>CM038793.1:155883010-156321789 GCA_021764765.1 Vicia sativa
CCCCCTGGTTGAGACTAAAGCAGTGTCCCTAGAATCACGACTTAGTCACCTGCTTATAGGACCTTTTTCGTAGTCATCCTATTGCATAATCGCTTGAGTCTAGTTTTACTAGACTTCTCGGTTCGAGTTTCATCTCATGATACGAGTCTTATCTCACCCCTTCTTGTGATCTCGTTTCATCCCGACATACTTTTTCAAAGTCTAGTTTTGTCTAGTCTTTTGTTTGAGTTTCATCTCATCTTTATCATGGTCCACGCATAGTTTCGCCTTAACGTATTTTTTGGAAGGCTAATGTTCATTAGACTCTCACGCTAAAGCATGATTTTTGGTTTTTCTATGGAACCAATTTCATTTGGTATTTCTAAGTCCAACATTCTCCTCTCCTTCCGAAAGTTTCACTATTTTTCTCAAGAGTGTAATTGTTCTTTTGTATTCAATCCTCTTCCACTTTGAATGCTCAAAGGTTTCCACCTGGCTCGCTATCAAGTTGAAGAAGATTAAATAGGGGTAGTTGTTGCACCCCAAAATTTACCCTCTGATTTAGCTTATGTTTCTTCATAAACAACATATTGCATTGCATTCATGTAACCAGGATCAAGGTTTTTCTTATCTTCCGTGTTTTTCCCATTAGCTGCAGAATTTGGTTGTATTGTTAATTGATCCAAGATAGCTCTTATTGCCTCTCTCTGTTGTCTATTCAATTGCCAAAGCTTCTTGTGCCTTAGAGACATATTAGTTGATTCTCTGTTTCATCAGATGAGCCACAATTGCAAGTGTTTCAAAGCAATTCTCATTTTTCTTATCCAATGGCTTTCAGGCATGGATTTGGGATCATTAAGGTATCTCGGACGCCTTATTGATGTAATTTTGAGGCATTATCAAGGTTTTCCATGATTAAGCAAATTTGGAGCTACTTATCGGGCCATGGATTTTAAGGATGAATATTGAAGTTTATCATGAAAATTGTGAATTTGTTGGGCTTTTATAGTGCATTTCTTGATTTTTTAGAAGCTCGAACTTATAGAAGTCCTTGGAAGAGAGTTTGGATCTTTTGTCTCATTAATTAAGAGATTTTCCATCTTGGTAAGTCCGGAAATGTGGGGAAAAAGTTGAGAATTGGACTTTGTTTCCAAGCATCGTGCTTTAAGGCAATTTGATCGATATTTTTCTTAAGTTCTAATACACCATTCAAAGTTGGTTGTAATTTTGCAAGAATTCTGAAAGTTCCTAATGTTTTCTACACAAAATTCAAGTGACTCATTTGTTACTCAATCAAAGAATCCTTCAAATTTCAACAATGGTTTTGTCCAAGATTTTCAAGTTACATTTTCTATTTCATTTATCAATTACAAGTTTCGAATCTCTCATTCATTCAATTTGTTCATTCAATTCCAAGTTTTCTCACAAAATTCTTCAAGTTCATGATTAAAGAAAGTATACAACTGACTTTAATTATAATACACAATTGTTCATTTCTTTTACAAGGCCAAGAAAAAGGTTCTTAATTCATAATACATCCTATGAGGTCCTACTCTTCATTTCTTCGAGTCTCTTCCAAGATTTCTTCAAGCATCCTCGTTCACAAGTAAAAATGACGCTTGGGAATCGAATCAATTCGGATTCTCCGGCTCGAAAAGATTTACTTTTGATTTGTTTATAAAGATTCCACGAGCATCGCTTTATTTTTCAACATAAGAAAATGATTATGAAAAAATGGAAAGCTGTAATACCCTTAATTGATATGATATGCATTATTTACTAGCTAACTAGACGAAGCATCGGGGAGATTCCGCAAGGGGTTTTTATATAGGGAATAGATGTGGCACCCTAAATATATATAGTTATCTATAGCTTTATATATGAATATGTTTGATATTTTTGTGTGTTTTAAATTGCTATTTCTATTGTTGGGAAAGTTTCTCCTTTGGATTTTAAGAAACGAGATTATGGGATCCTAGGTTTTGTTATTATTGTGCTCGCAAAGATCAATGGGATCTTCAAGACACATATCCCTTAATGGGAATCAGAGCATTTGTAACTCAGATCTAAAGGGATCTATGGTTTGTTTGGTTTGAGGGAGAAAGAAGTTTTGATCTCCAAGGATGAGACCTTGTGCCTACGTATTCTTAAAGGGAGGTTGAGAAAATCAGAGCAATCGTAGTTCCACTTATGCTAGTGGAAGCAACAGATGTTATTAAGAGACAGAGACAATGTCATCCTAATGAAAATGTATCTAATCTATTTCATCACATATTTTGAAGATTGATTGATTAAATCTTTGTCGTAAGTTATAGGTGTTTTGTTTCGAGTGTACAAGCGCTACTACTTACGAGTTAAGAAAGATGTTTGAAAAATGATTGAATCTTTTAATTGTAAGCATTGGGTGTTTTGCTCGAGTGTACAAGTGTTACCACTTACGATTAAGAAAGATGTTTTGTTTGAAAAAGAGTTTTTAAAAGTATTTGATGGTATGTGATGATAGATGAGATACTTCTTCCATAGAGATGATAAATGTCTAAATTCTAGGAGAAATTGATTGGATTAGGGGATGCTTTAAGAAGCTCGTGGGTCCTTGTAAGCCCAAGAGGAGGCATTTGAGGGTCATCGAGGTCCTTGTATTGTTAGCCCAAGAGAAGGCATTCCGAGGGTCATCGAGGGTCCTTGTATTAAGCTCAAGAGGAAGCTATAGGTATGGATGGCTTTGGCTTTAAGAGTGGTTTCACTGGAAACCATCCTCTTAGGATTTCAAGAGTGATTTCACCGAGAAATCATACCTCGTGGTTCTATCCTAGCTGGTGATTCTTTTGTATTGAAGCCCAATAGGAGGTCATAAGAGATTTCCGGTCTCTTTCTTGTTTGATGCCCAAGAGAAGGCTAAACTCAACGAGGAGTTCTTTGAAAGAAGCCCAAGAGGAGGCTAACTCAATGGGAGTGTTGTTCTCATTAAGCCTAAGCAGAGGCTAAACTCAGTGAATGAGTTTTCTTATATGTAGCCTAAGAGGAGGCTAACTCAAATGAATGAGTTATCTTATACGAAGCCTAAGAGGAGGCTAAAGGGAACCTAGTTGTTAGGCTAATTGTTATGTTATAACTGAATAGTTATATGAACAAATGTGTGATGTGTATTCACAGGAGTTTATGAAGGAAATATAATCAAGTGTATAAAACAAGCGTTTAAAGCTAGTGTAACTTGATTATTTACGATGTTGAATGTGTACAAGGGAATAAATATGTACACGAAGAGGTGATTATGTACAAGGAAATGAATATGTACATAGGAGGGTTGGGACTTACACCGTAAGGGAGGCCCATTAGTTTAAGAGGAGTTTCACCAGGAATGATTCTTCTCTTAATACCAATGGATTTGGTGTATAAACAAGCGAATGAAAACAAAAGACAGAAGTTTATTTATGCTTGGATATTTTTGAAGATGATTGTATATGTACAAGGAAATTTAATATGTACATAAAAAGGATTGGGACTTACAACGTGAGGGAGGCCCATGTTCAATTAAGAAATTCAAGGAGAAACCTTGTTTGGTTTATCTTTAAATTTAATTAATCATGGAAAAAGGTGTGTAAGTTTGTTGAAATATTTTGAAAAAAGGTTTTGAAAATCATTTTGAAAAGTGAAGTATATTCACAAGAAAGTTTTGAAAAGATTTGAGTTTTGAAAGTTTGAAAGAAAACATCTTTGAAAAATATTAAGAAATACTTAAAATGCTTTATTTTTGACTTAATAAAAAATATAATCAAAAGAAAATATTTTTTCTATTTTTTTGACATAATCATAAAATAGGTATATTAAATGACAAGTGTGCAAAAAAAATCATCTCAAAATGAGAAGTTTTGAATGGTTTTTGAAAATGTTGAAGTTTAATAGAAACTTTGAGAAAAAAAAGAGTTTTTGGTCCTAAGGAGGTTTGAACCTTGACATTTGACTTAAAATGAAGATTTTCCAATAAGCCATTTGTTAAACTTGTCAATTAGTTACCTTGATTAGAAGGAAATTTAAAGAAAATGAGAGTTTTGAAAAAAAAACTCCACAAATTGCATTTCTAAAAGGGTTCAGAAGTTGGATTTCTGGAGGATCAGAAGTTGTTTTGAAAATTGTTTAAAAGTTATTTTGAAAATGGAAGTTTGGAAAATGAGTCTAGAAGTTGGAGAAAAGAAAGTCTAGAAGTTGGAGAAAAGAGAGAGTTTAGAAGTTGTCTCTTCGAAGTTGCTAAGCATGGTTTCTCAAGCGTGCGTAGAAGGAGCGCATGTGTAGAAGCTTCCTCGAGCATGTGGGGCTTCTGCTTTCGGGGCGCTTTATAGCAACTTCGGGCAATAGAGGGCTTCGCTTGGTGAGAAGCTTGTGAGAAAACACATTGCTTCCGGGGATAGCTGTTGGAGAGCTTGTTTCTAAGGGTAGAAACATTAGAAGCTGAAGTTTAAGGAGAGAAGTACTAGAAGTACTTCTGGAGATAGTGTAAATGGGAGTTTCTGGGGGCAGAAACTTCAGAAACACTTCTGGAGGCTAAGCTCCAGAAGGACTTCTGGAAGAACAAGTTCCAGAAAATGCATTTCCTTTTAATAAAAAAGGTTCTGTGGGGATTTAACTCGGACCTTGGCAAGGAAAGTGACATGAGAAGCGTGTTGACTACCACTGGGGTGGCTATACATCCCTTGTTTAAACTTAAACTAGAAATATATATATTTTAAGTCCAGAGTCAGAAATTGAAATTTGAACTTCATCTTCTTCGCTGTGTTCGCGCAAACACCATGGCTGTGGCAAATTCGAACTTCTTCAAATCTTGATCAATTTTAAAAGTTTAAAATGCTATTTCATCTAGATTTTTGCCACGATTTTGAATATGTATCTTGTTGTCATTATTAATCAAAGATTAACACGAATTTTAACAATCCTAATTTGAATCCTAATTGAAAAAATGGTTAATTCTTCAAGCACAGTTGATTTTAGTTCAAATTAACAACCCAGATAGCTTTAGTGATTGGATATCTACATTTTGCTTTTCAATTTTTAAGCTAAAGGTGCATGAATTGAGGATTCCAAGTTTGAGAAACTTACCTCTTGGTATGAACTACCAGCCGAGTTTGACACCCTTGTGCAAAGTAAGGTTGCTTTAGCTTCCTTGAACCTCCCTGAATGTGTTCCTACCCTTAGTTTGTCCTGAGGATGGCTAGAACTCTCTAACCAAGTCAACTTGCAACCACTTGAAGTGAGTTTTGATTTTGGATTTAGAGTTGTCACAGGTCAGTAATAATGATCTGGATTACTTCTATGAAGTGTATAGAAGGTGTTTGAAGTGTTAAATCAAAGTTAACACGAGCAAATTAAGAGATGGCAAGTTAAGGCATCATTTGCAAGTTTTGAGTTTTTATTATTATGATTCTGAGTTTGGTCACTTCTTTTGATGTTTTTAAGTTTTAAATTACTTCTAAATGATGTTTAGAACATATTTGAAACTTAAGTTCACTCAAATTTTTCAAAGTTTGAAGATTGCAAAAATTCCCCCTTATAACTTAGAAACTTGAATTTCAAGAAAGAAAGAGTGAAAGCTTGATTATGATAGCTTTGGTGTAGTTTGAAAATGAGGAAATGACCTCTATTTATAGGCCTAGAAATCAATGATTTGGAAAAGTTATCATGAAGGAAACTTGCAACTTGGTTAAGAGGTAAATGGAATATTTTGCATTTAATGCAAAGGATACATTCTTAACCATGGTTAAGTTTTTCTCTTTGATCCAATCCCTTACTTAATCATTCAAAACTGATATTTATCAATTATAAACTGCCTCTAAGTGATGACAAGGCTTCTAGAAAGAGAGTTTGTGAAAAAATGACTCAAAGTTCTTGAAAATGACTTATAATTCTTGGTTATGGAGCTCTAAGTTTAATTTTCAAAATCTTAGCTACACAAAGTGTTTTTTCAAGTTCTTGGACATTTTGGAAAGCTTTTAACAAGGGCTACAACTTTCATGTTTTGAGTTTTTTCTGAATCCAAATGGATCTAGGTGAAAATGGCCTAGAAAGTGGAAAACCATGTTTTAACACTTGAAATGCATGATGCAAAGTGATTGCAAAGTTCACCAGAGATATCGAGAATGATATGTTGGGGAATGATTGTCGATGAATCAACTCCTAAGAAAGGAGAATCGCTTGTTGGGAAACAAGCAATATGTTTCATCGAAAATAGATTCACCATGCAAGTGAATATCTGCTTCATTGAAACGAGGAAATTACCTTCCGCCTTTGTGACAATGTTTAAGGTAATTGAAGATGATATTACCAATTATCACCTTGTGATAGTTTATGGTAATGAGTTCAAGATATTACCAATTATCAGAAAGTGATAACTATAACAAGGTAATTCTTGAGAAATTTACTAAGTATTCCTTTGTGAATAATGTATAATGATGGAAACAAATATCAAGTGAGTTTCTATTTTCACAACAATAATCTTGCCGGGATCTCTCTTGAGAAGATGCGGTATTTTGATTGTAAAGATGCGTGCTCTTTTTTAGACGTAAAAGCAATCATGAGATTTTTGAACTTTCATGATTGGACTTGCTAAAAAGAACAATCATTTATGACATGTTTCAAGATGAAAGGAAATAAGCAGCTCAGATGACGAGGCTATTGATAATTGTTTGCAGGTAGATCTTTTTTTGAAATCTAACCCTGAGTTGATTAGAGACAAGATTCTATCCAGGAATGAACTGGAAAGAAATGGTCAATCAAGACTTTGTTCCAAATAAGGAATGATCTCAGCTGGGGAACAGGAGAGAAAAAAATGTATTTTTCTGCTTGGGGATAATCTAAATGCAACCCAAACAAGTGATGTTGAAGAAAACATTTGAGAAATGCATGAATGCATTAATGATGCTATTAAGTATGAATGAGGAATGTCATGAATGTCATATTCATGTTGACGATACTTGACAAGACAACAAAACGTATTTGGGAAAAGGACTACGTCACAGTTCAAACAAATACTCAGCAAAATCTGCAGCCATGGTGTAGACGTTACTGATGATGAATCTGGGTTGCATGCTTTAAACTTTTCTGGAAAAGGCATTTCAATGGCAACCTTGTTGAGGATTATTTTTGGATAAGAATGCCGTCCTTTGATGATCTCTATTTTGAGGAGAAGAAGACTTCTTTAGCAGTTGTTTTTTTCTTTCAGAGGTCGAAGCACTCATGGAGAAAACTGTTGAAGTTCTTTCTGTATTCATAGTTCAAAGGAAAATTTCGCTTTTATTTTAAAATTTTGAAGTAAAAATTCATTTAAATAATTTTTTTTTTAGTTTCAAAAGTGATTTTCACAATAAAAAGCGTTTATTTTGCAAAACAGAATAAATCAAGAATTGCAACTAAAAGGGCACAAGGCTCAAATTTTATTGATAGAATGGTAATCAGCCAAAGGCGTGATTCCATGAACTATTTACAAAAGTTGGAAATGATAATTTATTGGGAAAAGGCTACATTGAAAGCAATAACCACTATTAGCGTAGGACTTTATCTTTCCGCACTTTACATTTCCGCATTTTAATTTCCGCACCCTATAAATTGCTAGTAATTAGGCGTGTATGGCAAGATAAAATTGAACATAGCTCACTCATAATTTCCAAGACAAAATATCTGAATTTAACACACTCTCTTCACACATGCACCCCTTAGGGTAATTCTCTCTCGTTGCCTATACGAATTCAAATGGTCATGTCCCTCAAACGTAGAGGTATTCTAGCACCGTTTGCCTTCAAAACAAATCATCATAGTCCCTTCGATACAAAGATCATAAGACCCACGATGTCGCCTCTCCGAATACATGATCTTGACCCTCGATTGTTGCCTACGAAAAATGATGATAGTCCCTTCGAATGTGCTAGGATACTTCCTACAAGTTGCTTTCTATGACCATACGATGTCCCTTCGAATGTCCCTTCTACATCCAACAAATAGAGTTACCTACCAACTAATGGTATGGATAGCGCTATTCTAAAGGAACGTAAAACAACACGAAAACGACCAATTCTGAGTAGGTAATAAGACTTTTAGTTGCTTGGTCAAATCAAATACTTTTCACACAATATACTTTTGTCAAAGTTCAAACTCTTTTCAAAACGAAACATTTCCGAACACTTTGCATACATTCTTACATGAATCATTACAAAGTCAAAGCGAAATGCCTTTTCAAAACATTTTTGTCAAACACACAAAAAACACATTTTTAAAGTGATCTAAGAGCAACTAAGAGCCCGTAGATAACTACGGATGGAAAGGGGTGCTAATACCTTCCCTTTTCATAACCTTCTCCTTACTCGTAATCTAACGAAGGTCTTTTTTTTTTTACCTTCCTTAATTGGATAAAAGAAAAGTCGGTGGCGACTCTTGCTATCCGCATATTTGCATACAAAACCTACAAAGTCGCACCGTGTTACAAAGTGTATTACCCGAGGAACTAGGTAGATCATGGTATTCTTCCCAAACAATTCCTTACCACCAATTGTTTTTATTAAACCGCATCTTATGGAATTGTTCCGGAGATTCTCCATCCGCCACGAGGATTCAGATTGTCGCTGGTTATGATAGACTTCTTCGTCCGCAGTGTGGAACCACGGTCGAGTTTGTCATGATCGGTTGAGAAACCGCTATAGTGACTTGAGGAAAGGTTACCCGCGTGAGTAAATGCCGAGTCGTAAAGTATGAACCTCAATCGTGGGTCGCTGTATTTAAGTGGGTTGACGAAACCAACGCTAAAATTGAAGGGCATGCCCCATGGATAACCTTTGGCATAATCAAGAGTGGATTACCGATCGCAAAGTCGAAACTCGAGTAGTAGTGATCTCGAATCGCTTGATTTTGACTGCTTAATGTTGCTTGTCGACTATGCGTAACGAACTTACTAAAGAAGTGAGTCTCCACCTCTTCCCAAGTGTTGTCACTGCTACTAAGCTCAACATTTTTTTGCTCAAAATCTTCCATTGCTTTTCTCCTATTTGCACGAGTATTGTATCTGCGAGTTGACTGTGAACGTAGTCGAGAAACTCTAAAACACGACAGCTTAACGATCTTTCTCTCTCTTAAAAAAAATTCAAACGATAAGACTCTAAATAACAAACTCGATATGCAAAGTATGATGCATGATTATGAATGAAAAGAGAAAAGAATTTCCAAAGAATTTATTCTAAAATAGAAATTTATAGTAAATATTTGGATGGAAAACACTTATTTTATTAATTATTGAAAGAAGATTACAACAATTTTTTTGTTTTGAGCTTAGCTCTTACAATGATAAAATAAATGATAAAGCTAAAGCTAAACTAATTAATCGTCCTTGTCGGATGAAGAACCAAAGGCTTGATGTAGCTTCAACTTCAGGATTTCTTTCCCATAGTAAGCTTTTTTTCGCTTTGAGCTTGTTGATGACTTTCTTCCACTCGCCAGAGCAGATTGCTGGTCGTCATTTCTTCAAGCTTTCTTTTCTTTCTTTGATGTATCTTTTGATCGCTATCTTCCGACTAATCTTCTCATCTTTCTCCATGAGCCATTCATCTTGAAGTAGCGTTTTCTCATGATCTTTGACCTGCTTTTTAAGCTTCTCATTTTCAAAGTCAATCTTCAAAAACTTGTCTTCCAAAGCCTCTTTCTCTAGCCTCATCTTGGCCAAAGCTTCTTTGTACTCTCCCATAGTTTCAATGGGAAAAGTGGTTGATTCGATCACGAGAACATGGGTTCTTCATAAGCATAAGGAATTCGAAATTCCTTTGCTCTTTTCTTCACCCAAGAAGTGTAGATTTCAATGGCTACACAATTCCTTGCATTACCCTTTTCTTTCTTTCGGATGTGATGCCAAGCTCTTATCATTTTGGCTTTCAAACCTTGGGAATCTTCCCCCTCATGATAAAAGTAGCTTTCCACTGTAAAACCAAGGGGTTTACTAGAGTTTGCATACCTGAGTTGACGTCTCGCCAAGAATGGGTTGTAGTTGATTCCTCCTCCGCACTAATGAGAGGTACGTTGGCAAATTCTCCACAGCTTTCAATGATTTCCATCTCATTGTTTGCCAAGGTATACCAATGGATATCGTCATTTGTAAGAGACATGAGTCTTTGAGACCAATGCCAACCGTTTTTGTTTTCGCGGAAGATAAGAGATTTAGGCAAGTGTGAGACAATCCATTTGAATAACAGAGGTACGCAACACACAATAGTTCCATCTCCTTGACGATTCTTATGATAAATGGAGAAATATGTGTCACCAAGTAAAGTGGGAACGGGATTTCCTATCAGAAAGATCCTTATGGAGTTAATATCAACGAAACTTGGGATGTTGGGAAACAACACCAATCCATAGATGAGCAGAGCTAAAACAACTTCAAAGGCTACCATACTACCGGCTTCAGAGAATTTAAGAGCCTTCTCCATTAGGAACTTTGAAGTTAGTCCTAAGAGTTTTCCTTTGGTAGTTAGGTTTTTGTCTATCTCTGATTTCTTTAACTGAGTCATTGTTGCAATGACCGGTGAATTAGGAATGGATTCCAAACCATTGAAAGGCACCTTATTGTCATACCCCAATTTTTGACCTAATATACCACCTTACATTTGCATCATTGCATCATTAACAGTTCAGAACAGAATTAATCGAGTGTGGCTTCTACAGGTCAAAATTAGAGTTTCACAAGATTTTCATCTTATTCAAGAGGCAATCAATTAGGGTTTGAATTTCATCCACCTCAATTGATCTATCTAGATCAAACCATCAACCTCTGATCTTCAAATATCAAATTTTTCTCATGATCTATCGAGGATCGACCAATTAGGGTTTTTATCGAGGATGAGCAATCACTGATTTTCTGATCAATGAATGACTTTTTTGATTGGAGATTGATCTTCATATCCTAAATACAACATGTTGACCTAATTTCTGGATTCAAAACATCACAAAAGTTCACAGAATTCATCAGTCAATTTTTGGATCATCTGATGAAATTTCATCTGCACTGAAAAGTCAAACTTTGACTTTTGGTCAACTTTTTCAAGACAAAAATTTTTCAATCATCAAAATACTTCAAATTATCCATCATGATCATAAAAAATCAAGAAATTGGGAAAAGTCAACAAAAAGTCAAAATTTTCAACACAGAAAATTTTCAAAGTGTTAAAATTTCACATTTTTACCAAACTTCATGGCATTTTTTCACATAGTTCCATTTGGAATTAGAAAAAACTCAAAACATGAAAGTTATAGCCCTTGAAACAAGCTTTCCAAAATGTCCAAGAACTCTCAAATCCATGGTGTCTAGCTATACTTTTGATTTTGAAACATAGAGCTCCAAAATCCTTGATTTTCAAGTACAACTTTCAGGATTATAGGTCATTTTTGAGTTTCTTCTTCTAGAAGCCATGCCACCTAGCAAAGAGGGATAGAGCTGATAAAAAATCAGATGATGGGATAAGATCAAGTTGAATAATTAACCAGGGTTAAAAGGAAGCTTCCTTTTGCATTTATTGCAAAAATGACTTCCTTGCCCTCTAAGGCAACTTGTAAATACCAAAGCCAATCTTCTTCACTTACCATTCAGAACTTTTGACCTATAAATAGAGGTCATGTTGGCCATTTGAAACTACACCAAATCTATGCCAAAACAAGCTTTCTCACTTCTTTCTTAAAATTCAAGTAACATAGTGTAATTTGAGAATTCTTGTGATTTTTCAAAACTTGTGAAGAAACATGAAAGATTTGGTGTCTAACATGTCATAAACATCATATGTAATTGGTTTGTAACTTAAAATCAACACAAGAATCACTAAAACTCAAAGTTGCATTTCAAAATTCCAAACTTGCCAAAACTGCCATAACATTCGAATTTGATCATTGGCTCAAGCAAGTTGTGATTTTTTCACTCAAACATCATCAACATACTCCATATGGATGATGCAGACCATTAACTTCAACCTGTAATACCTCTAACATCGAATTCAAGTTTCACTTTGAAGCTTATGCAGGTGGACTTGGTTGGAATGATCCAGGCCAATTCAGAGTGAGCAGACCATCCTCACACAATCCTTGAAGTCCGTTGGTGCTATAGGAGTCATCAAAACAGTTCTGGAAACACTCCATTAACAACTTCGATCTCAGCTTCAAGAGGTAAGAACACGAACTTCAAACTCCTTGATTTCTTTCTTCCAATTCAAAAAGCTCTTGGCCGTTTTGTTTCTGCACCATCACTGATCAATAACCCTCAATCAATTGATCAATTCCTTCACCATACACGATTTCAATTAGGATTTTCAGAACTAGGGTTCTTCGTGTTCTTGCAAAATTCAATCATGTTAAACTGAAAATAAATGAAATTAAATGATATCATCATGTTCCTGGGCTTAAAACGATCAAGTTTGATGTTTACATCATTTCATTTCATCAAAAAATAAGTATTCTAGGATTGGATGAAGATTGGAGAGGATGAAGAACACTGCGTGCGTTTTTTTTTCAAATTTAAAAATCCAGTTTATAATATAATTACATGGTTTGATTTCAATACACGAATGTATTTCCGCCCCAACGGTTGCCAACTCACTCTTAAGTCACTCTTGCCATGCCTTGCCCAATGCTCCCGGGTTTGAGTAGCGTTGGGACCATTTTTTGCCAAACTTTGTAATTTTTCTTCATATTTTTTGCAAACTGTGACTTTTTCAAAACCCAATCAAAACTCCTCATTTTGAGGTTATTTTTTGTATACTTGTCAATTAACATATCTATTTTATGATAGTGTCAAAAAATTTCAGAAAAACTTTCATCTGATTATATTTTTATCGAGCCAAAAACGATACGTTTGAGTACTTTCCAAAGCACTTTCAAAGGTGATTTTTTTCAAACTTTCGAAGCCCGATTCTTTTCCAAGCTTCTTGTAAGTAAACTTAATCTTTCAAAATACTTTCAAGAATCATTTTTCAAAACTTTTCATCAAAACTTACATCTTTTTCCATGATCGATCCGATTTAACGATAAAACCAATTGCTTTCTCGAATTTCTTAATCGATCATGGGCCTCCTACGTGTAAGTCCCAAAATTCTTTTATGTACATACATATTTCCTTGTACATATCAAATTCTTTCATATACATACCAATTTTACCTGTATATACGATACTTTTGTAAATACTCATGCATAAACTTCGTCCGCTTGTTTTCGCTTTCGCAGATATACATCGAATACCATTGGTATTACAAGAAGCATTATTCTGTGAAACTGCTTTTAAACCAATGGGCCTCCCTTATGGTGTAAGTCCCAACCCTCCTATGTACATCCACAACTTCATACATAAATACACGTCGTACATACTTACTTCCTTGTACACAATTTAAACTTATAAATAATCGTTACGCTGCTTTAAACGCTCGCTTTACACCCACTTGTTTATATTTCCTTCATAAACTCTTGTAAATAAACATCATACATCTGTTTATATTTCTTCATAAACTCCTCGTGAATACATATCACATGTATACTTATTTATATAACTGCTTGATTATAACATAACAACTAGTCTAACCAATAGGCTCCCATAAGCCTAGCCTTTTCGGGCTTTGTACAAGGTAACTCATTTCATCCGAGTTCAGCCTCCTCTTAGGCTTCATATAAGAAAACTCATTCATCCGAGTTTAGCCTCCGCTTAGGCTTCATATAAGACAACACTCCCGCCGAGTCACCTCCTTAAGCTTCGCTCAAAAGAACTCCTCATCGAGTTTAGCCTTCTCTGGGCATCATACAAAGAAAGAGACCAGAAATCTCTTAACCTCCTATTGGGCTTCCAATACAAAGAATCACCCGCTTAGGATAGAACCTGAGAGTATAATTTCCTGAAATTGCTCTTAATCCTAAAAGGATGGTTTCCTGAAATCCCTTTAAAGCCAAAGCCAGCCATACCCTATATCTTCCTCTTGAGCTTCATACAAGGACCCTCGATGACCCTCGATGACCCTCAAAATGCCTCCTCTTGGGCTTACAATACAAGGACCCATGGGCTTCTTAAAAGCATCCCCTAATCCAATCAATTTCTCCTAGAGATTTAGACATCTATCATATCTATGGAAGAAGTATCTCATCTATCACATCACATACAATCAAAAACTTTTTTCAAACTCTTTTCAAACAAAAAAACATCTCTAAATCGTAAGTGGTAACGCTTGTACACTCAAGCAAAACACCCAATTCTTACAATTAAAATATTCAATCATTTTTCAAACATCTTTCTTAAACACGTAAGTGGTAACGCTTGTACACTCAAGCAAAACACCTATAACTTACTTATTTAAAGATTTTAATCAATCAAACTTTTCAAAATGTATGTGATGAAATAGATTAAGATACATTTTTCATTAAGATGACATCTGCCTTTGTCTCTTACTAACATCCCGCTGCTTCCACTAGCATAAGTGGGAACTACGATTGCTCGACTTTCTCAACATCCTTTGAGAATACGAGGCACAAGGTATCATCCTTGGCGAGCAAATTTCTTTCTCCCTCACCAAACAAACCATAGATCCCTTTAGATCCGAGCTACAAATGCTCGATTCCCATTAGGGATATGTATGCAGAGGATCTCAAAGATCTTTATGAGCACAATAATAACAAAATCTAGGATCCCACATAATTTTCCCTTCTTAAAATCCAAAGGAGAAACTTTCCCAATCATAGAAATAACAATTAAAACACACAAACATATCAAACATATTCATATATAAAGCTATAGATAACTATATATATTTAGGGTGCTCCATCTATTCCCTTTATATAACAAACCCCTTACTGAATCTCCTAAATGCTACGCCTAGTTCACGCTAGTCGTAATGCATATCATAATCAATTGAGGGTATTAATGTTTTCCCTTTTCATAATCATAATTTCTTGTGTTGAAAATAATAAAGCTTGATGCTCGCGGCATCTTTATAAACAAATCAAAAGAGTAAATCGTTTCGAGCTAGAGAATCCGAATTCAAATTGATTCTCGCCACTTTTAACGCGAATAAAAATGGCGATCACTGGGAGTACAAATTTTGATTCAAAAAAAATGTGACTCTACTCAAGAGCATCAAGCTTTTTTTGTTTTCAACAAGAAAAAAGGGGTTAAGCTTTCATATGTGCATATGTTTGTTTTTCTTTATTGTGTGTTTTCGCGATTTCATCTGATGGAAAGAAATCCTAACCCAAATTTAAGAAACATTGTAAGATCTAGGTGGGGGTATAGTCCTATTAACTTGTGAGAAGTCTCAAGATTTACGAGTTAATTTGAGATCCTCTCAGTGGAGGTTATCTTGGGAGTATTTGTGTTTAGCAAGTATTTGCGAAGAAATTTTGCTTTCAAGAGAACTTGCGAAGCTGAGTGGCTGTAGAACACATAACCCATCCTGGCCATTTAGGATGTAGTGCAAAAATTATTCGGGTGTAAGCCTAGAATAATTGTCATGCGAGACTACGATCAAGCGAGTTTTTCTTGAAAAATATTGTTGGACTTCGAGTATTCAACAAATCCGATAATATTTCAAAGAGAAGCGTTGAGCTCAGATATCAAGAACCTGCTTCACGATTGAATAAGCCCTTAGAACTTACCCACGCTTGATTCTTATCGCCCTCTGCTCGACTCAACGCTGACCGTGTGTATAACTACTAACCATTTTTGTAGCATTCACGCATTCATTCAAAAACTTCATTTCTCTTCCCATTTCCAAAGAATTTAGAGATTTTTTCTTTGTAAATATTTTAGGTTAGAGTGATGGACGTCAGAGGAAGATTCACCAAGAGATACAGTTTCTGAACACTAACGTTGATGAAGGACTTCTCAAAACTTCCGTTCAGTTTTACGATCTAGTTTATCGCTGTTTCACTTTCCCTGACTATCAGTTGATGCCTACTTTGGAAGAGTACGCACACATCCTAGGTATCTCAGTATCAGACAAAGTGTCTTTCAATGGTTTGGAAGCCATTCCTAAGTCACCAGTCATTGCAACAATGACGCACTTAAAGAAATCTGAGATAGACAAAAACCTCACTACCAAAGGAAAACTCTTAGGACTAACTTCAAAGTTCCTAATGGAGAAGGCTCTTAAATTCTCTGAAGCCAGTAGTATGGTAGCCTTTGAAGCTATTTTAGCTTTACTCGTCTATGGATTGGTGTTGTTTCCCAACGTCCCAAGTTTCGTTGATATCAACGCCATAAGGATCTTTCTGATTGGAAATCCCGGTCCCACTTTGCTTGGTGACACATATTTCTCCATTCATCATAGGAATCGTCAAGGAGATGGAACTATCGTGTGTTGTGTACCTCTATTTTTCAAATGGATTGTCTCACACTTGCCTAAATTTCCTATCTTCCGCGAAAACAAAGACGATTGGCATTGGTCTCAAAGACTCATGTCTCTTACAAACGACGATATCCATTGGTATACCTTGCATAAATGAGATGGAAATCATTGAGAGCTATAGAGAATTTGCCAACGCACTTCTCATTGGTTGGTAAAGGAGGAATCAAATACAACCCATTCTTGGGGAGACGTCAACTCGTGTATGCAAACTCTAGTAAACCTCTTGGTTTTACAGTGGAAAGCTATTTCTATCATGAAGGGGAGGATTCCCAAGGTTTGAAAGCCAGAATGATAAGAGCTTGGCATCACATTCGAAGGAAAGGAAAGGCTAATGCGAGAAATTGTGTAGCCATGGAAATCTACACTTCTTGGGTGAAGAAAAGAGTGAAGGAATTTCGAATGCCTTATGCTTACGAGGAACCTATGTTCTCGACAGCTTCCAAATCAACAATTTTTCCCGTCGAGACTATGGGAGAATACCAAGAAGCTTTGGCCAAGATGAGGCTAGAGAAAGAAGCTTTGGAAGACAAGTTCCTTAAGACTGATCTTGAAAATGAGAAGCTTAAAAAGCAGGTCAAAGATCATGAAAAGACGCTTTACTTCCAAGATGAATGGCTCATGGAGAAAGATGAGAAGATTCGTCAGAAGGATAACGCGATCAAAAGATACATCAAAGAAAGGAAAAGAAAGCTCGAGGAAATGACAACCGACGATCCTGCTCCTGACGAGTGGAAGAAAGTCATTAGCAAGCAAAGCCGAGAAAGTCGAATCGAAAGCTCACTATGGAAAGAAACTCAAGTCAAGCTACATCAAGCCTTTGGATCTTCATCCAACGAGGACGATTAATTAATTTAGATTGTAATTTTTATCATTTATTTTATCATTGTACGAGCCATGCTCAAAAACAAAAATTGTTGTAATCTTCTTTCAATAATTAATAAAATAAATGTGTTTTCCCTCCAAATATTTGCCAGAAATTTCTCTTTTAGCGTAAATTCTTTGGAAATCTTTCTTTACGTTCATACTTTGCATCATACTTTGCATATCGAGTTTGTTGTTTAGAGTCTGATCTTTTGGGATTCTTTCCAGAAAGGAAAAGATCGCCAAGTCGTCGATCTAGAGTTTCTCACCACGCCCACGTACCAAGTCTAACATACAATACACGCTCAAAAAGAAGGAAAATAATGGAAGGATTTGAGCAAGAAAATGTTGAGTCAGAGTACAGTGACAACACAGAAGAAGAGGTGGAGAGACTCACTTTGGTAAGTTCATTGGCAATCCAAGCAAAGTCGAAGCAACATTGAGCAAATAAATCAAACGGCAATTTCGTAGATCACTACTACTCCGCCCATTGTTGCAGTTCACTCTTCAAGATGCCGGTTATCCATGGGCATGCCTTTCAATTTTGGCATCGGATTTCGCCAACCGACTTCTCGTGTACAAACAACCACGCTTGAAATACCTACTTTGCGTAACTCAACACTTACTCCACAAAGATGGAGTAACTTTTCCGTAGTTACTATGACGGTTTCTCAACCGATCATGATTTAACCCGCTCAGAGTACACACTATCAGCATTTAATAATTTCACCATAGTCCGTGCAATAAAACGAATCTCGTGGCGATGGAGAATCTCCAGAATGCCCTCAAGATGCAAATTGAAATTAAAACGATCCGTGGAAAGGAATTGTTTGAAAGAACGCCCATGATTTGTGCCTAGTTCTCGTGTAAGGATATCAAAATTCAAAGTCCCCGACTTTGAAAAATATAAAGGAAATTCGTCCACAGTAGTCATCTTACGATGTACGCCAGAAAATGTCTACGACAACGACAATCACCAATTGTTAATCCACTATTTCCAAGACAGCCTCACCGTGCTAATCAAGTGGTATGGGACTAGATAATATCCAAAATTCAACGACTTAGGCGAAGCCTTTGTCCAGAATACAAATTTAACTTGACATGGCTCCGATCGGATCAACTCCGCCTATGTCTCGTAGGGAAAAGAGACATTCAAAGAGTACGCCCAACGTTGAGGGAAATCGCCCAAGTCAACCCACCGTTAGAAGAGAAGGAGATGACCAAGGTTTTCTTAAACACTTGGTCCATTTTACTATGAACAAATGATCGCCGGCCCCGAGATTTCACCGAGATGGTAAGCATGGGAATGCGAGAGGAAGGAGTTCTGATACGACGCGATCAAAGAAATAGGATCTTCTAGTGGAACCAAGAGGGTTGGAACCAGTTTTCCAAAGAAAAGGAACATGACATAGGAATGGTATCCCGAGGGAAACCACGAAGAATGTCACCGACAACAATGTGTAGTTGCTATAGCACCCACCGTTAATACAAGTCCAACATGTGAATTGCTCCGCAGCCCAACAAACTCAACAAATTTCGAAAGCTCGCAGCTCAACAATCAAAATCGTGGCGCCTGGTCTCGCACCGACTCAATTCCAATGACGCATACGTAACTATATCCCGCATTAATAGAAAGGAATCTCGCAAACAAGGTCACCACCGTACCCGACAAATTGCCATGGTGGTACAAAGCGGACGATCTTGCCCTTTTCATCAAGGGCACCGTGTCATGATCTTGAGCATCGCATCACCCTAAAGTCAAGTACAAAGATTAGTAAGGTCTAATCTTCTTTCCTTTAGAAATACAAACCAAACGCAAGAAAATCCACTTCCCAAATACAAGGACATACAAGAATTTGATACTATGAACAGATCGGTATCTCGTCACGTATGTGAACTGATCGTAGAAAGTTTGGTACAACTCCATGAGACATACAAGACAATGGGTGCTTTCACTAAACATGATTATGCAGCAACATTTGCTTCAAGAATTGTCGAGGATGTCCAACTATAAGGCGTATATTCAACGATTATTAGACAATGGTGACATACGATCTTCGTAAATGTAATGACTATGATGTGAATATGATAGGGCATTTTCCGCATGAGCTTTAGTCTCGATATCAACTCGAAAATCCCAAGTAAACGCCATTATCCCCTCGCTTCAACGTGTTCGAGCATGTGGAGATTGAATATAACGGTTCAAACGCTCCGTGGTCTCCTTGGTGATTTGCTTACCCGGTCCCTGCTCCATACATTTCTAACAAAGCAATTCCCTATCAATACAATGCAATCGTGATAGAAGATGGGAAGGAGAAACCCATACCAACTCTTCCAAATAATGTTAACATAATCGAGATAGGACGAGTAACACGGGGACGTACATACTCCGCTGCCCCCAAAGCAACCTCGTTGTTCCCGTCATAGGCAAAATCCAGCACGCACCGCCCGAGAACCCCATGAGGATTCCCGCTGATAATTCAAACACAAATGTTGGTCCACCGATGAACCAACGCCAACGCAGATTTTGATGAGATTTTGAAACTAATCAAGAAAAGAGAGTATAGAGTCAGGATCACCGATGCAAACTCCCTCCAAGATTTCGATACTATCTCTCGTGAATTCAAGCTCACCGAGAAGCTTTGATGAAAGTACTAGATCGCTTTATGAGATCACGACGTGACTACGCACTGCTTGGAGGAATTGTGGGTAACATAACAATTTGCAACAATTTAAGCTTCAAAGATGAAGAACTCCCGAGGAGGGAAAGATCATAACTGCTCGCATATCTCAATGATTTGCCAATCGATTCTCGTCCAACGATTAGTGGATACTGGTTCATCCTTAAACGTAATGCCAAAAATGACTCTCGCTCGTTTAGCTTACAAAGGAGCACCGATGAAGTTCAATGACATAGTGGTAAGAGCCTTTGACGGGTCAAGGAAATCTGTTATTGGGGAGGTAGATCTCCCGATGACAATCGGTCCACATACTTTCCAAATCACCTTCCAAGTCATGGATGTGCCAGCTGCTTACAGTTGTTTGCTAGGAAGACCATGGATCCACGAAGCAGGAGCAGTGACTTCCACACTCCATCAGAAACTTAAGTTCACAATAAATGGGAAGCTAGTAACCATCATCGGTGAACAAGCTTTACTAATAAGCCATTTATCCAGTTTTTCTTTCATTACAGCCAACAACGTTGAAGGGACGCAGTTCCCAGGACATCCGTTAGAAGATGAATCTACAAGCAAAAGCAGGTCATCTATCTCCTCTTACAAAGAAGCAAACAGAGTAGTGAAAGATGGCAATGTCAAGGTCGGGGACAAGTAATAAAACCTCACAACAACAAGACAAAGGCCGGACTGGATTTGCTCCAAGATTTCTAAAGACAAGCAAAAGGATGAAACACTTCACCAATCGAGAAGTATTCCATGGGGGTTTCTTGAACCCTCTTCAAGAGGTTAACGTTTTACCAATGAAGGTGATGAAGATGATCTCTCCGATCCAAGAGTGGAGCACTTATCTTAACAGCTCTGAGTATGTGTCTCAGGAAGAATCGTACGCGTCGTACTATCCTCCGACTGATCAATTCAAAGGTATGTCCCTACAAAAGAATGAAAATCCACCTATCCCTTCCGAAGTTTGGGATACCTTGGGAGAACCAAGTGGCAAGTTTGACTACATGGTAAAATACACTACACCTGAAAGCTCAAAAATCAGAATTGAAGATATCCAACCAACTGGATGGGGTGATTCTTTTGAGTATCCTAGTCAACCAGAAGAGGTGTACCCATCTTCCCGATCTCAACAACCAATTGAGGTTCCGAATGAAGATCTCTTCTTTAATGCACCTGCGAAATTTGTTAAACCAAATCTTGACTATCACTACATCAATGTAATTACTGAAGATCAGGAATACGATTCGGGATACGAATTGGAAAGTGTCTACGACAATGAGTCTCTTCACTCAGAAGATTGGAGGGTACATCCCCAGGATTCAATGCAAATGCCCATAAAAAGTACATATGTTGTATCCCATGCTTCCCGATCCGTCCATCAAGCAGAAGAAGATCGTTTCAGCAGCACGAAATGCAGGGTCAACTGCCCAGAGTCTTCAAAGCCTGTTCGACCAACGACCAAAGTCTATTCAAGAATTAAGCCAAGTGGAAAACTACCAGAGTACCTCGACTTCCAAGGAGTTCGCCACTACTGGAAACCTGTTGAAGTTCGGACTAATGTTCATAGCTCTAAGTAGTTTATCTTTGCTTTTGTTTTGAACTCTCGCCTCGCCCAAAGCGAAGAGCTGTTTTATAGGGTTTAGCTTTTAAATAATTTCTCTTTGTCTTGCCCAAGACGAATGAGCTTGTATTTTAGGGCCCTGTTTCATATTGTGAATCATAAATAAAAACGCGTTGTTTTGATTCCACACTTTGTGTTTATTTTGTTTTTACCCTTTCTTGGAAATGATAATCCTAAAAAACACAATAAAAATCTTCAAAAAAAATATAATCTGCATCCACTTTCACATTAACTTTTTCCAAAAAAAAAAATGATGAAAAAAAGAGTTAATTAATCAGACATAAATCAAATATGCAGATGGACAAATCCATTGAATGCAATAAGTCTATGCTCTCTCCCAACTTTGAAATCCCCAGTGAAGTCACCGCGGAAGAAGTTGAAGAAGAGATCCCGGATGATATTTCTCGACTACTTAAGCACGAAGAAAGAATCATTCAGCCTCACATAGAGCCTTTGGAAGCAATCAACTTAGGCTCTGAGGAAGACAAAAAAGAAGTGAACATCGGAGCTCTACTCGACAGCAACGTTAAGAGCAAACTGATAAGTCTTCTCAAAGAATACGTCGATGTATTTGCTTGGTCCTACCAGGACATGTCGGGTTTAGATACCAGCATCGTGGAGCATCACTTGCCATTAAGACCAGAGTGTCCACCAGTTAAACAGAAACTGAGAAGAGTTCACCCTGAAATGGCCGACAAAATCAAAAAGGAAGTCCAAAAGAAGCTCGACGCTGGTTTCCTTGTCACTTCTGAATATCCTCAATGGCTAGCCAACATAGTGCGTGTCTCCAAGAAAGATGGAAAGGTCAGAATGTGTGTTGACTACCGGGATTTGAACAAAGCAAGTCCAAAAGACGATTTCCCACTACTGCATATTGACATGCTAGTGGATAGCACTGCAAAATTCAATCTCTTTTCCTTCATGGACGGCTTCTCTGGTTACAATCAGATTAGAATGGCTCTCGAAGACATGGAGAAGACATCCTTCATCACGCCATGGGGCACATTTTGCTACAAAGTAATGTCGTTTGGATTAAAGAATGCAGGCGCAACTTACCAAAGGGCAATGACTACTCTCTTTCACGACATGATGCACAAAGAGATCGAAGTCTACGTGGACAACATGATAGCAAAGTCTGACACTGAAGAAGAGCATATAGAATATCTCTTGAAGTTGTTTCAGCGATTAAGGAAATTTCAGCTCCACCTGAACCCTAATAAATGTACCTTTGGGGTAAGATCTGGAAAACTCCTGGGTTTCATTGTCAGTCAAAGAGGTATTGAAGTTGACCCTGACAAAGTCAAGGCTATTCAAGAAATGCCTACGCCACATACAAAAAAGCAAGTAAGAGGATTTCTCGGACGGTTGAATTACATCTCCAGATTTATCTCTCAAATGACTGCTACTTGTGGGCCGATATTCAAGCTTCTTCGCAAAAATCAAGAGGTTGTGTGGACAGAAGATTGCCAAAACGCGTTTGACAGTATCAAGGAATACCTATCAGAACCACCAATACTGATTCCTCCAGTCGAAGGAAGTCCACTAATCATGTACCTTACCGTGCTAGAAGATTCCATGGGCTGCATGCTTGGACAACAAGATGAAACCGGTAAGAAAGAGCATGCCATTTACTACTTGAGTAAAAAGTTCACAGATTGTGAAACTCGTTACTCCATGCTCGAGAAAACATGTTGTGCTTTGGTGTGGATTTTAAAACGTCTCCGCCAGTACGTGATCAATCACACGACTTGGTTAATTTCCAAAATGGATCCAATCAAGTACGTCTTTGAAAAGCCTGCCTTAACGGGAAGAATTGCTCGATGGCAGATGTTGTTATCTGAATATGACATCCAGTACCGTTGCTCAAAAGGCGGTTAAAGGAAGCATTCTCGCCGATCACTTGGCTTATCAGCCGATCAGCCGATCAACGAATACCAATCTCTCAAATTTGACTTCCCTGACGAGGATGTTATGTACTTAAAGATGAAAGATTGTGACGAACCGCTACTTGAAGAAGGTCCTGATCCAGAATCCAGATGGGGCTTAATTTTTGATGGAGCAGTTAACGTCTTCGGCAATGGAATTGGGGCAGTCATCATCACTTCCGAGGGTTCTCACATCCCATTTTCAGCCAGATTACTATTTGATTGCACCAACAACATCGCAGAATACAAAGCTTGTATCATGGGTATTGAAGAAGCCATCGAATTGAGGATCAAGATCCTTGACATATATGGAGACTCAGCCCTTGTGATCAACCAAATCAAAGACAAGTATGAAACTCATCATCTTGGTCTGATTCCTTATAGAGATTATGCAAGACGTTTGTTGACTTTCTTCAACAAAGTGGAATTGCATCATATCCCTCGAGATCAGAATCAAATGGCAGACGCCTTAGCTACTCTATCTTCCATGTTCAAAGTGAATGATTGGAATAATATGCCTAAGATCCGCATCAGACGCCTTGAAAGACCTGCATATGTATTTGCAACTGAAGCAGTCTTCGATGATAAACCGTGGTTCCACGACATCAAACGTTTCCTTCGAACTCGTTAGTACCCACTCAGGGCATCGTACAAAGATAGGAAAACTCTAAGGAGGCTTTCTAGAAATTTCTTCCTGAATGAAGATGTGCTATACAAAAGAAACTTCGACATGGTTCTGCTCAAATGCCGATGCATATGAGGCGCATACTATAATTCACGTGCATGAAGGGTCCTTTCGAACCCATTCAAATGGGCATGCAATGTCCAAAAATCTTGAGAGCAGGATACTATTGATAACGATGGAATCGATTGTAAACACGTCAAAAGATGTCACAAGTGCAAGATCTATGCAGATAAGATCCATGTGCCACCGACTCTACTCAACGTTCTCTCTTCTCCATGGCCTTTCTCCATGTGGGGCATTGACATGATCGGGATCGAATCAAAATCCAACGGACATCGCTTTTCTAGTGGCTATTGATTACTTCACCAAATGGGTTGAAGCATCATCTTATGCCAACGTTACAAGACAAGTGGTTGTGAGGTTCATCAAGAACAACCTCATTTGCCGATACGGAGTTCCAAGTAAGATCATTATAGACAATAGATCAAACTTAAACAATAAAATGATGAAAGAACTGTGTGAGGAGTTCAAGATTGAACATCATAACTCATCTCCTTACCGGCCAAAGATGAATGGCGCTGAAGCCGCCAACAAGAACATCAAGAAGATCGTCCGTAAGATGGTCATCACTTACAAAGATTGGCACGAAATGCTGCCATTTGCTCTGATGCGATCGTACGCACTTCAACAGGGGCAACTCCTTTTTCTTTAGTATATGGAATGGAAGCAAGGTTCCCGAAGTTGAGATTCCGCAATGAGAGTTCTCATGGAAACTAAGCTATCGAGGCCGAATGGTGTCAAAGAAGATACGACCTAAACTTAATCAAGAAAAGCGTCGACCGCCTGTGTCATGGATGCTATATCAAAGAAGAATGAAGAAAGCTTTCGACAAAAGGTCCGACTCGTGAATTCGAGAAGGCGACCTCGTGCTTAAAAAGATTCTGCTTTTTCAACCAAATTCTAGGGCAAATGGACTCCTAATTACGAAGGCCCATACATCGTCAAAGAAGCTTTTCCGTGGTGACTCTCACAACCATGGACGGTGAGGAACTCCCGCATCCGTGAATGCCGATGCAAGAAATACTTTGTCTAAAAGAACAAAAGAATGGTAAGTCGAAACCCGAAAAGGGCGACTTAGGCAAAAAGAGCGCCTCGGGATCAAAACCTAAAAAGGCGGTCCAAAAATTAGAGACAATAAATGAAATTATCCCGTAGATTGAAAACAAAAGGCAATCTAGGAAAAATAAGGATACGTAAATGACAAAGTAATCGAGATGCATTAATCAAGAATCTTCCATCAAGGGATCTTCAATCAAATCTTCTGAAGCAACAAGCACAGTTGGAATTCAAAGTTGCTAGGGACAATAGCGGTTATTTGCTTTCAAAGTAGCCTTTTCCCAATACATTATCATTTCCATCTCTTGTAAATAGTTCATGGAATCATGTCTTTGGCTGATTACCATTCTATCAATAAAATTTGAGCCTTGTGCCTTTTTGTTTGCAATTCTTGCTTTATTCAGTTTTGCAAAATAACGCTTTTTATTGTGAAAATAACTTTTTGAAACTAAAAAGGTTTAAATGAATTTTTACTTCAAAATTTTGAAATAAAAGCGAAATTTTCCTTTGAACTATGTGCACAGAAGGAACTTCAACAGTTTTCTCCACTAGTGTTTCGATCTCCGAAGGATAAAACAACTGCTACAGAAGTCTTCTTTCCCTCAGCAGAGATCATCAAAGGAAGGTATTCTTATCCAAAAAGAATTCCCAACAAGGTTGCCAATGAAATACCTTCTTCAGAAAGTTTAAAGCATGCAACTCAAATTCATCATCAGTAAACATCTGCGTCATGGCTGCAGATTTTACTGAGTATTTGTTTGAACTGTGACGTAGTCCTTTTCCCAAATACCTTTTTTGTTGTCTTTGTCAAGTATCGTCAGCATGAATATGACATCCATAACATTCATCATACATAATAGCATCATTAATGCATTTTTGCATTCCTCAATGTTTGCTTCCATATCACTGGTTTATATTAAATTTACTCATGAGGGTATGTTATAACTCCAGTAGGTTATTCCCCAAGCAGAAAAATACATTTTTTCTCTCCTATTCCCCAGCTGAGATCATTCCTCATCGGGAACGAAGTTTTGATTGACCGTTTCTTTCCAGTTCATTCCTGGATAGAACCATGTCTCTAACCAACAAAACAATAAGCAATAGCCTCGTCATCTGAGCCGCTTATTTTCTTTTCATCTTGAAGCTTGTCGTAAAAAGATTGTTCTTCTCAGCAAGATCAAATCATGAAAGTTCAAGAAATCTCCGCAGTTGTCTTTCTGTCTAAAAGAAAACCTGTGTCTTTTCGATCAAAATGCCCGCATCTTCTTAAAAGAGAGATCCCCGACAAGATTGTAGCTGTGAAAATAGAAACTCGTTTGAGATCTGTTTCCATCATTGTCTGTTATTTACGAGGCTGAATACTCAAACAATTTTCTCAAGAATTACCTTGTTATAGTTATCACTTCGCTGATAATTGGTAATATCTTTAGAGCTCGTTACCATAAACTATCACAAGGCTGATAATTGGTAATATCATTTTCACTTACCTTAAACATTGTCACAAGGCAGACAGAAGGTAATCTCTTTGTTTCCCAAAGCGAAACAGATATTCACATGCATTGTGAATCTATTTTCCCAATGAAACATATTGCTTGTTTCCCAACAAATTCTCTTTTCTTAGACTGATTGAGTCATCCTCGCAAATTTTTCCCCACCATGTCATTTCTTTGATATTTCCTGGTTGAACCTTTTTGCAATCATTTTGCATCACTCGCATCTTTTGGTATCTTAGGTCCAAAATTTGCGTTTTCTGATATTTAAGTCTCTTCACACCTATCGAGACGAAGATATTCATCTTCATATCTCAAAGTTAAAGAAACTTAAATAGGGCATCTGTCATACCCCAATTTTTGACCTAATATACCACCTTACATTTGCATCATTGAATCATTAACAGTTTAGAACAGAATTAATCGGGTGTGGCTTCTACAGGTCAAAATTATAGTTTCACAAGATTTTCATCTGATTCAAGAGGCAATCAATTAGGGTTTGAGTTTCATCCACCTCAATTGATCTATCTAGATCAAACCATCAACCTGTGATCTTCAAATATCAAATTTTTCCTCATGATCTATCGAGGATCGACCAATTAGGGTTTTTATCGAGGATGAGCAATCACTGATTTTCTGATCAATGAATGACTTTTTTGATTGGAGATTGATCTTCATATCCTAAATACAACATGTTGACCTAATTTCTGGATTCAAAACATCACAGAAGTTCACATAATTCATCAGTCAATTTCTGGATCATCTGATGAAATTGCATCTGCACTGAAAAGTCAAACTTTGACTTTTGGTTAACTTTTTCAAGACAAAACTTTTTCAATCATCAAAATACTTCAAATGATCCATCATGATCATAAAAAATCAAGAAATTTGGAAAAGTCAACAAAAAGTCAAAATTTTCAACACTTAGAAAATTTTCAAAGTGTTAAAATTTCACATTTTTTCCAAACTTCATTGCATTTTTTCACATCAAAACATGAAAGTTGTAGCCCTTGAAACAAGCTTTCCAAAATGTCCAAGAACTCTCAAATCCATGGTGTCTAGCTATACTTTTGATTTTGAAACATAGAGCTCCAAAATCCTTGATTTTCAAGTACAACTTTCAAGATTATCGGTCATTTTTGAGTTCCTTCTTCTAGAAGCCATGCCATCTAGCAAAGAGGGATAGAGCTGATAAAAAATCAGATGGAGAGTAATTATGATGGGATAATATCAAGTTGAATAATTAACCATGGTTAAAAGGAGGCTTCCTTTTGCATTTATTGCAAAAATGACTTCCTTGCCCTCTAAGGCAACTTGTAAATACCAAAGCCAATCTTCTTCACTTACCATTCAGAACTTTTGACCTATAAATAGAGGTCATGTTGGCCATTTGAAACTACACCAAATCTATGCCAAAACAAGCTTTCTCACTTCTTTCTTAAAATTCAAGTAACATAGTGTAATTTGAGAATTCTTGTGATTTTTCAAAACTTGTGAAGAAACATGAAAGATTTGGTGTCTAACATGTCATAAACATCATATGTAATTGGTTTGTAACTTAAAATCAACACAAGAATCACTAAAACTCAAAGTTGCGTTTCAAAATTCCAAACTTGCCAAAACTGCCATAACATTCGAATTTCATTATTGGCTCAAGCAAGTTGTGATTTTTTCACTCAAACATCATCAACATACACCATATGGATGATGCAGACCATTAACTTCAACCTGTAATACCTCTAACATCGAATTCATGTTTCACTTTGAAGCTTATGCAGGTGGACTTGGTTGGAATGATCCAGGCCAATTCAGAGTGAGCAGACCATCCTCACACAATCCTTGAAGTCCGTTGGTGCTATAGGAGTCATCAAAACAGTTCTGGAAACACTCCATTAACAACTTCGATTTCAGCTTCAAGAGGTAAGAACACGAACTTAAAACTCCTTGATTTCTTTCTTCCAGTTCAAAAAGCTCTTGGCCGTTTTGTTTCTGCACCATCACTGATCAATAACCCTCAATCAATTGATCAATTCCTTCACCATACACGATTTCAATTAGGATTTTCAGAACTAGGGTTCTTCGTGTTCTTGCGAAATTCAATCATGTTAAACTGAAAATAAATGAAATTAAATGATATCATCATGTTCCTGGGCTTAAAATGATCAAGTTTGATGTTTACATCATTTCATTTCATCAAGAAATAAGGATTCTAGGATTGGATGAAGAACACTGCGCGCGTTTTTTTTCAAATTTAAAAATCCAGTTTATAATATAATTACATGGTTTAATTTCAATACACGGATGTATTGCCACCCCAGCGGTTGCCAGCTCACTCTTAAGTCACTCTTTCCATGCCTTGCCCAATGGTCCCGGGTTCGAGTAGCCTTGGGACCATTTTTTTCCAAACTTTGTAATTTTTCTTCATATTTTTTGCAAACTTTGACTTTTTCAAAACCCAATCAAAACTCCTCATTTTGAGGTGATTTTTTGCATACTTGTCAATTAACATATCTATTTTATGATAGTGTCAAAAAAGTTCAGAAAAATTTCATCTGATTATAGTTTTATCGAGCCGAAAACGATACTTTTGAGTACTTTTCAAAGCACTTTCAAAGGTGATTTTTTTCAAACTTTCGAAGCCCGATTCTTTTCCAAGCTTCTTGTAAGTAAACTTAATCTTTCAAAATACTTTAAAGAATCATTTTTCAATACTTTTCATCAAAACTTACATCTTTTTTCCATGATCGATCCGATTTAACGATAAAACCAAATTCGTTTCTCCTCGAATTTCTTAATCGATCAATGGCCTCCCTTACGGTGTAAGTCCCAAAATTTTTTTATGTACATACATATTTCCTTGTACATATCAAATTTTTTCATATACATACCAATTTTTACCTGTACATAATACAGATACTTTTGTAAATACTCAAGTACAGACAAACTTCGTCCGTTTGTTTTCGTTTCGCTTGTATATACACTGAATACCATTGGTATTAAAAGGAGCATTATTCCCGGTGAAACTGCTTTTAAACCAATGGGCCTCCCTTATGGTGTAAGTCCCAACCCTCCTATGTACATCCATAACTTCTCGTACATAAATACACGTTCGTGTACATACTTACTTCCTTGTACACAATTCAAACTTGTAAATAATCAAGTTACGCTCGTTTTAAACGTTCGTTTTACACCCACTTGGTTATATTTCCTTCATAAACTCTTGTAAATAAACATCATACATCTGTTTATATTTCCTTCATAAACTCCTGTGAATAAATATCACACACACACTTGTTTATATAACTGTTTGATTATAACATAACAACTAGTCTAACCAATAGGCTCCCCATAGTATTAGCCTCCTCTTGGGCTTTGTACAAGGTAACTCATTTCATCTGAGTTCAGCCTCCTCTTAGGCTTCATATAAGAAAACTCATTCATCTGAGTTTAGCCTCCGCTTAGGCTTCATATAAAACAACACTCCCCTACTGAGTCAGCCTCCTCTTGGGCTTCATTCAAAAGAACTCCTCATTGAGTTTAGCCTTCTCTTTCTTGGGCATCATACAAAGAAAGAGACCAGGAAATCTCTTAACAACCTCCTATTGGGCTTCCAATACAAAGAATCACCCGCGCTAGGATAGAACCCAGAGAGTATAATTTCCCGGTGAAATTGCTCTTAATCCTAAAAGGATGGTTTCCCGGTGAAATCCCTTTTAAAGCCAAAGCCAGCCCATACCCTATAGCTTCCTCTTGAGCTTCATACAAGGACCCTCGATGACCCTCGATGACCCTCAGAATGCCTCCTCTTGGGCTTACAATATAAGGACCCATGGGCTTCTTAAAAGCATCCCCTAATCCAATTAATTTCTCCTAGAGATTTAGACATCTATCATCTCTATGGAAGAAGTATCTCATCTATCACATCACATACAATCAAAAACTTTTTTCAAACTCTTTTCAAACAAAAAAACATCTCTAAATCGTTAGTGGTAACACTTGTACACTCAAGAAAAACACCTAATGCTTACAATTAAAAGATTCAATCATTTTTCAAACATCTTTCTTAATCATGTAAGTGGTAACGCTTGTACACTCAAGCAAAACACCTATAACTTACGACGAAAGATTTTAATCAATCAAACTTTTCAAAATGTATGTGATGAAATAGATTAAGATACATTTTTCATTAAGATGACATTCGTCTTTGTCTCTTACTAACATCCCGTTGCTTCCACTAGCATAAGTGGGAACTACGATTGCTCTGACTTTCTCAACATCCTTTTGAGAATACGTAGGCACAAGGTATCATCCTTGGCGAGCAAATTTCTTTCTCCCTCAGACCAAACAAATCATAGATCCCTTTAGATCCGAGCTACAAATGCTATGATTCCCATTGGGGGATATGTATCCAGAGGATCCCAAAGATCTTTGCGAGCACAATAATAACAAAATCTAGGATCCCACATAATTTTCCCTTCTTAAAATCCAAAGGAGAAACTTTCCCAATCATAGAAATAGCAATTAAAACACACAAACATATCAAACATATTCATATATAAAGCTATAGATAACTATATATAGTTAGGGTGCTCTATCTATTCCCTTTATATAACAAACCCCCTTACCCGGAATCTCCCCAAATGCGTTACGTCTAGTTCACGCTAGTCGTAATGCATATCATAATCAATTGAGGGTATTAACAGCTTTCCCCTTTTTCATAATCATAATTTCTTGTGTTGAAAATAATAAATCTTGATGCTCGCGGCATCTTTATAAACAAATCAAAAGAGTAAATCGTTTCGAGCTAGAGAATCCGAATTCAGGTTCGATTCCCTCGCGCGTCACTTTTTAACGCGAACACTTATCTGATACTGAGATACATCAGGAATTCTAAAATTGTATTTCTTGGTGAATCTTCCTCTGACGTCCATCACTCTAACCTAAAATATTTACAAAGAAAAATCTCTAAATTCTTTGGAAATGGGAAGAGAAATGAAGTTTTTGAATGAATGCATGCATGAATGCCACAAAGATTCAAAACATGGCTAGTGGTTATACACACGTTCAAACGTTTGAAGTCACGAGCATGAGGCCAACGATAAGAACCATACGTGGGTAAGTTCTAAGGGCTTATTTATCTGTGAAACGGGTTCTACTGATAATACAGGTTCAACGCTTCTCTTTGAAATATTATCAGATTTGTTGAATACTCGAAGTCCAATAATATTTTTCCAGAAAAACTCGATCGTAGTCTCGCATGACAACTATTCTAAGCTTACGCTTGAATAGTTTCTGCACTACATCCTAAATGGCCAGGATGGGTTATGTGTTCTACAGCCACTCAGCTTCGTAAGTTCCCTCGAAAGAAAAATGTCTTCGCAAATACTTGCTAAACACAAATACTCCCAAGACAACCTCCACTGAGAGAGGGATCTCAAATTAACTCAGTAAGTAATGAAACTTCCCATAAGTTAATAGGACTATACCCCCACCTAGATCTTAAAATGTTTCTTAAATCCGGGTTAGGATTTCTTTCCATCAGATGAAATCGCAAAACACACGATAAAGAAAAACAAACATATGCACATATGAAAGCTTAACCCCTTTTTTTTATTTTTGAAACAAAAAAAGCTTGGTGCTCTTTGGAAGAGTCACAATTTTTTTGAAAATAAAAGTTTAGCGTACTCCCCAGCAGAGTCGCCATTTTTCTGTTCGTGTTAAAAAGTAACGCGCGAGGGAATCGAATCGGAATTTGGATTCTCTGGCTCGAAACAATTTACTCTTTTGATTTGTTTATAAAGATTCCGCGAGAATCAAGCTTTATTTTTTACAACACAAGAAAAATGATTATGAAAAAGGGGAACGCTGCAATACCCTCAATTGATATGATATGCATTACGACTAGTGCGAACTACCCTCAATTGGAGAGATTTTGGGCAAGGGGGTTTGTTATATAAAGGGAATAGATGTGGCACCCTAAATATATATAGTTATCTATATCTTTATATATGAATATGTTTGATATGTTTGTGTGTTTTAAATTGCTATTTCTATTGTTGGGAAAGTTTCTCCTTTGGATTTTAAGAAACGTAGATTATGTGGGATCCTAGGTTTTGTTATTATTGTGCTCGCCAAGATCATTGGGATCTTCTGCATACATATCCCTTAATGGGAATCAGAGCATTTGTAGCTCGGATCTAAAGGGATCTATGGTTTGTTTGGTTTGAGGGAGTAAGAAGTTTTGCTCGCCAAGGATGAGACCTTGTGCCTACGTATTCTCAAAGGGAGGATGAGAAAATCAAAGCAATCGTAGTTCCCACTTATGCTAGTGGAACCAACGGGATGTTATTAAGAGACAGAGACAAATGTCATCTTAATGAAAAATGTATCTAATCTATTTCATCACATATATTTTGAAGATTGATTGATTAAATCTTTCGTTGTAAGTTATACGTGTTTTGCTTGAGTGTACAAGCGTTACCACTTACGAGTTAAGAAAGATGTTTGAAAAATGATTGAATCTTTTAATTGTAAGCATTGGGTGTTTTGCTCGAGTGTACAAGCCTTACCACTTACGATTAAGAAAGATGTTTTTGTTTGAAAAAAGAGTTTTTGAAAAGTATTTGATGGTATGTGATGTGATAATGAGATACTTCTTCCATAGAGAAGATAAATGTCTAAATCTCTAGGAGAAATTGATTGGACTAGGGGGACGCTTTTAAGAAGCCCATGGGTCCTTGTATTGTAATCCCAAGAGGAGGCATTCCGAGGGTCATCGAGGGTCCTTGTATTGTTAGCCCAAGAGAAGGCATTCCGAGGGTCATCGAGGGTCCTTGTATGAAGCTCAAGGGGAAGCTATAGGGTATGGATGGCTTTGGCTTTAACAGTGGTTTCACCGGGAAACCATCTCTTAGGATTTCAAGAGTGATTTCACTGGGAAATCATACTCTCAGGGTTCTATCCTAGCGCGGGTGATTCTTTGTATTGGAAGCCCAATAGGAGGCTGTTAAGAGATTTCCTGATCTCTTTCTTGTTTGATGCCCAAGAGAAGGCTAAACTCAACGAGGAGTTCTTTTGAACGAAGCCCAAGAGGAGGCTAAACTCAACAGGGGAGTGTTGTCTTATACGAAGCCTAAGCGGAGGCTAAACTCAGTGAATGAGTTTTCTTATATGAAGCCTAAGAGGAGGCTAACTCAAATGAATGAGTTATCTTATACGAATCCTAAGAGGAGGCTAAAGGGAACCTAGTTGTTAGGCTAATTGTTATGTTATAACTGAACAGTTATATGAACAAATGTGTGATGTGTATTCACAGCAATTTATGAAGGAAATATAAACAAGTGTATAAAACAAGCATTTAAAGCTAGTGTTACTTGATTATTTACGATGTTGAATGTGTACAAGGGAATGAATATGTACACGAAAGGGTGATTATGTACAAGGAAATGAATATGTACATAGGAGGGTTGGGACTTACACCGTAAGGGAGGCCCATTAGTTTAAGAGGAGTTTCACCGGGAATGATTCTTCTCTTAATACCAATGGATTCGGTGTATAAACAAGCGAATGAAAACAAACGAAAGAAATTTATTTATGCTTGGATATTTTTGAAGGTGATTGTATATGTACATAAAAAGGATTGGAACTTAACCCTGAGGGAGGCCCATGATCAATTAAGAAATTCAAGGAGAAACCTGGTTTGGTTTATCTTTAAATTTAATTAATCATGGAAAAAGGTGTGTAAGTTTGTTGAAATGTTTTGAAAAAGGTTTTGAAAATGATTTTGAAAAGTGAAGTATATTTACAAGAAATTTTGAAAAGATTTGAGTTTTGAAAGTTTGAAAGAAAACATCTTTGAAAAGTATTAAGAAATACTTAAAATGCTTTATTTTTGACTTAATAAAAAATATAATCAAAAGAAAATATTTTTTGGATTTTTTTGACATAATCATAAAATAGGTATATTAAATGACAAGTGTGCAAAAAAAAATCATCTCAAAATGAGAAGTTTTGAATGGTTTTTGAAAATGTTGAAGTTTAATAGAAACTTTGAGAAAAAAAAGAGTTTTTGGTCCTAAGGAGGTTTGAACCTTGGACATTTGGCTTAGAAATGAAGATTTTCCAATGAGCCATTTGTTAAACTTGTCATTTAATTACCTTGATTAGAAGGAAATTTAAAGAAAATGAGAGTTTTGAAAAAAAGTCCAGAAATTGCATTTCTGAAAGGGTTCAGAAGTTGGATTTCTGGAGGATCATAAGTTGTTTTGAAAATTGTTTAAAAGTTATTTTGAAAATGGAAGTTTGGAAAATGAGTCCAGAAGTTGGAGAAAAGAAAGTCCAGAAGTTGGAGAAAAGAGAGAGTTTAGAAGCTGTCTACTTCTGGAAGCGTTAGAAGCATGGTTTCTGAAGCGTGTGAGAAGGAGCGCATAGAAGCTTGCAGCTTCTGGAGCATGTGGGGCTTCTGGCTTTCTTCTGGGGCGCTTTGCTAGCAACTTCTGGGCAATAAGAGGGCTTCTGGCTGCTGGCTATGTGAGAAGCTTGTGAGAAACACATTGCTTCTGGGGATAGAAGCATGTTGGAGAGCTTGTTTCTAAGGGTAGAAACATTAGAAGCTTGAAGCTTCTAAGGAGAGAAGTACTAGAAGTACTTCTGGAGATAGTGTAAATGGGAGTTTCTGGGGGCAAAAACTTCAGAAACACTTTTGGAGGCTAAGCTCCAGAAGGACTTCTAGAAGAACAAGTTCCAGAAAGCGCATTTCCTTTTAATAAAAAAAGGTTCTAGGGGGATTCGAACCCTGGACCTTTGGCAAGTCATGTGACATGAGAAGCGTGCTGACTACCACTGGGGTGGCTATACATCCATTGTTTAAACTTAAACTAGAAATATATATTTTAAGTCCAGAGTCAGAAATTGAAATTTGAACTTCATCTTCTTTGCTGTGTTCGTGCAAACACCATGGCTGTGACAAATTCGAACTTCTTCAAATATTTATCAATTTTAAAAGTTTAAAATGCTATTTCATCTAGATTTTTGCCACGATTTTGAATATGTATCTTGTTTTCATTATTAATCAAAGATTAACACGAATTTTAACAATCCTAATTTGAACCCTAACTGAAAAAATGGTTAATTCTTTAAGCACAGTTGATTTTAGTTGAAATTAACAACCCAAATAGCTTTAGTGATTGGATATCTACATTTTGCTTTTCAATTTTTAAGCTAAAAGTGCATGAATTGAGGATTCAAAGTTTGAGAAACTTACCTCTTGGTATGAAATACCAGTTCGAGTTTGACAGCTTCTAGGTGCAAAGTAAGGATTGCTTTAGCTTCCTTGAACCTCCCTGAATGTGTTCCTACCCATAGTTTGTCCTGAGGATGGCTAGAACTCTCTGACCAAGTCAACTTGCAACCACTTGAAGTGAGTTTTGATTTTGGATTTAGAGTTGTTACAGGTCAGTAATAATGATCTGGATTACTTCTATGAAGTGTATAGAAGGTGTTTGAAGTGTTAAATCAAAGTTAGCACGAGCAAATTAAGAGATGGCAAGTTAAGGCATCATTTGCAAGTTTTGAGTTTTTTTGATTATGATTCTGAGTTTGGTCACTTCTTGTGATGTTTTTAAGTTTTAAATTACTTCTAAATAATGTTTAGAACATATTTGAAACTTAAGTTCACTCAAATGTTGCAATGTTTGAAGATTGCAAAAATTCCCTCTTATAACTTATAAACTTGAATTTCAAGAAAGAAAGAGTGAAAGCTTGATTATGATAGCTTTGGTGTAGTTTGAAAATGAGGAAATGACCTCTATTTATAGGCCTAGAAATCTGAATGATTTGGCAAAGTTATCTTTGAAGGAAACTTGCAACTTGGTTAAGAGGTAATATGGAATCTTTTGCATTTAATGCAAAAGTTACTTTCTTAACCATGGTTAAGTTTTTCTCTTTGATCCAATCCCTTCTTCAATCATTCAAAACTGATATTTATCAGTTATAAACAGCCTCTAAGTGATGACAAGGCTTCTAGAAAGAGAGTTTGTGAAAAAATGACTCAAAGTTCTTGAAATATGACTTATAATTCATGGTTATGGAGCTCTATGTTTAATTTTCAAAACCTTAGCTACAAAAAGTGTTTTTTCAAGTTCTTGGACATTTTGTAAAGCTTGTAAAAAGGGCTACAAATTTCATGTTTTGAGTTTTTTCTGAATCCAAATGGATCTAGGTGAAAAATGGCCTAGAAAGTGGGAAAAAACCATGTTTCTTAACACTTGAAAAATTTTCCAAGTGTTAGAAATTTTTCAAATCTTGACTTTTTGTTGACTTTTTCACATTTCTTGATTTTTTATGATCATGATGGATCATTTGAAATGTTTTTATGTTTGAAAAAGTTTGGTCTTGAAAAATTTGACCAAAAGTCAAAGTTTGACTTTTTTGAGCAAATGAAATTTCATCAGATGATTCAGAATTTGTCTGATAAAGAAACAAGGACTTTTGTAATGTTTTGAATCAAGAAATTAGGTCAAGATGTCGCATTGAAGATGTTAAGATCAATCTCCAAGAAAATAGGCCATTCATTGAGCAGAAAGTCAATGATTCACTATCCTCGATAAAAACCCTAATTGGTCGATTCATGGTAGATTATGAGAAAAAGTTGGGAATCTGAAGATCAAATGTTGATGATTGATTAAGATAGATCATTCGAGGTGAGTGGAAACTCAAACCCTAATTGATCATATCTTGAACAGATGAAATTTTGAAGAAACCCTGACTTTGACTTCTAGAAGCCACGCACGATCTATTATGTTCTGAAACTGTTAGTGATGCAGTGATGCATATGTGAGGTGGTATCTTAGGTCAAAAATCGGGGTATCACGCATCCTTCATTGCTATATCCCATACTCCTCCATCATTTTCACATGAAACAAAGAAAACAAAAAGAATTGTTAGAAAAGAATGTCAAAAATAGAAACTTAAACAAAGATTTCGAAAAGATGTTTTCAAAGGTTCTTTCCAAACTCATCATTAGGGTTGTGTAGAGGAATCAGGAAATTAGGGGGTGTTTCTCATTCAGGAAACACAAAGCCTCATTCAATTCGATCATAGGCTTACTACTCCCATTGCAAATCACGATTGGTTTCGATTCACAAAAGGGGTGTATAAAGCAGAGGGCAGCAAGCATAGTTCAACATACAAAAATCAGAAAATAACATGTTCCAGCAGCCCAAATAGTCTTTCTCATGATAAGTCAAAATTAACAAGTCAAGCCCAGTTTGGAAACTCACGAAACTATCACAACAGCCCAAATGCATAATTTATTTTCAAAGTCAGAGGAGAATAATTAAAAAGTATCAGAGCCCAGTTTAGAGGGATATAAAAGCAATCATTGCACTTAAATCAAGATTCGGTCACGGTTCACATGAAAAAACCCTAGCAGCCGTAATAGAACAAACCCAGAAAACAATCATAGATCAAGAAAATCGCAGCAAGCATTCATGTACACAGCAAGCTAACCTAACCCTAAGCCATTATCATCATCTTCCTAATCTACCAACTCTTCAGAAATTGTTTATTTCAGAAAAGAAGTTCTGATCAGAGAGAGACAAAAAAGAAGCTTCGAAGGCTACAAGGTTCAAAGAAGAAGAAAAGATTAGAAAGGTCTAACCGAGATAACCACTGCGTCGCGTCTCCAAGGCTCAGTCCTCGTCATCATCGCCGGAATCGCGATCGGAGAAGTTAGGGTTCCGGCCACCCCTTTTAAGATCTAGGCCAAATCATACGGTTTCTGCAAAATCAAATGCCAGATTAGTACTCAGATTGGAGAGGAGAACCAGAAACCAAAAGAAAATTAAAGATCGGAGCAAGTCTCATCCCAAGGCGATTTTGGGCCGCCGCGGATTCATCATCGCCACCGTCGCCGCCGTGGACATTCATCTCAACCACCAAGCCAGATCGATCGTGATTCTGTTTTCTGGGTTTTCACATGTTTGTATTGGAATATCTAAAGCGAGAGATGAGAGAATCTTGATTTCAGAGAGTTTAAAAAAAATTGTTTGTTTATTTTTTTTTGTTAAAGTTAGTTTTAAGTTTTAATTAGTGGTAAGCTTTGTTGATTTGTGGCTAATCCAGCGGTGACACTTGTCACCGCCCTGTTGGGTTATCTTATTTGTTCTCATGTAACATCCTCACGTCGGACTACCATGCACCTCCATTCTCATTCGTATGATCATCATCAGATGGGCTAGGGACCCCCTTCCACAATGCTTGTCATGAATCATCACCATCGGATCAGTTTCAGATCATCATCAACATGATCAGACGCTCCAGAAGAAGCTCCCCACTAAAGACCATATGAAGTGCACATCACTGGATCATGTTGTATCCTAACCTGGGCTTAGCATTCTGGGCCCACAAATTGCTCTTCAGCACCCCCCTTTTTTACTCAATTCAGACCCACTTCACTTTATTTTATTTATATTATGTTGTAAATACTTTTGTTTTGACTAATACAATTGGGAAGCATATTTTCTTTTAAATATTAATTAGATTAAAAGATATTGTTTAGTTTAATTAATTATTTTATTGATTAATTTTATTCAATAAAATGGTTAGTTCAATTAGTTATTTAATTAATTGCAATTAGTTTGTATCATTGGTCTATCTAGACATTGTTATCGTATTGTCGATTTTATGTATTGTAAACCTATTTCCCATTCTCATATAGATCAAAGTAGTTAAGAATTTCGTTTCTTTGTAGCTTAGGATTTTATTTCTTTGCATGCTCTGATCATCATTTAGTTATTGCCACAATACTCATTTCGTTGTTGTTATTGCCATGGATTTGCGTTCGATTGTGATACAACCTGGATGCTTGATTATTGGATGATCAAGACAAGACCAAAGAGGGATACTCATCACCAAGGGAAACAAGGATGCTTTATGAAGACCTTTCTTATCTTGCGTGCATTGAAGAGGCTACGGACCTTCTCTGTTAGGTATCATCGCCGCTCACTTTACTTTTTTCTCGCACCATGTGCATATATGTTTCGCATGCTATCATACCCCAAAATTGGCCCTCCATCTTCTCAAGATATTCCATACATCCATGCTCAAGGATTCTTCAAGGGTTGATGAGACAAACCCTCTCCTAGACAATCAACCCAAACTAGGGTTTGGTATTTCTCAGATCAAGATGGACTTCCAACATCTCCAATGGTCTTCATGCCTCCTCATATGCTTCAAATATTCTCCATGTCAAGTTTCAAGCCTCACAAGTCAAGTTTCCTCAGACAATTGCTCAGATGGTTGAAAATCAATTGTATTGGACAAAAGTCAACCGTGGTCAACATACACCAAACTTCATAATTTTTGGTCAACATCCTCATTTTGAAGTTACATTCATCATTTGATCAAGGATTGATCATGATTCATCAAGAAAACTCAAGATTTGCTCAAAAGTCAAACTTTCTAAATTAGGGTTTCTCAGTGAAAAGTCAACCAAACTTTGACTGAGCATAACTTCTTCATACTTTCTCAAAAATTTTTCCACCACCTCTTGTTTTGAAGGAAATTCAATTATCTACAACTTCATGTCTCAAAATAATGTTTAAAAAATGCTTCATTTGGAAAGTATGGATCAAAACATTACAGGTCCTTTTCAAAGTCAACAAAAACTCAACATTTTGTTTTGGAGATATATTGAGCATGGAAACTCCAATTGAGATGAAACCAAAGAGGTTGGTTAGAGGACTGTTAGAGATTTCCAAAAAGTCCAAGAACACTCAAAAATGTGGAAAATTGAGCAAGATACACCATTCACAAGTTGGGCAATTTTGAAGAGATGCACAAAGAGAGATACTTCTAAAAATCAAAATTTTTGCAAATGGGCTTACTTTTTCTTCATCCAAACTTGTTCCTTATACAATTAGGAATATCCAAGCCCAATGCCACGAATTTTTATTTTATTTTTCTATTTGATTTGTATTTTATTCATTTAAATACAAATTAAATTCAAAAATAAAGTATAAAATCAAAATTAATTGCAAATTTGATTTTTCTCTCTTCCTTGAGATCCAAGCAACCCAATAAAGTCAGCAAATTTCGAAATTTGATTGGATATGGCAAGAATTGATTGAAATTGATCAAAGAAGAGAAAATTAGATTTGGGACAAAATCAAATATATTTTGCATTGATTGATGATTGATTCTTTCTCAAATCAGCTCCAATTCCATCTACTATATATATACAATACATGCCACACGAATTAGGGTAGAAAAATTGGCTGGAGAAACCCTATTCAAGCTCAAAAAATCCGTGGCTTACAAGCAACTGGCAGCCTTGGTTCTAGCTTGTTTCAAACAATTTTGAATATTCCATCTTGTTCCTTGGGTTGTTTAGAATCAGTCCAGACCCTTACATCATCCAAAACCATCAAGAAACACGAAAACCAGAATTCGGTTTGTTCTTCTTTTTCAAAATTCGATTTTCAATTCTCATGCATTATTAACATGTTTTGTTGTTGTTTTTGTGTTTAGAATGAAGCCTGCAAACTTTATGGATGGTTTAATTGTATTTCTATGGCCGGAAACATGATATGCCATGATTAGGGTTTCGGTCACGCTTAGGCTTCTAATTAGGATAAATTGGACCAAACCGATGCCATCAGGATGTTCAGTGGACCTAGACGAGTCGAACCATGGCTTTAGATTTCATTTATATTATCTGTATGTAATTTTTGATTTAGCAGGGGTTATAGCGTCGAGCCAAAGCCGACACAAAGTTCCCAGAATTTGAATTGAAGAAGATAAAGTTTGGCGCGGGGACGAGGCAATCAGGGAGCGACACTTGTTTGTAAACAACTCGTTCCGATTCATTGACACGCGTGTACTCTAGCTCAGTTGGCAAGGGCGTGAGGTTGTGAAAGGAATGTCTCCAGTTCGATCCCTGGCCATGGCATTTGATTTTCACATGTTTGCAAATTTTTTCCTATTTTTCTTATTTTCTTAATATTTCCATGTTATTTTAATTTAATTTCAATAATTTTTATCATGCATTAAAAAAATACCAAAAAATATTTTTCTTTTTGCATTATTTCCAGAAAATGTTTATTTAATTTATAAAATTAAAAAATATTATTTTGCATGCATGTTTAATTTAATTGCTAATTTATCATTTAAATCACTTTTAATTAGTTTTTAATTATTAAATTAATGCCAAAAATCCCAAAAAATTATTTTAGCATATTAATGTTATTTCCAGCATGAAATATTTTTCTCATTTTTGCTAACATTTTCCTCTTATTCGATTTCCTCGTATTTTCCGATTTCTCATCTTTTCACAGGTTTTCCCGTTTCGGACGTTTTCTTTTTATCGTTTTCTTTTCTCCAATAATGTAATTGCTTATGGGATGTAATAGCTTAATTAGGGTTTTTATTTTCCGCATTTTAAATTATGTATCTGCCCCAAAGCCACGTAATAGCGTAGGATTTATCTTTCCGCATTTACTTCCCGCATTTTAATTTCCGCACCCTATAAACTGCTAGTAATTAGGTGTGTATGGCAAGACTAAAATTGAACATAGCTCACTCTAATTTTCAAGATAACATGTATCTGAATCAACGCACTCTTTTCACACACGCACCCCTTAGGGTAATTCTCTCTCGTTGCCTTTACGAATCCAAATATGGTCAAGTCCCTCGAACATAGAGGTATTCTAGCGCCGTTGCCTTCAAAACAAATCATCATAGTCCCTTCGATACAAAGATCATAAGACCCACGATGTCGCCTCCGAATACATGATCTTGACCCTCGATTGTCGCCTACGAAAAATGATGATAGTCCCTTCGAATGTGCTAGGATACTTCCTACAAGTTGCTTTCTATGACCATTCGATGTCCCTTCGAATGTCCCGCTTACATCCAACGAATGGAGTTACCTACCAACTAATGGTATGGATAGAGCTATTCTAAAGGAACGTAAATAACACGAAAACGACCAATTCTAAGTAGGTAATAAGACTTTTAGTTGCTTGCTCTATCAAAATACTTTTCACACCACACACTTTTTTGTCAAAGTTCAAACTCTTTTCAAAAAAACGAAACATTTCCGAACACTTTGTATACATTCTTACATGAATCATTACAAAGTCAAAGCGAAATGCCTTTTCAAAACATTTTTCAAACACACAGAAAGCACATTTTTAAGGTGATCTAAGAGCAACTAAGAGCCCGTAGATAACTACGGATGAAAAGGGGTGCTAATACCTTCCCTTTTCACAACCTTCTCCCTTACTCAGAATCTAACGAAGGTCTTTTTCTGTACTTTTTACCTTCCCTTAATTGGATAAAAGAAAAGTCGGTGGCGACTCTTGCTATCCGCACATTTGCGATACAAAAACCCTAAAAGTCAGTTCACCGTGTTACACATGCTTTATATGATGTCTCATCATCTATGTCCGATGCATTGACATCAATACACTTTTTATCTGATGTTTCACCCATCCATTTTCATCTGATGTATTGTCATCGATGTCTTGATATATTGTTATCTATACATGAATTATCTGATGTCTCATCATCTATGTCCGATGCATTGTCATCCATACACTTTTTATCTGATGTTTCACCCATCCATTTTCATCTGATGTATTGCCATCCATGTCTTGATATATTATTATCTATACATGCATTATCTAATGTCTCATCATCTATGTCTGATGCATTGTCATCCCTACACTTTTTATCTGATGTTTCGCCCATTCATTTTCATATGATGTATTGTCATACATGTCTTGATATATTGTTATCTATACATGCATTATCTGATGTCTCATCATCTACGTCTGATGTATTGTCATCTGTACATTTCTTATTTGATGTTTCGGTAATCCATATTTCATATACGATGTATCATCATCCATGTCTTGATGTATTATCATTCATGCATGCATATTTGATGTTTTTTTCATCCATATCTTTCTTGTTATATGTTTTATCATCCATTTCCGTTTATATCATGTTTCACCATGCTTCATCTGATGTACTTGCACCTATGCATTTCTTATCTGATATTTCGTTCATCCATCTTTCATATACGATGTATCGTCATCCATGCCTTGATGTATTATCAATCATGCATGCACATTTTATGTTTTATCATCCATATCTTTCTTGTTAGATGTTTTATCCTCCATTTCCATTTGTATCATGTTTCAACATGCTTCATCCTCCACATCTGATATGTCATCATTTATGTCTTGATGTATTGTGATCCGTACATTTGTTATTTGATGTTTTACCATCCATAAATTTGTTATTTGATGTTTTACCATCCATATATTTCTTATTTTATGTTTTTCCCATCCATTTTCATTATACGATGTATTGTCATTCATTGCTAATGTATTATCATTCATATACACTTTCACCTGCACTCGTATGAATAAATGTTGTTCCCCTCGAGTGATTTGTCCGTGAATCTTTCTCATGCATGTTTGTATGCTTTGATTAATGTATTGATGTGTTTTCTACTGTATTGTTTGCATCTTAGCCTTTCATGGTTCATTTTCTCTCACTCATGTCTTTTCTTGGCTTCTTTTGACGCGTAAACGCTTTCTAGGTCAAAGTTTTAACTAGTTTTTGTACTAGTGTTGTAATTGCATCTTTGTGACATTTTCTTTATGATTTGATTGCCATTTCCTTCATGTGATGTTTCTACTGTAGTCACCTCATCATGACACTCACTTTGTATATTATGCATGTCACACACTTGTATTCACGTCACCACACGCAATTGTCGTACGTTTACGCACTCTTGTAGGATTTCGTGTGTGAAACTTCTGTGGTTTGGTTTGCATAATGTAAATAGGATATTAGCATGTTAGCTACTTAATTTTGTGTCATTTTATCATATAACTCGTACTTCATTTCATCTATGCTTAATATCTTGCACGATTTGCCTCCCGTCTGCTTTTGGAACTAGTTTCGACCTAGTTTGTCAATTCACTTTGCATGTGTACATTCAAAGTGATGTTTGATGCTTATTAATGCTTTGTATAAACCTTGTACATGTACATTGTGTCTAATGATGTCACCTCACATGACACCTTGCATGATTGCTCAATTACTTCCTTACACTTTATCTTCTTTCCCATTCTCTTGGTGGTTAGCTATTGTGCTATTGTTTGAGATGTGTTGTCATCGTCCATTATCTCCTTGATGTATATTCATTTATAGCTTAGTGTTTTATCACTCTACCTTGTTATTTCTAATCCATTTGTTGACTTTGCAAGGGATTTCTATCTAATGTTCATCTGATGCACGAAGCTTTGTCTGACGTCTTGAAGTACACCTGAGGCGATTTCTCACACCATGTGATGAAGTTCTTTATTCTTAGTTTAATTATTTGATGTATTTCTATTGGGTTGTATTATTTGGACTTTTATTCGGACTTTTGATACGATACATCCCCATTCATAAACTTGTATCCCCATTCCCATGTGGTTTGTAATAGTTTAGAACTACTCCACCAATGAACACATTTGCCTCCTCTTGGGCTTTTCACCAATGATCACATGGCCTCCTCTTGGGCTCTTCACCAATGAATACATGGCCTCCTCTTGGGTTCTTCACCAATGAACACATAGCTTCCTCTTGGGATATTTGTCAATGAAAATGAGTTCATGATTGTTTGTTGATACAACTTGGGCACACTTGGATGGACGATGGCGCTTTCCAGCATAGCTTTCATACCTTGTGCGTGTTGAAGGGGCAACAGACTTTCTCCGTTAGGTATCATCATCACCCTCTTTATACATGATGTTTCACCATCGTTTCCATGCATATTTTACATGATGTTTTTCCATCTATGTCTACTATCATGATGTTTTATCCTCCATGCCTGATGTATCATCATCCATGCATGTTCTATCTTTCTTTACATGATGTTTTGCCATTCATGTCTATTATCATGATGTTTTGTCATCTATGCCTGATGTATCATCGTCCATGCATATTCTATCTTTCTTTACATGATGTTTTGCCATCCATGTCTATTATCATGTTGTTTTGTCATCCATGCCTGATGTTTCGTCATCCATGCATTTTATTATCCTTTACACGATGTTTTGCCATACATGTCTTATCATTCATTCTAAATGTGATTGTTTGCTTCCTTATCTCTTTCATGAGATTGCCATGTTCCCCATAGGATCTTTAGTTCATGCTTCTCCAAGTTTGAACTAAATAGACCTTAGGTTTGCTATCCATGCATGATAACTTTAGGTAGATTTTTCCCCCTGTTTATATCCATAAAATTAGGACCAACTTTGTATGATAACATTAGGATTACATATAGGTTAGTTTCCCCTAGCCATTTTCCCTTTATCCTTTTGCATCCTTAAGACTAAAATCTTATTTTGTCAAGTGCATTAAAATACTCTAATAATCTGAAACTTTTTCCAAAGTAAAAGATACAAACCAATTAGTTTTAGGATGTTTCGTCATCCTGCTGCTAATGTTTCGTCATCCCATCTTGTGATGCTTCGTCGTCTTGCTGCTAATGTTTCGTGATCTCATCCTCTGATGCTTCGTCGTCCTGCTGTTGATGTTTCGTCATCTCATCCTCTAATGTTTCGTCATCCCGTCTATAGTTGATGTTTCGTCAACATGGAGGTGTTTCGTCATTGTTTGTTGTTTCTTCTGGTAATCTAAAAAACACAAACCAACCAAAACAAGTGAGTCGAACTACGGCGCTCTGACTTTCCCATTGCACAACGGAATACGTAGGCATCCTGTCGCGGGGCTAGATCGAGCAACCTTTGTAAATATTTCCTTCTTTTCCCCGTGTTTTCTTTTTCTTCTTTTCTTTTCTTTTTACATATGCATACGTTATACCATATACAGATATAGTTAGACCTTTACACCCATTAGATAGAACGTAAAAGCGGATACCGTAGAGTACTACGGACGCGTGGGGTGTTAATCCCTTCCCCTCGCGTAACAGACTTCCTTAGTCGATCTCTCGGTCGCAAGACCGTGATTTCTCCATTTCAGGTTTACTCGATGTTTACCCTTCCCTCTTGGCAGGATAAAAAACGTTCGATGGCAACTTCATTGATATATAGTTATATCCTTTGATTTGTCGACCGGGTGTTTCAATTGCTATCCTTGTTGTTGGAGCTACATCTTTCGACTGAGGATTAGGACCTCTACCTCAGCTTGGAGATTTTTGTGCCCTTGGTGTTATTTTGTCTTATCTGGTTTTTATCTTTGTATGCAGGTTATCCCGTTATTCTTAACTAAGAGTGGGTTTCCTCCAAATACAGCCGTTATTCTGTTTGTTTTTCTCAAGACAAGAGTTCACCTAAAAGCATCGATTTATCTGAAGCTTGGTTTTTTTTTGTCTGGTTATTTGTTGCTTATGTGATAATCCAAAGGATGGGATATAGTATTGGCTCTTGATGCCAAGTACTAGTCTTCTCACCCGGTTAGATCTTTCTTTACCCTTACCTTTTACTTTATGCACTTAGGTTAGCCTCTTCATCTCCTCCCTATTCTTTAATTTTCAAAATATTCCCTCATTTTCAAAGAATTCTAGTTTTCGAAACTCGAACCGCTTTCATAAAAAACTTGGACTTAGGTCCATGCATTTTCAAACTTCTTTTCTTAATAAACTTCCAATTCATTTAACAATACTTTGACTTTTCTTTTCATAACACTAAAAACACCCAACCTCATTCAAACCTTTTTTGAGCTCTTGGTGGCTTTTCAAATAAACATTTTCTTAAAATCAACCAACACACAATTTTGGTCTTTTTTAGCCGAACTACTTGGTTTTGATTTCAATATTACACATTGTTGGTATGTAGGCCTAGAACTCATTGGAAGTTCTATCAAACCAAAAATTATAAAAAAATACTTCTCTTCTCCCCCACCATCCATTTTGTTCATGGTATTAAATGTCATGTTCTTCGATAACAAAGATTTTATGACCAAATTGTTCTCCGTGTTGAACAATTTCAAAGTTCCATATTTCATAAGAACTATGAAACCTTTTTCGACCAGTTTTCCATTACTTAGCAAGTTTCACATCATTCTAGGTACATATAGCACATCTCAAATCATAGTTTTTACTCCATTACTCATTTGAAAAACTATGTTGTCAGTACCTTCTGCTTGAAACAAACTATTATTAACAAATTTTACCATGCTCTTCTTCGACTCGTCGAAATCAATAAACCACTTTTTTTTACTAGTTATGTGATTCTAGCAGCCTAAGTCGAAGGACCAGATCTTGGATTTGAAATGGTTATCTACAACTACCGCCATAACCACTATAACATCCCAATTTTTAATAGATAATTATTAATTATTATTAAATATTATATGTCATACACCAAAATTTTCCCTCCTACTTCTCAGGACATTTCATATATTCATACTCAAGGATTTCACAAGGGTTGACCTGACAAACCCTCTCCTAGGAAATCAACCCAAACTAAGGTTTGGCTATCCTCAAGTCAGGGTGAGCCTCCAACACTTCCAGTGGTCATCATGCCTCATGATATGCTTCAAAGAATCTACATGTCAAGTTTCAAGCCTTACAAGTCAAGTTTCCTCAGACAATTGCTCAGATGGTTGAAAATTAGTTGTATTGGACAAAAAGTCAACTGTGGTCAACATACAGTCAAACTTCAAAATTTTTGGTCAACATCCATATTTTGAAGTAACATTCATCATTTGATCAAGGGTTGATCATGATTCATCAAGAAAACTCAAGATTTGATCAAAACTCAAAGTTTCCAAATTAGGCTTTCTCAGACAAAAGTCAACAGAACTTTGACCAGGCATAACTTTCACATTCTTTATCAAAAAAATTTCCACCACCTCTCATTTTGAAGAGAATTAAATTCTCTACAACTTCATGTCTCACAAGCTTGGTCAGAAAATGCTTCATTTGGAAGATATGGATCAAAACATTACATGTCCTTTTCAAAGTCAACAAAAAGTCAACTTTTTGTAAAGAAGTGTTATTGAGCATGGAAACTTCAATTGAGATGAAACCAAAGAGGTTGTTTAGAGGACATCTATAGCTTTCTAAAAAGTCCAAGAACACCCAATAAAGTTAAAAATTGAGCAAGATACACCTTTCACAAGTTGGGCATTTTTGAAGAGGTGCACAAAGAGAAATACTTGACAAAAGCCAAAATTTTGCAAATGGGCCTAACTTTTCTTGGTTCAAACTTGTTCCTCAGCTGAATTGGAACTACCAAGCCCAAGGCCACGAATTTTATCTTTTATTTTCTATTTATTTTGGATTTTAATCATTTAAAATCCAATTAAATTAAAATAAAAGGTAGAAAATCAAAATTAAATGCAAATTGGATTTTTCTCTCATTCTTGAGGTCCAAGCAAGCTGAAGCAACTCGATTTTCAAAAATCTTTTAATTCTCGAAAACAGTGAAATCGCCACCTAATTTTATTTATTCCAAAAGGAAAGGGAAAAGATAGATAAAACCCCAAACAAGCGGATAAGACGGTCTACGACCAAAAATTGGAATCGGGAGCCGATTATGTAAGGGGAAGGTGTTAGCACCCCTTACATCCATCGTACTCGATGGGACCCGTTTAGTTCTACGTGTGTGTGTATATTCGCTAATCTCTAAGTCATTAAAGAAACAGAATTTGTTTATTATTATTTTGAGTTTGGCACGGTTTTTGAACCGTGTGCCTACATATTCCCTTGTGCAATGGGAAAGTCAAAACTCTGTATTTCCTCTTAAAAGGTTTTAATTGGTTGTATTGATTTTATAAGAAAAATCGTGTGTTTCGTCATTTCAAATACTTTGAACTAGGACTTGATTGTTTGTTTGAAAAGCTTAAGTCCTCGTTCGTATTTGAAACGACTATTGCACACTCTTTAGCGGAAAAGAGTTTAATGATCGCATATGAGCGATAAAAATAGTTTGAATGAGTTATTTTTGTTTTTATGGGAGACGAGTATCGTACCATAAGCGTTCAACGGCTAACGCCCCAATTACTCGGATGAGTGGACAGAAACATCCGAATCGTCTTTTCTACCCAAAAGTTTTATTAAGAAAAGTGAGGTGAAACATGGTTCACGTTAATTAAATTCAATTAAAAGACACCAAGCATACGATCGAGGGTCGATACTGGACTGACTACCATATGCTTGGGAGGAGGGAGAAATAGCAATTTATTTAAGAAATTATTTGAAAAGAAACTCGACGTTGGATCGAGGTTTAGAACTTTAATTGCGAAAATGTTCTGATACGCGTGCTGAGATGGAATGGAAGCGGGTTATGATTAATCAAGTATATGGACTTGATTAACCTCGTGAGGATAGGTGCTCCTATCCCCAACCATGAGACCTTGGTGCATGGTGGTTGGTATATAGACCAATGTTGTTTTGGGCTATAATCGATTAAAGCAACAAGGGCTTTAACCGATCTCGTGAGGATGGCCATGCCCATCCCCAACTATGAGACCCTTTAGGAAATTGACATATGAGTCAATCAAAGCGGAATCGAATTGATTTTTATTTTGAATTATGTGTAGAGTGTACAATGGTGAATAATTGCGGAATGGATAAATAAACAGACGAAAATATCATACAATACAACCGGAAATTTAAATATTTATTGGAGATGATTTTTTCTGTTTGATGAAAAAAATCGGCTAATAATTTAATTGAAAAAATCATCAACCACAAACTATCAGATCCAATAATCATTTAGTACATCGCACAAAAAAAATTATTTACGAAAAATTAATTGAAAAGATAAGTTCAGAAATAGCCTGTATTGCAGTGACTCCGCGAAGTAAGAAAAAGAAAACCATCTGATCTTTGACCGGTCCGTAATACCTCCATATGCGCCGGCGAATCGAGTGTGATGAATACCATTCAGAAATGCTCCGACAGGCCCAAAACAAAGATATTGCTCCGAACATATATATATACATATATATATATATATATATACTTTTTTATGGATTAAACAAATAAATGAAAAAAATATATAATAAAAGGAAAAAGAAATATTATTTTAAAAAGCAAGGTGCTGACACTTGTCACCACCAGATTTAAGTATGTATATAAAATAAAAATAATAAATAAAAGATTAAATTATCTTATATATTAAAAAAAAAAAGAAATATAAACTAAGTTTTTATTTAAAAAAAAGAAAATATAAAAGAAAATTGCCCAAAATGGCTAAATACAGAAAATCTCTATCTTCTCTCCCTCGCGTGTTCTCTCTTCAACGTGTTCTCTCTTCAACGTGTTCTCTCACTGTTCTCTTTTTCTCAGTTCCAAACCCTAGTTTCCTATCCCAAAAAACCCATGGAATCCAACCTTCTCTCTCGATCGCTCACTCAAAATCGAAACTCACCTTCTCCCTCGCCCTCCTCGACGACATCCCGACCAGGAATACAAGGCAGCCGCGCCGGAAATCGCCTTACGACGGTGACGGCGGCGGCGAGGCCTTTTGGCTCTGACCTGTACCATGTTTTGCCGTTTCATAGTTTCTGATGCATGTTTTTCTTGTTTTTCACAGATGATTTACCGATTTGGAGCTTGGAAGGTTTGGAAACCCTAAGTCAGCGATTCGAGCTTGGTTGTGCGTTCGGTTGCGAGTGGGTTCCGGGTGAGATTATTCCAAACCTTTTCTCTTTTCTTCGTCTTCTTTCTCCGTCAGAAAAAAAACTTTTCTGAAAATCAACAACTCTGAAGGGCTTAGTTTTTAGGAAAGTGGTGTTATCTGTTTGGTTATTGTGTTTTGTTTATGATGTTTTGATTTCTGGCATTTGGTTATCTTTGAACTGGTATGGCTTTTGGTTATAACAAAGTATGCATCTGGTGTTTGTGTTTTTGTTTGGAAAGAACAAATACTAGGCTGGTCTTGGTTTTTCTGTCGTGTATGTCAAGAACAGATACTGGGTTGGTTTTGGTTATGCTTGGTCTGGTTTTGGTTTTCTGGGTTATCAATTTTTTTTAACAGATGCTACTTTTTGATTTTGGTTTATGGTGATGGTTTTTTGTGTTATCTTCTCTTTTCCAGTTCTAGTTTATGATGTTTGAACAGATATATCTTCCCTTTTGCTTTGAAAACAGATTTTCTATATGGTTTTTTCTGTGTCCCCCTAAACTGATGCCTACTTTGTCTAAGAACAGATATTGTACTTATCTTTTCCTGATTGGTATTTGTGTGTTTGAAAACTGTCTTGGATAACCCCTGGATCTTCTGCTTTTTGAGAGATATTCCATATAATTGCTGGCTATGTTCCTTTTACCCTTTTCACCTTTGGTGAAAACCTCTTTGGAAACCAGCACTTTCCCTTTTGTATGATACTGCTACCATATTATCTTGCTTGCATCACTTGCCTTGCCTCTTTGGTTATGATCCTGCTATGCTTTCTGCTCCTGCTTTGCTGCTGTTAATCTCATTGACTGATAACCATGTTGGAATTTGGTTTGAACATATTTTCCTGAACTGTATTTTGTATGTGTTCTGTATTGGGTTGGACTGTTGCATTTCTGGAACTGTGATGAGTTATTGGGCTGGGTTATTGGGCTGAATTGTGGAAACATGATGTCGTCCTGATTTCCTCTCAGCACCTCCTTTTGTGAACCAACAACGGAGGTTGTTGTGATTTGCAATGGGGGTTGCGGCCGATGAAGGAACCTTTAAGTTCTGAGGCTCTGATTGCTTGAACAATAATTTAACCTTCGAAACCTGATTCCTATAACTAGCCCTAATGATGAGTTTGAAAGAAAAACAAAAATCTCTTGATAATTTTCTTGTATTTGTTTATGTTTCTGTTTGCTAACCAAATTTCTTTTCCTTGTTTCGAGTAACATGTGGAGGTTGAACATGGATAGAGAAAAATAGGAGAACTTGAAGATCGGATGGTGACGTTGGCACAAAGAGGGCGACGATTTGAAGATACTGCTAAAATGTAGTTTTTAGGATTTAGGACTTTTTGTAGAATATTGTAAACTAAAAGCTTCTTGTAACACACTTGTAATATAGAACTTAAACGAATGAATTTTGAAATTCAATTTGTGTCGATGTTGATACAATAATTTTAGGACTTGAATTCGAATTTATGATCTCTTGGGCATTCGAGTGGCTATCGAGATGTTAATAACAAAAAGACCAACAACTGTCTTGTATTATTCCTTGAATTGAATTCAAAATTTCCTTTGAACTCAAACTTGTGACCACCTTTAGTCCAAAATATAACAATCTTTTGAATTGGCTTGAAATCTTTAAATTTCCTTTTAGGTTTGAGAAAATTACAAATCCTTGCAATTTGACGTTTGGATGTGAAATAACTCTTCATAAAAATTAATCCACACCCTTTAACTTACCAAGCTTCTTGAATTCAAAGCAAAAACAAGTACGCATTAGGTGAACTTTGGTTAACACACTTACCCAAATAATGTGCTTCAAATTAAACAAAATTCCTTTTTATCGATGGACCACAAAAGAATATCCTCTTGACAAAGAAACCTCGGATAACTTATAGCGCAAGTAACGGACAATTCGTAAGTCGTTTTAATACAAGAAATCCATAAAGTCAGAACATCTTCCCACATGATCAAAAATGAAGAGCATACTTTAATTCACAATTTCCACAAGACGACCTATCCTCCGGGATCAATCCAGATAATCTAATCAAATGAACCAATTCTTGTATTAACGTCAAAAAGCCCAAACAGACCGTAATTCGCAATCAAGGAGGTATATTGGAAGCACTTTATGAACAAAGAAATTCTCAATAAGATAAAGGGCGTGAACCCTTATTTCGAAGATATGGATAGGGGAAATTTTGGGGTACGACACAAGCTGTCAATTTTGAAATTGCATTGATTGGCAAAGGAATTGAATGAGATTTGATCAAAAAAGGCAATATTTGGTTTTATACCAAATCAAATATTTTCTCATTGATTGGCATATAATTTCTTCATGATTCTTGACCTAAATCCATCCACTATAAGTAAACAATGCATTTACATGACACAAGGACGAAAATTCTGCCTCTAAGAACCCTAATCAAACTCAAAAAAACCGTGCATTGCAAGAAACTAGCAGCCCTAGTTCCAGATCAATTCAAAGCATTCTAAGCATTCCAACACATTTCTGGAAGTCCCTTGAATCGATTCAGACATTCACAAGCCATCCAAACATTCAGAAACGCGAAATCACGATTTCGGTTTGCTTCAAAACTTTCAAAATCGATTTAGATTATTCATGCATATTTAACATGTTTTGATTGTTTGTTTGTGTTTAGAATGATGTTTGCAAGCTATCTGGATGGTTTGATTTGAGTTTTGATGCATAAACCGAATTCCACCATTGTTAGGGTTCTTAAACTCGAATTAGGTATTCTCAGAATAGGAAAAATTGGACCAATCTAAGGACATATTCATGTTCAAGGGACGATTTGCAATCGATCCATGGCTTTACATTTAGTTTATATTGCATATTGCTTGAGTTATAACTTGCAGGGATTTAGCAACGGAGAAGCAGAAATCGTAGCCAAAAGTCTGAAAATTTGAATTGGGGAAGATGACTCTGCGCGCGCTTTCTGATCTGAAGGGTTCCCAGAAACCCTTTATATTATTTTTGTTTTATATTGTTAACAGATAACCCACATGGCTCAGATGGCAAGACAACGTGTGATCATTCAGAAGGTCCTGGGTTCGAACCCTCCTTTTTTACTTAACGTTTTGAAATTTCAGGTTTTTTCTCAGAAGACATGCCCAGAAGCTCCAGCTTCTGGCCTCAAGGCAGCGCGCTCTGCCCCAGAAGTGCATATTTCTGGGCATATCCTCCCCAGAAACCCCAGTGCACACTGGCATCTCAGACGAAGCCCGAAATCTCAATTTCTGGGCACCTCCAGCCAGAGTCTTCCCAAAAATCCCAGTTTCTGGGAGAATTCCATCAGAAGCCCTCTGATTCTCCTCTCTAACCTTATTTCTCATATTTTAATATTTTTCTTATTTAATTTAATTTCTTTACAAACAATTTGCTCATGCATTAAAAATCACCAAAAAATAACTTCTTTTTGCATTTAAGTCAGAAAAATACTTATTTAATTTTTGACATAAAAATTAAGATTTTTGCATGCATATTTTAAATAATTGTTAATTACCATAAAATTGACTTTTAATTATTTTTCCTCATCAAAACCGATCTGGAAAATTCCCAAAGAATTATTCTATCATCTAATTAGGATTGCTAATCTAAAATCTTTTTCCTAACTCAAAAATCTTTTTTTTACTAACATATTTTCTCATATGCGAATTTGTTATCTTTTCTGATTATTATGTATCTGCTTACAGGTTGTAATAGTTAGGATTTATTTTCTCGCATTCTTTTCCAATATTATGTAACTGCTCATGGGATGTAATATTTTAATTAGGATTTTACTTTCCGCACTCCAATTATGTAACTGCCCCAAAGCCATGTAATAGCGTAGGATCTTTACTTTCCGCACTTTACTTTCCGCTATTTACTTTCTGCACCCTATAAACTGCTAGTAACTAGGTGTGTATGGAAAGATAAAACTGAACTAGATCACTTCTAATTCCAAGATAATATATCTGAATTTGACACACTCTCTTCACACATGCACCCCCTAGAGTATTCTCTCTCGTTGCCTTTCGAATAAGTGGTCAAGTCCCTCGAACGTAGAGGTAACCTAGCACCGTTGCCTACAAACATATCACCATAGTCCCTTCGAATAAAAGATCATGAGTCCCTCGATGTGGGATACGAAAACATGATCTAGTCCCTCGATTGTTGCCTACGAAAAGTTATGATCGTCCCTTCGAATGTCCTAGGATACTCCTACAAGTTGCCTTCTATGACCATCTGATGTCCCTTCGAATGTCCCTTCTACATCCAACGAATAGGGTTACTTACAAACTAATGGTATGGATAGCGCTATTCTAAAGGAAGGTAAAACAACACGAAAACGACCATTCTTAGTAGGTAATAAGACTTTTAGTGGCTTGCTCTATCAAAATACTTTTCACACCTCACACTTTATCAAAGTTCAAACTCTTTTCAAAATGAAACATTTCCAAACACTTCGTATACATACCAGCGTGAATCATTACGAAGTGTTAGCGAAATGCCTTTTCAAAACATTTTGTCAAACACACAGAAAGCAATTTTTAAAGATGAGCTAGAAGCATCTAAGAGCCCGTAGATAACTACGGATGGAAATGGGTGCTAATACCTTCGCTTTCCATAACCTTCTCCCTTACTCAAAATCTAACGAAGGTCTTTTTCTGTTCTTTTCACCTTCCCTTAATTGGATAAAAGAAAAGTCGGTGGCGACTCTTGCTATCCGCAACATTTGCGATAAAAAGCAAAACAAATTCCAAAGTCAGTTCTCCCACCGTATTACAGAATTGGCGACTCTGCTGGGGAGACACCCTAAAGAGAGAATACCTTAGGGATTTTTAGATCATTCTTTACTGCTTTTTGTTTGACTTATATGCTTTATCTTAAGTGTTGCTTGGGTATTTATACTTGTAGGGGATCCTACACCCGGATCCAGGTTTCCTTAGGTAAGTAGCAATAGATCGTCGCGACCATTAGACGTATATTGAAACGGTCAACATGATGGCTACATTAGTGTGACACTTTGGATGTCCTGATGCTCCTCATTTCCAAGTTGAGGATAGTATTTGGCTTCTGCATGGTGTCATCCGCACTAACTTAACGTTTAGAACCCTAATTGACCCATCTTGGCCATTAGAAGGTAGTGAGATGACCGACTTTGGTGCAGACTAAGGTTGGTTGATACTCGATGCTACGCTCATTGAGATCAGACTTTTGGGATATTTTCGGTCGACCACTTGGTAGTCGTATTGAAATAAAAGCCTACGAGAAAGATCAATGATATGAGATTCCTAGAACCCGGTTACTATTATAGGACAAGATGAACCAACTCCAACTTTGGTAGGGTAGACACCTATACCTCATGCAAGCCTTGAACCTAGGGTTATTGTGTGAATTGTTTGTGCTTGCTAAACATGACATCATGACATCATAACATTGCATATCATTTCTAACTATTTCAAGGACCTAGGAATTTATCTTTGCTCTGTTTTGTAGGGATTATGGCTTCCAGAAATACTATCCGAATAATCTTCATGAGTGTACCTTCTCAGCTCAAAGAATTGGTTTCAGAAATTCCGATCATGCTCGTTCATCAAAAGACATGGTTATCGCTTGACTTGGTTATCTCGGTTTTGAAGAAGATATGATGCACGTCTTATTCCAGTTCTTCGATCCGAAACACCATTGCTTTACATTCCCAGATTATCAGTTGGTTCCTACCTTGGAAGAGTTCTCTAAGCTACTTGGGATACCTATTCTTGATCAAATGCCATTCACCGGTTCAGAAAAGGGTCCTAAGTACGAAGACATTGCATCAGCATTACATCTAAAGCGGTCGGACATTGAAGCCAATTGGGAAACAAGAAGCGGAGTTAAGGGTTTACTTGCCAAGTTCCTGATAAAGAAAGCCCGAGAATTCCTCAAAGCTATGAGTTTCCACGCATTCGAAGACATTGTGGCCTTACTAATCTATGGTTTGTTTCTATTTCCTAATCCAGATCAGTTCACAGACGTGAACGCCATCAAGATATTCCTCACTCACAATCCTATGCATACCTTGCTTGGAGACATCCTGCATTCTCTCCACACTCATACCATCAAAAAACAAGGAACTCTCATGTGTTGCATACCGTTACTTTCTAGGTGGTTTATTTCGCACCTTCCTCCATCAGTATTGAAGAACGAGCAAAGGTTGAAGTGGTCTCAAAGACTAATGTCACTCTCTCATTCAGATATCCGTTGGTGTCTTTTCTCTCAAAAGGACTTTACTTTCATTGAACGTTGTGGAGAATTCCCTAATGTACTACTCCTTGGCATAAGGGGAGGCATCACTTACAACCCTTCTCTAGCTCTACGTCATTTTGGTTATGCTCGAAGAGATGGACCTCATGATATGCTTCTCCAAGATATTGTTCGACTACAACCACGATCTCCAGAGTTACCATCGAAGGTTCATACACGCTTGGGGCATGGTAAAGAAGACTGATACCAAGACTTTGGGGCACCAAAACTCCATTCCTTGGGAACCTTACCTCAAATGGGTGCGAGCTCGAGCTCAAAACCTCATGATGCCATTTACACCCGTGTTACCAGTAATTATGGAACCTGTTGCTATAGGTGACGTACCCTATACCGTTCTCCATCCGAACATGCCTACTAATTTTGAAAACATGAAGAGATCCTGGATTCAGCTAAAAGAAGAAAGGGATACATTCGAAGCTCAATGCTACGCATGTGAGAAGAAGGTACTAGAGTTGACCAAGCTACTTCACGAGGAGCGAAACATCAATGCCTACTTCAACACCAAGAGGAAGCGCCCATGGGAGACCTAGAGCTTTAGGATTTTTGTTCTTTTATTTTTCCGAACTATCTTTTGTACTTAAAAAGAAAAAGAAGAAAAAAGAGACTAATAAAGTTTGTTCATGCTTGTTTAACAAATTTAAATTCCTAAAGGTCCTTGAAAACATTGCATTGCATCACATAAACATCGCATATCATAGCATAACATTTCATAGCAGGTACATTGAAGATTGGTTGTCTCATTTTCTTGCTATTTATTTTAGCAGAAATGGCTCAGAATGCTCAGTTCTAGGAAATGTTCACCAGCTTGGTCCAAGGCCAGGAAGATCTGAAGAAGCTCATCAATAGAAAGAAGAGGGTCATTGGTGTCCTCAACATGGGTAGACGTCACAAGGGTGGATCAAAGGTGTTCAGCCATGTGGAATTCTCAGACAAGAGTGTTGAAACTGATGGAAGTATCAAGAACAATGAAGAAGGTCAACATGAGTCTGAGAACAAAGAAGAAGACTATGAGAATGAGCAGTATTCTTTTAAAGATGACAAACACAAGCAACTTGAAGACCGTCTGAATGTTGTGGAAAATCTGAAGATGTCCGGGCTGAATTTTGATGATCAAAGCCTAGTTCATGGTGTGGTGATCCCTCGCAAGTTCAAGGTTCCTACTTTTGCCAAGTATGATGGAATTTCTTGTCCGAAGTTGCATTTGAAGTCCTATGTTCAGAAGATCCATCCTCACATTGATGACAGGAAGTTGTGGATCCATTACTTTCAAGAGAGTTTATCTGGAGCTCAGTTGGAGTGGTATTATCAGCTAGAGAGTACCTACATCCATACCTGGAATGACTTAGCAGATGCTTTCTACAAGCAGTACCAGTACAACGCTGAATTTGCACCCACTCGCATGCAACTACAGAGCATGTTATGGGTCGTGATGAGAAGTTCAAAGAATATGCTAAAAAATGGAGAGATCTAGAAGGCAAAGTTCAACCGCCCTTGTCCAATAGGGAGTTGGTTGATATGTTTATGGGAACACTGATAGGCCCATTCTTCAATCATCTGATTGGAAACTCTTTAGTCGGGTTCATCGAGCTGATTTTGACAGGAGAACGTATTGAACCCGGAATCAAGAGCGGAAAGATTCAGGTAGAGTCATCCTCAAATGCTGCAAAGAGATATTTTGGTTGCAAGAAAGAAGCCAAGGATGTGTATGGTCAGAAAAGCCGAGCCAAGACTGACCATGCTCAGTCTGTGGGGGCAGTTGAGATCTCCAACCCTACATCAGCGCAACCTTAGCGAGACAACGCGCGTAACCATAACGCGCCACGAAGACAATTTACGAAAATCAACATGCCTTTGTCGCAAGCATTGCAACACATGTTGAAAGCAGATTACCTTGGGATCCTCCGAAAACATCAACACTTCCTCTCCGAGATACAATCCTAATGCAAAGTGTGCTTACCACTCCAATAGCCCCAGACATAACACTGGCGATTGTTGGGCTCTAAAGAACAAGATTCAAGAAATGATTGAAGCTAAAGAGATTGAGTTTGATCCTCCTGTTGAGACTCCGAATGTGATCAACGCACCAATGCCTAACCATGGCAAAAGTTCCAATGCTATTGACAAGAACTCTTATGTTTTTAATATAGATGACTTGACTATTCCTCGATGGTATTAAGAAGAATTTGCTGCAAGCGGTGTCAATCCAGATGCCCGGAGAATTGTCGTTGGTGCCCATCTGCACCTGACGGATGTGCTTGGTTGAGAAGACGTATTCAGTGCATGATGGATAACCGCAAAGTGCTATTTCTGAAACCATCACCTGTGGAAAATCTGTGGAAGACATGTCTAAGAATCTGAAGATTGAAGATGTGAGCGAAGCCGTACCAGAAGTATGGGATACCTTGGGGAAGCCAAGTGGAAAGTTTGATTGCATGGTGAAGTATACCGTTCCTGAAAGCTACAAAATTCCTATTGAAGATGTTAAGGCGACCGGATGGGGGGACGATTTCCCAGAAGACTATGTTGATATAAACACAATAAGGATTTCCTCTACTGATCCTGTGCCTAGAGTGGCACCTCTCATCATTACTTCTCCCAGACCAGTTCCATATTCCTCTGACAAAGCGATACCTTGGAACTATGGAGCTGAGGTTTACTATCATGGCGTCAAGCAAGACCCTCTGACCATTGAGGATCTTACAGTTGAAGCTACCATTCCTGACATCGACAACATCATCGGATCAAGTAAGGTGACCAGAACCGGAAGAGTGTTTTCTCCAGAGATCTCTCCTCCAAAAGACACTACGACTCTAGCTCGCATTCCAGCTATTGAACCAATTCCTGAGGCGCGAGGGAAAGAACCAGTAACTCATCCTTCTCAAACAGAAGTACCAAAGGAAGTTGCTGAAGACACCTCCAAACGAGAAATGGAGGAAATTCTGAAGATCATCAAGAAGAGTGACTACAATGTTGTGGAGCAGTTGGGACAGACTACATCCAAGATCTCCATGCTTTCTCTGCTCTTGTGCTCTGAGGCTCATGCTAAGGCCTTGGTGAAGTTTCTGAAAAATGCTCACGTACCGCAAGACACTACTACTGATCAGTTTGAAGTTTATATTGCTAGCCTGGCTGCCAACAATGGCCTAGGCTTCTCTGATGTTGATTTGACCTCTGCCGGAAGGAAACACAACAAAGCCTTGCACATCTCTATTGAATGCAAGGGCGTTACATTGTCTCATGTTTTGTTAGATATCAGTTCTGCTCTGAATATCCTACCGAAGAGTGCTTTCGACCGACTTGTTGTTGAAGGATTGGTCCTGAAACCCAGTGACATAGTTGTGAGAGCTTTTGATGGTTCTAAACGAACAATACTTGGAGAGCTCATTCTACCAATTAATGTCGGTTCCCAAACTTTCGACTCCACTTTCTTTGTCATGGACATCCGTCCAGCTTACTCTTGCCTACTTGGACGCCCTTGGATACATGGGCGCGCTCTACCTTGCATCGGTGAAGTACCCGTGAAGGGAAGGTTGTTCTGATGTCACGATGAAGAGAATACATGGTAAGCCATCTGCAGTCATTCCGATACCTCGAGATGGAAGGTGAATTCTTCGAGACTCCCTGTCAAGCTTTCGAAACAATTCCAAGAGTCATGCATGTTGACTCTCCTGTCACTCCTGAAGTTACACAAGTTCCGCCTAGGATGGCCTCGCTGAAAGATGCTCAAGCTACAGTTGAAGAAGGAGGTAGTACTATTTGGGGTCAGCTCCCCGATCTTCCTTTCAAATCTGACAAGACCGGTTTAGGCTTCACCACCAAAGGTCAGAAGATGATACGCCGCGAACGTACCGGCAAGCTTCCTTTCCGGATCAGCAAAGGTGGAGTTCATGCTATAAAAGACGACGACAGCGACTTCAACATTAGCAAGTGGATCTTCCCAACTCCAGACAATGGACTCAGCAATTGGAAGACCAAAGACGTCATACCAATCTCCTTTAGACAGGAGTAATTGCTTTTGTTTTCTATTATGCTTTTCGTTTTTACGCCTTGAACAATAAACTCTAAAGCCTATTGCCTTGCCCGGGGCATCACGGCTCGTTTGTGAGGGTTATTATCTGTCATTTGCATATTTTCATTCAATAAAATCATTGGACTTTTGCATTTAAGTGTTGTTTTCTTTCTTTTACATTATCACCCCTTCAAAAGCTATGTGTTCTTACATACACCCACGTGATACACTGCAGATTCACTCTGAATCTTGTTGATAACAGCTATGCTATTGCTAAATATGACTTCGATAATCCGATCTACCAAGCGAAGGCGAAGGTGAGGAAGATTTTGAAGTTCGGAGAACTTATCGATCTACAAGAAGAGCGAGTTATCTGACCACCACGAAGAGCCGATTGAGGTTGTGAATCTAGGTGCGATGAAGACAGAAAAGATCAAGATAGGAGCGGTCTTGAAAGCGTCAAAGAGATTGGTTCGATGCTACGAGACTATATCGAGGTTTTGCTTGGTCATACGAAGACATGCCAGGTCTAGACATTGACATTGTGGTACACCGATTGCCGACAAAAGAAGGTTTTCTCCCAGTGAAGCAGAAGGTTCGTCGCATGCGTCCTGAGATGTCAGAGAAAATCAAAGCAGAAGTCATGAAACAGTTCAATGTCGGTTTCCTAGCTGTCACTTCTTATCCACAGTGGGTTGCGAATGTGGTACCCGTACCTAAGAAGGATGGTAAAGCACGAATGTGTGTGGATTACAGAGATCTGAACAGAGCAAGTCCGAAAGACGATTTTCCACTTCCTCATATTGATGTTCTAGTCGACAACACCGCTCAACACAAAGTTTTCTCCTTCATGGATGGTTTCTCCGGTTACAACCAGATCAAAATGGCTCCTGAAGACATGGAGAAGACTACTTTCGTTACACAGTGGGGCACTTTCTACTACAAGGTCATGTCGTTCGACCTGAAGAACGCTGACGCCACTTATCAACGTGCCATGGTGGCACTATTTCATGACATGATTCATTACGAGATAGAGGTCTACGTCATAGCTCGATCACAGACTGAAGAAGAGCATCTCGATCATTTGCGGAAACTGTTTGATAGACTGAAGAAGTACAGACTAAGACTTAATCCTAACAAGTGCACCTTTGGAGTCAGATCCGGTAAACTCCTAGGGTTTATTGTCAGTGGTATAGGTATTGAAGTTGACCCCACCAAGGTTAAAGCTATTCAAGAGATGCCAGCTCCCCACACCGAGAAAGAAGTCAGAGGTTTATTGGGACGATTGAATTACATTGCCAGATTCATTGCACATCTAACTGCTACTTGTGAGCCAATCATTAAGTTACTAAAGAAGGATCAAGTAGTAGAATGGAACAAGGATTTCCATATCGCGTTTGACAAAATCAAGGAGTACCTACAGAATCCTCTTATCTTGATGCCGTCTGCCGAAGGAAGACCTCTTATCATGTACTTGACAGTATTAGAGAACTCAATGGGGTGTGTGTTGGGGCAACATGACGAGTCTGGTCGAAAAGAGTATGCAATATACTACCTTAGCAAAAGTTTACCGTGTGAAACAAGATACTCACAGCTCGAGAAAAGTTGCAGTGCTTTGGCTTGGGCTGCTCGCCGACTAAGACAGTATATGTTGACTCACACTACCTTATTGATCTCCAAGATGGATCCGATAAAATACATATTCGAGAAGAATAGCAAGATGGCAAATGATCTTGACCGAATACGACATCCAGTATACTTCTCAGAAAGCAATCAAAGGAAGTGTAGTAGCCGATCACTTGGCTCATCAGGCCGTAGATGACTATCGATCTATCGATTCGAGTTTCGACGAAGATGTTTTGTTAATTCTTGATTACGAAGAACCGGGCCAGACGAAGGACCTGAACAAGGATCCCAATGGACCATGGTCTTTGATGGATCCTCAAACACACTTGGCAATGGCATTGGCGCCATCATTACATCCCCTACAGGCAGACACACCCCTTTCACTGCCAGATTATGTTTCAGTTGTACGAACAATATGGCCGAATACGAAGCGTGCATCATGGGTATTAAAGCTGCTACCGATTTAAGAATCAAATTCTTGCAAGTGTATAGAGACTCAGCTTTAGTGATCAGTCAGATAAAGAGCGAGTGGGATACGAAGCATCCGAATCTCATTCCGTATCGAGAGCATGTTTTGAGCTTGATCCCCTACTTCGAAGAGATCACTTTTGACCACATTCCACAAGAAGAGAATCAGTTGGCAGACGCATTAGCTACTATGTCATCTATGTTCAAGGTCAGATGGGACAACGAGGCTCCCCAAATCATCATCGAAAAGTTCGACGAACTAGCATACTGTTGTGAACTAGATACAGAAGAGAAACCTTGGTACTAAGAAGTGAAGAGGTATCTTGAGACTAAGGAATATCCCGCAAGGGCATCTGTCAACGACAAGAAGTTATTGAGAAGGTTCGCATCCAAATTCTTCCTCAGCAACGCCATCTTATACAAGCGCAACCATGACTTGTGCTTACTCCGCTGTGTAGACCAGAAAACTAAGAGGCGGATCATGGAAGAATTACACGAAGGCGCATTTGGTACCCACTCCAGTGGACATACAATGGCTAAGAAGATTCTGAGAACAGGTTACTATTGGTCCACCATGGAAGCTAATTGTCACCGCTATACTCGATCTTGTCACAAATGCCAGATATACGCACACAAAATGCACGTACCTCCGGTACCGTTGAATGTTCTGACCGCTCCTTGGCCTTTTGCAATGTAGGGCATTGACATGATCGGAGAAATCAAACCTACTGCTTCAAACGGACATCGTTTCATCCTTGTGGCAATTGATTATTTCACCAAGTGGGTAGAAGCAACCTCGTTCGCATCTGTTACCAAGAATGTTGTGGCTCGATTTATCAAGCATAATCTTATCTGTTGGTATGGCATCCCCGAAAGGATTATCATAGATAACGGTACCAATATCCACAACAAAATGATCACCGAACTCTGCACGCAGTTCAAGATCAAGCATCACAACTCTTCTCCATATCGGCCTAAGATGAATGGCGCAGCGGAAGCCGCCAACAAGAATATCAAGAAGATTATATAGAAGATGACAGTGACTTACAAGGATTGGCATGAGATGTTGCCATTTTCTCTCCATGGTTACCGCACTCTGATCACGGACATCTGAGGGCAACCTTTCTCTCTTGTATCGGTATGGGCGATCCTGCAATCGAAGTTGATACCCTCGACGAGTCCTCGGGGCCTTGAGTTGAAGCGAGGACGAATGGGTCCATACTCGCCTTGACCAGATCAACTTGATCGACGAGAAACGAATTGAATCGATCTGCCATGGACAGATCTATCAGAAGCGAATGATCAGAGCATTTAACAAGAAGGTCAAGCACCGAGTTTACCAGGTCGGTGATCTAGTAGTCAAGCGCATCATTCATCCACAAGGTGATCCCAAGGGAAAATGGACTCCCACCTACGAGGGACCATTTGTAGTCAAAACAGTATTTTCAGGCGGAGCTATGATACTTAGCACCATGGATGGCGAAGACTTCCCACCACATGAGCGGACATAGTCAAAAAATACTACGCATAAACAAGACCCACTAGGTCGAACGGCCTAGGCAAAAATAAGGGCATCCTGGCGAACCAAAAGGGTTCGGGAAAAATTTAAGGATATATACAAAATATGTACACCCGGCAAGTCGAAAACCTGCAAAGGCGGCTTGGGCAAAAAGGTATCCTGTGAAAACCGAAAGGCGGTCTAGGCAAAAGTTAGGGATTTAAGCGTACGACTATGTCTTGTCCAGATCACCTACCTACAGACTACTACTATCATCATTCAATATTCAAATGGCGAAAATCAACTCACTTACTTTCTACTGACAACAAAGAGATGAGATAGTCGAAATATATGAGCAGTAGCTTAGTTGAAACTCGACGAGATTGTTTCCGCATAACTTTTACTTTCCTTGTATACAAACTACTTGGCCATACGCCACCTTTTCAAAAAAATTATACAAGTTCTTTCTTTTACAATGTTAGTTGTTGTTGTTTTTGCATAAAGTCCAATGTTTGCTTTGAATGATTATATGCATTTGACAATAAGCATCTGTTCACAAACATGCAAAAAGCGGACGAACGAAAGTAATTATTACAGGCTCTAGGAATTGAGATGACGACGGAAGTCACCAATACGTTCCCCTGCAGAGTACAATTCCCACAGAGCTGTCAAATCTCTTTTGACAAGAGGTATTTGTCCCCAACATAATATCTCTCAAGCGATCATCATTTCCCGACAGCAGCAATATCCAGACTCAAAACATGGTCAGATAGTGCATCAGAGGAAACCTACATCTCTTATTCCCCAGTCGGAGGTTTCGGCGAGCTTCGGGTCCTTCGAGCCCTGTCTCCCAGCAACAATCAGGTGCTCCCCCAGCAAGATCTACGCACAAGATCCCCAACGGAGTATCTCCCAGCTTTTATTATTCCCAGCAACATTAATATCTAGGCTCGAAACTTGGTCAGATAGTACATCGGAGGAATCAAGGACACCTCTTCCTCTTCCGGGTCAGGGTTTTCAACGATTTCATCCCCAAGCAGAAGTTAGAAATCTCAAGCAGGGCATTCACATCTTCTTCAAGATGGATATGTTTTGAAATACCACAACATCTGCATTTATACATTATTCATAAAAGTCATAACATGTGCATATATCATCCATACACATTGTCATATGTTTGTATACATCATAATCTGCATAAGACTAAATATATCTTGTCAAAGTTTTTTTTTGTTGTTTTTCCCCAGCAGGTAAAAATTACTTCTAAACGAAAGGTCAAAGATTAATACCCGAAACAAGACGGGAAAACCTATCTGAACGACCGTGACAACAGGTCCAGGATTAATACCTGAAGCAAGACGGGAAACCTTATCCGAAAGACCATATGAATCATCTCCAAATGGAAGGTCCAGGACTAATACCCGAAGCAAGATGGGAAACCCTATCCGAACGACCACCCAAGTTGTCTTCCGACAACAGGCATTGGATCAACACCCGATGCAAGACGGGAAAACTATCCACATTCTGCCAAATATTGTCCCCTAGAGTAGCCAGGACGAAGGTTTATTCTAATTATCTCTTATTATCAACAGCGACTACAGAGTCTAGCGTACGACTCAGTTTCCCTTTATGGCATCTTAATCCCATCTCCGACTATTTGTCGATATTTCTCCACTTTCAGAATGCTGCATATTTGGTTAAAAACCAGTACAAACCAATAACTTCATTCAAAGACGAGCACAAAGTCTAACGTACGACTCTCTCCGGATGGCATCTTAAGCCCATCTTCGTGCTCCCTTCTACCTTCAGGAATATCTGCAGAGCCTAGCGTACGGCTCGTTCCCCAGCATCTCTCTCCAGATTAATGAAATCAAATATGTTGTTTAGAGGATATCTAGAGCTTTCTAAAAAGTCCAATAACACCCAAAAATGTTAAAAATTGAGCAAGATACACCTTGCACAAGTTGGGCATTTTTGAAGAGGTGCACAAAGAGAAATACTTGACAAAAGCCAAAATTTTGCAAATGGGCCTAACTTTTCTTGGTTCAAACTTGTTCCTCAGCTGAATTGGAACCTCCAAGCCCAAGGCCACTAATTTTATCTTTTATTTTGTATTTATTTTGGATTTTAATCATTTAAATTCCAATTAAATTAAAATAAAAGGTAGAAAATCAAAATTAAATGCAAATTGGATTTTTCTCTCATTCTTGAGGTCCAAGCAAGCCACACAAACTGTCAATTTCGAAATTGCATGGATTGGCAAAGAACTTGAATGAGATTTGATCAAAAAAGGAAATATTTGGTTTTATACCAAATCAAATATTTTCTCGTTGATTGGCATATAATTTCCTCATGATTCTTGACCTAAATCCATCCACTATAAGTACAAAATGCATTTACATGACACAAGTGTCATACTCCAATTTTTGACCTAATATACCACCTTACATTTGCATCATTGCATCATTAACAGTTCAGAACAGAATTAATCGGATGTAGCTGCTACAGGTCAAAATTAGGGTTTCACAAAATTTTCATCTGATTCAAGAGGCAATCAATTAGGGTTTGAGTTTCATTCACCTAATTTGATCTATCTTGATCAAATCATCAACCTCTGATCTTCAGATATCCAATTTTTTCTCATGATCTATCGAGGATCGACCAATTAGGGTTTTTATCGAGGATAAGCAATCACTAATTTTCTGATCCATGAATAACTTTTTTTCTTGGAGATTGATCTTCATATCCTAAATACAACATGTTGACCTAATTTCTGGATTCAAAACATCACAGAAGTTCACAGAATTCATCAGTCAATTTCTGGATCATTTGATGAAATTTCATGTGCATTGAAAAGTCAAACTTTGACTTTTGGTCAACTTTTTCAAGATAAAACTTTTTCAATCATCAAAATACTTCAAATGATCCATCATGATCATAATAAATCATGAAATTTGGAAAAGTCAACAAAAAGTCAAAATTTTCAACACTTAGAAAATTTTCAAAGTGTTAAAATTTCACATTTTTTACAAACTTCATGGCATTTTTTCACATAGTTCCATTTGGAATTAGAAAAAACTCAAAACATGAAAGTTGTAGCTGTTGAAACAAGCTTTCCAAAGTGTCCAAGATCTTGCATATCCATGGTGTCTAGCTATACTTTTGATTTTGAAACATAGAGCTCCAAAATCCTTGATTTTCAAGTGCAAACTTTCAAAATTACAAGTCATTTTGAGTTTTCTTCTTCTAGAAGCCGTGCCACCTAGCCAAGAGGGATATAACTGATAAAAATAAGAGGGAGAGTAATTATGATGGGATAAGATCAAGTTGAATAATTAACCATGGTTAAAAGGAAGCTTCCTTTTGCATTTATTGCAAAAATGACTTTCTTGCCCTCTAAGGCAAGTTGTAAATATCCAAGCCTATCTCTTTTGCTTGTTAAATAAGAATTCTTGACCTATAAATAGAGGTCATGTTTGCCATTTTAAACTACACCAAAGCTATGCCAAAACAAGCTTTCTCCTTTCTTTCTTAATTTTCAAGTAACATAGTCAAAATTGAGAAATCTTGCATCTTTCAAAACTTGTGAAAAAACATGAGAGATTTGGTGTCTAACATGTCATAAACATCATATGTAATTGGTTTGTAACTTAAAATCAACACAAGAAACACTAAAATCCAGAATTTCATTTCATGTTTCCAAACTTGCCAAAACTGCCATAACCTTTGAATTTGATCTTTGGCTCGAGCAAGTTGTGATTTTTTGACTCAAACGTCATCAACATACTCCATATGAATGATGCAGACCATTAACTTCAACCTGTAACACCTCTAACATCGAATTCAAGTTTCACTTTGAAGCTTATGCAGGTGAACTTGGTTGGAATGATCCAGGCAAATTCATGGTGAGCAGACCATCCTCACACGATCCTTGAAGTCCGTTGGTGCTATAGGAATCATCAAAACAGTTCTGGAAACACTCCATTAACGATTTCGATCTCAGCTTCAAGAGGTAATAACTCGAACTTCAAACTCCTTAATTCCTTGCTTCAAGTTCAAAAATCTCTTGGCCGTTTTTTTTCTGCACCATCACTGATCAATAACCCTAAATCAATTGCTTAATTCCATCACCATACAAGATTTCAATTTGATTTTAAAGAATTAGGGTTCTTCGTGATTTCTGGGAATTTAATCATGTTAAGCTTAAAATAAATGGAATTAAATGACATCATCAAGTTCCTGGGCTTGAAACGATCAAGTTTGATGTTTACATCGCGCAATTTCGTTGAGAAACAAAGAATCCATGGCTGATTGAAGATTGGAGGAAGAAGAAGAAGCTTGCGCGCGTTTTTTCAAATTCAAATATCTAGTTTATAATATTATAACATTGTTTGATTTCAATAGATGGATGTATTGCCGCCCCAGCGGTTGCCAGCTCACTCTTAAGTCATTCTATCCACGCCTTGCCTAATGGTCCCGGGTTCGAGTAGCCTTGGGACCATTTTTGCCAAACTTTATCATTTTTTTTCATATTTTTTGCAAACTTTGACTCTTTCAAAACCCAATCAAAACTCCTCATTTTGAGGTGATTTTTTGTACACTTGTCAATTAACATATCTATTTTAAGATATTGTCAAAAAAATTCAGAAAAAATTTCATCTGATTATATTTTTATCGAGCCGAAAACGATACATTTGAGTACCTTTTAAAGCACTTTCAAAGGCGTTTTTTTCAAACTTTCGAAGCCCGATTCTTTTCCAAACTTCTTATAAGTAAAGTTCATCTTTCAAAAACATTTTCAAGATCTTTTTTTTCAAAACTTTTCATTAAACTTACATCTTTTTTCCATGATCGATCCGATTTGACGATAAAACTGAATTCGTTTTCTCTCGAATTTCTTAACCGATCATGGGCCTCCCTTACGGTGTAAGTCCCAAAATTCTTTTTATGTACATACATATTTCCTTGTACATATCAAATTCTTTCATGTACATATTAATTTTCCTTGTACATAATACAAACACCTCTGTAAATACTCGAACACAGACAAACTTCATCCGTTTGTTTTCATTTCACTTGTATATACACTGAATACCATTGGTATTAAAAGGAGCATTATTCCCGGTGAAAATGCTTTTAAACCAATGGGCCTCCCTTACGGTGTAAGTCCCAACCCTCCTATGTACATCCACATCCTCCTTGTACATAAATACTCGTTCGTGTATATATTTACTCCCTTGTACACAATTAAACTTGTAAATAATCAAGTTGTGCTCGTTTTAAACGTACGTTTTACACACATCTGTTTATATTTCCTTCATAAACTTTTATAAATAAACATCATGCATTTGTTTATATTTCCTTCATAAACTCCTGTGAATACATATCACACACACACTTGTTTATATAACTGTCTTGTTATAACATGACAACTAGTCTAACCAATAGGCTCCCCACCGTGTTAGCTTCCTCTTACGCTTCATATAAGAAAACTCATTCATCTGAGTTTAGCCTCTGCTTAGGCTTCATATAAGACAACACTCCCCTGTTGAGTCAGCCTCCTCTTGGGCTTCGTTCAAAAGAACTCCTCATTGAGTTTAGCCTTCTCTTGGGCATCATACAAGAAAGAGACCGGAAATCTCTTAACGACCTCTATTGGGCTTCCAATACAAAGAATCACCAGCTAGGATAGAACCACGAGTATGATTTCCCGGTGAAATCGCTCTTCAATCCTAAGAGGATGGTTTCCCGGTGAAACCCCTTTTAAAGCCAAAGCCAGCCATACCCTATAGCTTCCTCTTGAGCTTCATACAAGGACCCTCGATGACCCTCGGAATGCCTCCTCTTGGGCTTACAATACAAGGACCCATGGGCTTCTTAAAATCATCCCCCTAATCCATTCAATTTCTCCTCGAGATTTAGACGTTTATCATCTCTATGGAAGAAGTATCTCATCTATCACATCACATACAATCAAAAACTTTTCAAACTCTTTTCAAACAAAAACATCTCTTAATCGTAAGTGGTAACGCTTGTACACTCAAGCAAAACACCTATAACTTACGACGAAAGATTTTAATCAATAAACTTTTCAAAATGTATGTGATGAAATAGATTAGATACATTTTTCATTAAGATGACATTTGTCTGTGTCTCTTACTAACTTCTGTTGCTTCCACTAGCATAAATGGGAACTACGATTGCTCTGACTTTCTCAACATCCCTTTGAGAATACGTGAGCTGGGTCTCATCCTGGCGAGCAAATTTCTTTCTTCCTCAGACCAAACAAACCATAGATCCCTTTAGACCCGAGCTACAAATGCTCTGATTCCCATTAAGGGATATGTATGCAGAAGATCCAAAGATCTTTGCGAGCACAATAATAACAAAACCTAGGATCCCACATAATCTATCCTTCTTAAAATCCAAAGGAGAAACTTTCCCAATCATAGAAATAACAATTAAAACACACAAACATATCAAACATATTCATATATAAAGCTATAGATAAATATATATATTTAGGGTGCTCCATCTATTCCTTTATATAACAAACCCCTTACGGAATCTCCCCAATGCGTTCGTCTAGTTTGCGCTGAGTCGTAATGCATATCAAATCAATTGAGGGTATTGCGACTTTCCCTTTTCATAATCATTTTCTTGTGTTGGAAATAATAAAGCTTGATGCTCGCGACATCTTTATAAACAAATCAAAAGAGTAAATCGTTTGAGCGGAGAATTGAATTGATTCGATTCCTCGTCGTCACTTTTAACGTGAGCGGAAAAATGGCGACTACTGGGGAGTGCGTTGAATTTTGAAAAAATGTGACTCTGCTCAAGAGCACCAAGCTTTTTGTTTTCAAAAGAAAAAAAGGGGATAAGCTTTCACATGTGCATATGTTTGTTTTCTTTATTGTGTTTGCGATTTCATCGATGGAAAAGAAATCCTACGGTTTAAAACATTTTAAGATCTAGGTGGGGGTATAGTCCTATTAACTTGTGAAGTCTCGGTACTTACAGAGTTAATTTGAGATCCCTCTCGGTGGAGGTTGTCTTGGGAATGGTTTTGTTTAGCAAGTATTTGCGAAGACATTTTGCTTTCAAGAGAACTTCTGATTTGGTGGTAGAACACATAACCCATCCTGGCCATTTAGGATGTAGTGCGAGAAATTATTCAGTAAGCCTAGAATAGTGTCATGCGAGACTACGATCGAGAGTTTTCTTGAAAAATATTAATGGACTTGAGTATTCAACAAATCCGATAATATTTCAAAGAAGCGTTGAGCTGTATTATCGGTAGAACCCGTTTCACGGATGAATAAGCCCTTAGAACTTACCCGTTTGGTTCTTATCGTTGGCCTCATGCTCGTGACTTGAGCAGACCATGTGTATAACTACTAACCATGTTTGTAGCATTCATGCATTCATTCAAAACTTCATTTCTCTTCTGTTTCAAAAGAATTTAGAGATTTTTCTTTGTGAATATTTTAGGTTAGAGTGATGGGCGTCGGAGGAAGATTCACCAAGAATCGGTTTTAGAATCACGGTGTAGGAAAGTTGAAAGAGTTAGCATCCTTGGTAGAAGATCCCTCGGATTTAAGCGCTATGGAACTCTTTTAACACGAACACGTTGATGAAGGACTTCTCAAAACTTTCGTTCGGTTTCACGATCGATCTATCATTGTTTACTTTCCACGACTATCGGTTGATGCCTACTTTGGAAAATGCACACATCCTATATCTCGATGTCGAGACAAAGTGTCTTTCAATGGATTGGAAGCCATTCCTAAGTCACCAGTCATTGCAACAATGACTCACTTAAAGAAATATGAGATAGACAAAAACCTAACTACCAAAGGAAAACTCTTAGGACTAACTTCAAAGTTCCTAATGGAGAAGGCTCTTAAATTCTCTGAAGCCGGTAGTATGGTTGCCTTTGAAGCTATTTTAGCTTTACTCATCTATGGATTGGTGTTGTTTCCCAACGTCCCATGTTTCGTTGATATCAACGCCATAAGGATTTTTCTGATTGGAAATCCCGTTCCCACTTTGCTTGGTGATACGTATTTCTCCATTCATCATAGGAATCGTCAAGGAGATGGAACTATTGTGTGTTGTGTACCTCTATTTTTCAAATGGATTGTCTCACACTTTCCTAAATCTCCTATCTTCCGCGAAAACAAAGACGATTGGCATTGGTCAAGAAGACTCATGTCTCTTACAAACGATGATATCCATTGGTATACCTTGGCAGCAATGAGATGCAAATCATTGAGAGCTATGGAGAATTTGCCAACGTACCTCTCATTGGTACGAAAGGAGGAATCAACTACAACCCATTCTTGGCGAGACGTCAACTCGGGTACGCAAACTCTAGTAAACCTCTTGGTTTTACAGTAGAAAGCTACTTCTATCATGAAGGGGAGGATTCCCAAGGTTTGAAAGCCAGAATGATCAGAGCTTGGCATCACATTCGAAGGAAGGAAAAGGGTAATGCAAGGAATTGTGTAGCCATGGAAATCTACACTTCTTGGGTAAAGAAAAGAGCGAAGGAATTCCGAATGCCTTATGCTTATGAAGAACCCATATTCTCAACAGCTTCCAAATCAACAATTTTTCCCGTCGAGACTATGGGAGAATACCAAGAAGCTTTGGCCAAGATGAGACTTGAGAAGGAAGCTTTGGAAGACAAGTTCCTTAAGACTGATCTCGAAAATGAGAAGCTTAAGAAGCAGGTCAAAGATCATGAAAAGACGGTTTACTTCCAAGATAAATGGCTCATGGAGAAAGATGAGAAGATTCGTCAAAAGGATAACGCGATCAAAAGATACATCAAAGAAAGGAAAAGAAAGCTTGAGGAAATGACAACCAGCGATCCTGCTCCCGAAGAATGGAAGAAAGTCATTAGCAAGCTAAAAGCCGAGAAAGATGAGCTAAAAGCCCACTATGGGAAGGAAATCCTGAAGCTGAAGCTACATCAAGCCTTTGGATCTTCATCCGACGAGGACGATTAATTAATTTAGATTGTAATTTTTATCATTTATTTTATCATTTGTACGAGCCATGCTCAAAAACAAAAAATTGTTGTAATCTTCTTTCAATAATCAATAAAATATGTGTTTTCCATCCAAATATTTGCCAAGAAATTTCTCTTTTAGCGTAAATTCTTTGGAAACTTTTCTCTTTGCATTCATAATCATACATCATACTTTGCATATCGAGTTTGTTGTTTAGAGTCTGATCTTTTGGAATTCTTTCCAGAAAGGAAAAGATCGCCAAGCTGTCGCGTCTTAGAGTTTCTCGACCACGTCCACAGCCAACTTGTGCATACAATACACGTTCAAAAAGAAGGAAAGTAATGGAAGGATTTGAGCAAGAAAATGTTGAGCTTCGTAGTACAGTGATAACATTGCAAGAAGAGGTGGAGAGACTCACTTCTTTGGTAAGTTCGTTGGCAACCGCACAAAGTCAGCAAGCAACATTGAGCAGTTAAAATCAAGCGGCGATTTCAGAGATCACTACTACTCCAGTTTCAATTGTTGCAGCCAGTAGTTCACTCTTCAGTATGCCAGAAGGTTATCCATGGGGCATGCCTTTCAATTTCGGCATTGGATTTCGTCAACCGACTTCTCAGGTACAAACAACCACGCTTGAAGTGCCTACTTTACGGAACTCAACACTTACTCCACAGCATAGAGTAACTTTTCCGCAAGTCACTATGACGGTTTCTCAACCAATCATGACGAACTCAGTTTCCGTAGTTCACACTACTGCAGACAAAGAAATCCACCATAATCCAGGCGACAACATGAATCCTCGTGGCCAGATGGAGACTCTCCAGGAATAGCTCCTCAAGATGCAGCTTGAGATTAAAACAATCCGTGGGAAGGAATTGTTTGGAAATAACGCCCATGATTTATGCTTAGTTCCTCGCGTAAGGATACCTGCAAAGTTCAAAGTCCCTGACTTTGAAAAGTATAAAGGAAATTCCTGTCCATAGAGTCATCTTACGATGTACGCCAGGAAAATGTCTACGTACAACGACAATCACCAATTGTTGATTCACTATTTCCAAGACAGTCTCACCGGTGCTGCACTGAAGTGGTACATGGGACTAGATAGCGCAAATATCCAGACATTCAATGACCTAGGCGAAGCCTTTGTCCAACAGTACAAATTCAACTTGGACATGGCTACAGATCGGGATCAACTCCGCTCCATGTCTCAGAAGGAAAGAGAAACATTCAAAGAATACGCCCAACGTTGGAGGGGAAATTTCTACCCAAGTCAACCCACCGTTAGAGGAGAAGGAAATGACCAAGGTTTTCTTAAACACTCTTGGCCCATTTTACTACGAACGAATGATCGCTAGCGCTCCCGGAGATTTCACCGAGATGGTAAACATGGGAATGCGGCTAGAGGAAGGAGTTCGAACAGGACGTCTGGTCAAAGAAATAGGATCTTCCAGTGGAACTAAGAGGGTCGGAACCAGTTTTCCAAAGAAAAAGGAACATGACATAGGAATGGTATCTCGAGGGAAACCACGAAAGAATATCAGTCAACAACGACAGGTAGCTGCCATAGCACCCGCTGTTAATACAAGTCCAAATACAGGAATTGCTCCGCAGTTCCAACAAACTCAACAACCTCGACAACAGGCTCAGCAGTTCAACAATCAGAACCGTGCACCCAGGGTCTCACAATTTGATCCAATTCCGATGACGTACACAGAACTATATCCTGCATTAATAGAAAGGAATCTTGTGCAAACAAGGTCACCACCTCCGATACCAGAGAAATTGCCATGGTGGTACAAAACGGACGTAACTTGCCCTTTTCATCAAGGGGAACCAGGTCATGATCTTGAGCATTGCATAACGCTAAAAGCTGAAGTACAAAGGTTAGTAAGGTCTAATCTTCTCTCCTTCAAAAATACAAATCCAAACGTGCAAGCAAATCCACTTCCCAGTCATAGTGGACATACAGTAAATTTGATACTAAGAAATACAGACCGGTATCTTGTCACAGACGTGAATCTAATCAGAGAAATCTTGGTACAACTCCATGATACATACAGTACAATGGGCGTTTTCACTAAACATGATTATGCAGCTTGCAACATCTGCTTCAAGGATTGTCGAGGATGTCCAACCATAAGAACAGACATTCAACGATTATTAGACAATGGTGACATACAGATCTTCAGAAACAGAAATGACTATGACGTGAATATGGTAGGGCATTTTCCGCATGAGCTTCTAGTCTCAGATATCATCTCGGAAATTCCTGAAGTAAACGTCGTTATTCCCTGTTTCAACGTGCCCGAGCATGTGGAAATTGAATATAACGGTTCAAAGGTCCCAGAGTCTCCTTTGGTGATCTGTTTACCCGGTCTTGTTCCATACAGTTATAACAAAGAAATTCCCTATCAATACAGTGCAACTATGATAGAAGATGGGAAGGAGAAACCCATGCCAACTCTTTCAGCCAATGTCAACATAATTAAAATTGGACGAGTAACGCGAAGTGGACGAGTACATACTCCGTTGCCGCCAAAGCCGCCTATTGTCCCTGTTGTCAGACAAAATCCAGTGGATATGCCTCCCGAGAATCCCACAAGGATTCCTGTTGTTAATCCAAACACGAATGTTGGCCCATCTGATAGAACCAACGTCAACACAGATTTCGATGAGATTTTGAAGCTAATCAAGAAAAGCGAATACCGAGTTGTGGATCAGCTAATGCAGACTCCCTCCAAGATTTCAATACTATCTCTACTTCTAAATTCCGAAGCCCACCGAGAAGCTTTAATGAAAGTACTAGATCAAGCTTACGTAGATCACGATGTGACTACCGACCAATTTGGTTGAATTGTGGGCAACATAACAGCTTGCAACAATTTAAGCTTTAGTGATGAAGAACTTCCGGAGGAAGGAAAAGATCATAATCTGGCGCTGCATATCTCAATGATTTTCCAATTTGATTCTTTGTCCAATGTGCTAGTAGATACCGGTTCATCCTTAAACGTAATGCCAAAAATGACTCTCGCTCGTTTGTCTTACAAAGGAACGCCGATGAAGTTCAATGACATGGTGGTAAGAGCCTTTGATGGGTCGAGGAAATCTGTTATTGGGGAAGTCGATCTCCCGATGACAATTGGTCCGCATACCTTCCAAATCACTTTCCAGGTCATGGATGTGCCAGCTGCTTACAGTTGTTTGCTAGGAAGACCCTGGATACACGAAGCAGGAGCAGTGACTTCCACTCTCCACCAGAAACTAAAATTTACAATAAATGGGAAGCTAGTGACCATCATTGGTGAACAAGCCTTACTAGTCAGCCATTTATCCAACTTTTCTTTCATCACAGCCAACGATGTTGAAGGAACACAGTTCCAAGGACATCCGTTAGAAGATGAATCTACAAGCAAAAGCAGATCATCTATCTCCTCTTACAAAGAAGCAACACAAATAGTGAAAGACGGTAATGTTGCAGGTTGGGGACAAGTAATAAAACCTGTCAACAACGAGACAAAGGTCGGGCTCGGATTTGCTCCAGTATCTCCTAAAGACGATAAAAGGGATGAAACACTTCGCCCAATCAGAGAAGTATTTCACAGTGGGGGTTTCTTAAACCCTATTCTTCAAGAGGTTAATGTTCTTACCAATGAAGGTGATGAAGACGATCTCTCCGGATCTGAAGAGTGGAGCACTTATCTCACCAGCTCTGAATATGTGTCTCAGGAAGAATCATACGCATCGTTCTATCCTCCGACTGATCAATTCAAAGGCATGTCCCTGCAAAAGAATGAAAATCCACCTATCCCTTCTGAAGTTTGGGATACCTTGGGAGAACCAAGTGGAAAGTTTGACTACATGGTGAAATACACTGCGGCTGAAAGCTCAAAAATCCGAATTGAAGACATCCAGCCAACTGGATGGGGTGATTCTTTTGAGTATCCTAGTCAACCAGAAGAGGTGTACACATCTTCCCAATCTCATCAACCAATTGAGGTTCCGAATGAAGATCTCTGCTTTAATGCGCCCGTGGAATTTGTTAAACCAGATCTTGACTATCACTACATCAACGTAATTACTGAAGATCAGGGATACGATTCGGGATACGAATTAGAAAGTGTCGCCGACAATGAGTCTCTTCACTCAGAAGATTGGAGAGTACATCCCCAGAATTCAACGCAAATGCCAATGGAAAGTACATATGTTGTATCCCATGCTTCCCGATATGTCCATCAAGCAGAAGAAGATCGTTTCAGCAGCACAAAAGGCAAGGTCAATCGTCCAGAGTCTTCAAAGCCTGTTCGACCAACGACCAAAGTCTGTTCAAGAATTAAGCCAAGTGGAAAATTACCAGGATACCTCGATTTCCAGGGAGTTCGCCACTATTGGAAGCCTGTTGAAGTTCGGACTAATGTTCATAGTTCTAAGTAGTTTATCTTTGCTTTTGTTTTAAACTCTCGCCTCGCCCAAAGCGAAGAGATGTTTTATAGGGTTTAGCTTTTAAATAATTTCTCTTTGTCTTGCCCCAGACGAATGAGTTTGTATTTTAGGGCCCTGTTTCATATTGTGTATCATAGATAAAACGTGTTGTTTTGATTCCACACTTTGTGTTTGTTTTTTGTTTTTACCCTTTCTTGGAAATGATAATCCTAAAAAAAACACAATAAAAATCTTCAAAAAATATAATCATAATCTGCATACACTTTCACATTAACTTTTTCCAAAAAAAAATAATAAAAAAAAGAGTTAATTAATCAGACATAAATCAAATATGCAGATGGACAAATCAATTGAACGCAATAACTCTATGCTCTCTCCCAACTTCGAAATCCCCAGTGAAGTCGCCAAGGAAGAAGTTGAAGAAGAGATCCCGGATGAGATTTCTCGACTACTTAAGCACGAGGAAATAATCATTCAACCTCACAAAGAGCCTTTGGAAGCAATCAACTTAGGTTCTGAGGAAGACAAGAAAGAAGTAAACATCGGAGCTCTACTCGACAGTAACATCAAGGGCAAACTGATAGATTTTCTCAAAGAATACGTCGATGTGTTTGCTTGGTCCTACCAAGACATGCCGGGTTTAGATACCAGCATGTGGAGCTTCATTTGCCATTAAGACTAGAGTGTCCACCAGTTAAATAAAGACTGAGAAGTGTTCACCCTGAAATGGCTGACAAAATCAAAAAGAAGTTCAAAAGTAGCTTGACGCAGGTTTCCTCGTCACCGCTGAATATCCTCAATGGCTAGCCAACATAGTGCCTGTCTCAAAGAAAGACAGAAAGGTCAGAATGTGTGTTGACTACCAAGACTTGAACAAAGCTAGTCCAAAAGATGATTTCCCACTACCGCATATCGACATGCTAGTGGATAGCACTGCAAAATTCAACGTCTTCTCCTTCATGGACGGTTTCTCTGGATACAATCAGATCAGAATGGCTCCCGAAGACATGGAAAAGACATCCTTCATCACGCCATGGGGCACGTTTTGCTACAAAGTAATTCCGTTTGGGTTAAAGAATGCAGGCGCAACTTACCAAAGGGAAATGACTACTCTCTTTCATGACATGATGCATAAAGAGATCGAAGTCTATGAGGACGACATGATAGCCAAGTCTGACACTGAAGAAGAGCATATAGAATATCTCTTGAAGTTGTTTCAATGACTAAGGAAATTTCAGCTCCGCCTGAATCCCTAACAAATGCACCTTTGGGGTAAGATCTGGAAAGCTCCTAGGTTTCATCGTCAGTCAAAGAGGTATTGAAGTTGACCGTAACAAAGTCAAGGCTATTCAAGAAATGCCTACGCCTCATACGGAAAAGCAAGTGAGAGGATTTCTTGGACGGTTGAATTACATCTCCAGATTTATTTCTCAAATGACTGCTACCTGTGCGCCGATATTCAAGCTTCTCTGCAAAAATCAAGAGGTTGTGTGGACAGAAGATTGCCAAAAAGCGTTTGACAGTATCAAAGAATACCTGTCAGAACCACCGATATTGATTCCTCTGGTCGAAGGAAGATCATTAATCATGTACCTTACCGTGCTAGAAGAGTCCATGGGCTGCGTGCTTGGACAACAAGATGAAACTGTCATACCCCAAAATTTTCCCTCCTACTTCTCAAGATATTTCATACATCCATACTCAAGGATTCCTCAAGGGTTGATCAGACAAACCCTCAACTAGACATTCAACCCAAACTAGGGTTTGGCAATTCTCAGTTCCAGGTGGACTTCCAACATCTCCAATGGTCATCATGACTCCTCATATGCTTCAAATATTCTCCATGTCAAGTTTCAAGCTTCACAAGTCAAGTTTCCTCAGACAATTGCTCAGATGGTTGAAAATCAGTTGTGTTGGACAAAAAGTCAACCGTGGTCAACATACAGTCAAACTTCATGATTTTTGGTCAACATCCTCATTTTGAAGTTACATTCATCATTTGATCAAGGGTTGATCATGATTCATCCAAAAAACTCAAGATTTGATCAAAAGTCAAACTTTCCAAATTAGGGTTTCTTAGTGAAAAGTCAACTGAATTTTGACTGAGCATAACTTCTTCATACTTTCTCAGAAATTTTTCCAACACCTCTTGTTTTGAAGGAAATCCAATTCTCTACAACTTCATGTCTCACAAGAATGTTCAAAAAATGCTTTATTTGGAAGGTATGGATCAAAACATTACAGGTCCTTTTCAAAGTCAACAAAACGTCAACTTTTTGTTTTGAAGATTTATTGAGCATAGAAACTCCAATTGAGATGAAACCAAAGAGGTTGGTTAGAGGACAATTAGAGCTTTCTAAAAAGTCCAAAAACATTCAAAAATGTGGAAAATTGAGCAAAATACACCATTCAGAGGTTGGACATTTTTGAACAATGGCACAAAAGGAGATATTTGTCAAAATCCATTTTTTTCCAAATGGGCCTATAATTTTGTGATCCAAACTTGTTCATAATATTATTTGTGACCTATTGATGCCTTGCCATGACAATTTTCTATTTTATTGATTTATTTTTGAATTTAAAACCATTTAATTCAAAATTAAATTACATAAAATTTGAAAATAAGATATTTTTCCAAAAGGAGTAAATTTCTATCAAACTTGAGGTCCAAGATAGCCCATGAAACATACCAAATTCGTGCTAGCTCTCACATTGAAGAGAAAATCAAATTTTTTCCAAAATTTGATTTTATTTGAAAAAAATTGTGCACATTCAAGATCCAATCTTTTTTCACTCTCTTTGCCCTCTCAATTCACTCTATAAATACCAAGCAAGCTGCACATCAAAGGACACGAAACCCTAGCCCCATACACAACCCTTATTTTGTCAAAAAAATTTCTCAAATTGTCAAAAATCAAATTTTTATTTCCAGCCACTATCAGCCTCTCTCAACCATCCAAACGTGTTCCTGAGGTAATTTAGAGTGAGTATACATCATTGCCAATGATCAAAACAGCCCGAATCGATGCATACATGTTCATACATATTCAAAACTTTCTTGAAATTGCATTTTTATTATCTGCTTGTTTTAATCGATTCTAATGGTTTTATTGTGTTCATGAGACTCCATGTGATTGATCTGGGCAATCGTTAGCAAGCTTGAACGTCAGAATCGCGTGATGCCATGTTTAGGGTTTTCGAACTGTGAAGCTTCAAATTGAATGATAGAGGCATTTTCAATCGGGCCAGTGCCACCATTGAATCAAGATCTTTCGATTTAGGGGTAGGGTACCTTAGAGTTTTTATTTCGCGTATTTTTCGGTTTTGATTTTAGGTTGGCGGAGAAGGCGGCCTAGACTAGGGCGTCGTTCAGTGAACCGGTGGGAAGGTGGCGTGGCGCGATGGCACTCTACGATTAGTCCATTCGTATGTTGAGGGTCCGCGTCTTGACTCGTTTTCAAACATTCGGACGTAATCATTCAAAAACAATTGATTTTGATTTTCTTGACACCAAGTGCAAGATGGCCTAGTGGTTAAGGCGTGGCATGTGGTAGATTCTCAGGAGGTCTTGAGTTCGAGCTGACGGGACCATTCTCTTTCCTTTGCAAACTTTAACTATTTTCATATTTTTCTATTTTCTTTAATATTTTCATCCATTTATTTTATCTTTAATAATTTTATCATGCATTTAAAAATACCAAAATATTTATTTTTGCATACTCATCATAAAAATGTTTATTTAATTTTTAAAATTAAAATTATTATTTTTGCATGCATATTTAATTTAATTTCTATTTTATCATTTAAAGCACTTTTAATTGATTTTTAATTATTAAATTAACTCCAAAAAATCCCAACAAATTATTTTAGCATATTAATGTTATTTCTAGCATGAAACCTTTTTCTCATTCAAAAATTATTATTTTTACTAACATTTTCCTCTTATGCAATTTCGTATTTCAGATTTTCATACATTTCAAGGTTATCCGTTCGGACAATTTTATCGCTTTCTTTTCATATTATGTACTTGCCTATGGGATGTAATAGTTTAATTAGGATTTTTATTTTCCGAATTTTTCAATTATGTATCTTCCCGAAAACCATGTAATAGCATAGGATTTATCTTTCCGCACTTTATATTTCATGATTTACTTTCCATCTTATAAAGCTAGTAATTAGGCGTGTATGGCAAGATAAAATTGAGCATAGCTCACTCTAATTTTCAAGATAAAATACCGAATTGACACACTCTCACACATGCACACCTTAGGGTAATTCTCTCGTTGCCTTCACGAACTCAAATGGTCATGTCCCTCGAGCGTAGAGGTATTCTAGCTGTTGCCTTCAAAACATCATCATAGTCCCGATACAAAGATCATAGACCCGATGTCACTCCGAATACATGATCTTGACCCTCGATTGTAAGCTACGAAAAATGATGATAGTCCTTCAAATGTGCTAGGATACTTCCTGTTGCCTTCTATGACCATCGATGTCCCTGAATGTCCGCTTACATCCAGAATAGGGTTACCTACCAACTAATGGTATGGATAGCTATTCTAAAGGAATAAAATAAACACAAAGCGACCAATTCGAGTAGGTAATAAGACTTTTAGTTGCTTGCTCTATCAAAATACTTTTCACACCTCACACTTTTGTCAAAGTTCAAACTCTTTTCAAAACATTTAGAACACTTTGTATACATTCCTACATGAATCATTACAAAGTCAAAGCGAAATGCCTTTTCAAAACATTTTCAAACACATGGCACAATTTTAAAGTGATCTAAGAGCAACTAAGAGCCTGTAGATAACTACGGATGGAAAGGGGTGCTAATACCTTCCCTTTTCATAACCTTCTCCCTTACTCAGAATCTAACGAAGGTCTTTTTCTATACTTTTTACCTTCCCTTAATTGGATAAAAGAAAAGTCGGTGGCGACTCTTGCTATTTGCACATTTGCGATACAAAAACCTACAAAGTCAGTTCACCGTATTGAGAGCGGTCTTAGAGACACCCTAAAGAGAGAATGCCTTAGGGATTTATAGATCACCTTTATTGCTTTTTATTCCTTTTAGGTAAGTAGCAATAAATCGTCGCGACCGTTAGACGTATATCAAAACGGTCAAAATGATGGCTACGTTAGTGTGACACTTTGGATGTCCTGATACTCTTCATTTCCAAGTTGAGGATAGTATTTGGCTGCGTGGTGTCATCAAGCACTAACTAAATTTTAGAACCTTAATTGACCCATCTTGGCCATTAGAAGGTAGTGAGATGGCGGCTTTGGTGTGACCGAGGTTGGGCGATACTCGATGCTCGCTCATTAAGATCCGACTTTTGGGATATTTTCGATCGACCACTTGGTAGTTGTATTGAAATAAGCGCCTACGAGAAAGATCAATGATATGAGATTCCTAGAACAGGTTACTATTATAGGGCGGGATGAACCAACTCAAACTTTTGGTGGGGTAATCACCTATACCTCATGCAAGCCTTAAACCTAGGCTCATTGTGTGAATTGTTTGTGTGTGCTAAACATGACATCATGACATCATCGCATTGCATATCATTTCTAACTATTTCAAGGACCTAGGGCTTTATCTTTGCTTGGTTTGTAGGGATTATGGCTTCTAGAAAGACTATCGAGAATCAACTTCATGGGTATACCTTCTCGACTCAAAGAATTGGTTTGAAATTCCGACCATGCTCGGTTCATCAAAAGACATGGTTATCTACTTGACTTGGTTATCTCGGTTTTGAAGAAGATATGATGCATGTCCTATTCCGGTTCTTGATCCGAAACACCATTGCTTTACATTCCCAGTTATCGGTTGGTTCCTACCTTGGAAGAGTTCTCTAAGCTACTTGGGGTACCTATTCTTGACCAAATGCCATTCACGGTTTAGAAAAGGTTCCTAGGTATGAAGACATTGCATCGACATTACATCTTAAGCGCTCGGACATTGAAGCCAATTGGGAAACGAGCGGAGTTAAGGGTTTACTTGCTAAGTTCTAATTAAGAAAGCCAAAGATTCCTCAAAGTTATGAGTTTCCATGCATTCGAAGACATTGTGGCCTTACTAATCTATGGTTTGGTTCTATTCCTAACTCGGATCAATTCATAGATGTCAATGCCATCAAGTTATTCTTACCCGTAATCCGATGCCTACTTTACTTGGAGATATACGCATTCTCTCCACACTCGTACTATCAAAACAAGGAACTCTCATGTGTTGTATCCGTTACTTTCGGTGGTTTATTTACACCTTCCTCCATCGGTTTTGAAGAGCAAAGGTTGAAGTGGTCTCAAAGACTAATGTCACTCTCTCATTCGGATATCCGTTGGGTCTTTTCTCAAAGGATTTCACATTCATTGAGCATTGTGGAGTTCCTAATGTACCACTACTTGGTATAAGGAGGTATTACTTACAACCCTTCTCTTGCTCTCACGTCGGTTTGGTTTTGCTCGAAGAGATGGTCCTCATGATATGCTTCTCCAAGATGTTGTGTTCGACTACAACCACGATCTCGAATTACAAGCGAAGGTTCATACAGCTTGGGGCATGGTAAAGAAGGCGATACCAAGACTTTGGGGCACCAAAACTCCATTCCTTGGGAACCTTACCTCAAATGGGTGCGAGCTCGAGCTCAAAACCTCATGATGCCATTCACGCTGTTTACCGTAATTATGGAACTTGTTGCTATAGGTGACGTACCCTATATCGTTCTCCATCCTAACATGCCTACTGATTTTGAAGACTTGAAGAGATCTTGGATTCAGCTTAAAAAAGAGAGGGATACCTTCAAAGCTCATTGCTATGCAAGTGAGAAGAAAGTGCTAGAGTTAACAAAGCTACTTCACGAGGAGCGAAACATCAACGCCTACCTCAGCACCAAGAGGAAGCGCCCATGGGAGACTTAGAGCTTTAAAATTTTTATGCTTTTCTTTTATTGTTTTGAACTATCTTTTGTACTTAAAAAGAAAAATAATAAAAAGAAAACTAATAAATGTTTGTTCGTGGTTTTTTAACAAATTTAAATCTCTAAGGTCCTTGAAAACATTGCATTGCATTTGCATAAACATTGCATATCATGGCATAACATCTTATAACAGGTACATTGAAGATTGGTTTTCTCATTCTCTCGCTATTTATTTTAGGAAATCTTGAGCGATCTCAAAGATCTCCAGGCTCAGAATGCTCAGTTTCAGCAGATGTTCGCTAGCTTGGTCCAAGGCCAAGAAGATCTGAAGAAGCTCATCAATAGAAAGAAAAAGGTTGTTGTTGTTCTCAACATGGGCAGACGCTACAAAGGTGGTCCTAAAGTGGTCAGCAGGATCGAACTCTTTGAAGGAAGTGTCAAGAATTAGGGGAGTGTCAAGGGTGATGACGAAGGCAGCCAGCGTGAGTCTGAAAAAGAGAGAGAGGATCGCTATGATCATGACCAGTACTCTGATGAAGGTGACAAGTACAAACAACTCGAAGACCTTCTGAATGTTGTGGAAAACTTGAAGATGTTCGGGCTGAATTTTGATAATTTGAGTCTTGTTCCTGGTGTGGTGATTCCTCCCAAATTCAAAGTTCCAACTTTTGCCAAGTATGATGGCATGTCTTGTCCGAAGCTGAATTTGAAGTCCTATGTTGGAAGATCAACCCCCGATGATGAAAGTTGTGGATGCATTATTTCCAAGAGAGTTAGTCCGGGACTCAATTGGAGTGGTATTATCAGCTAGAGAATGACCGTATCCGTACTTGGAGTGACTTAGCAGACGCTTTCTACATACAGTATGAGTACAATGCTGAATTGACACCCACTCGCATGCAACTACAAAGCATGTCTATGGGTCGTGATGAAGTTCAAAGTATGCTCAAAATGGAGAGACCTAGCGGTGAGTTCATCCACCCTTGTCCAATAGGGAGTTGGTTGATATGTTTATGGGAACAGCGGGCCCATTCTTCAATCATCGATTGGAAACTCTTCATTGGACTCCCGAGCTAATATTGTGAGGACGCATTGAAGGCGGCATCAAGAGTGGGAAGATTCATGTAGAGTCATCACCAAATCTTAAAGAGATCTTTTGGTGGTAAGAAGTCAATGTTGTGTATGGTCGGAAAAGCCGAGCCAAGACCGACCGTGCTCAATCGTAGGCGGTTGTGATCTCAACCCTACATCGGCCAACCTCAGCGAGACAGCGGCGTAGCAGGGCCGCCACAAAGGCAGTTTCTGAAGATCAACATGCCATTGTGCAAGCCTTGCAACACATGTTGAAAGCGGTGATTACTTTGAAGGATCCTCCTCAGTGTCAACACTTCCTCTCGAGATACAATCCTAATGCTAAGTGTGCTTACCACTCCAATAGCCAGGACGACATGGAAGCGATGGGCTCGAAGAACAAGATTCAAGATATGATTGAAGCTATGCAGATTGAGTTTGACCCTCTGTTGAGACTCAAATGTGATCAACGCGCCTATGCCTAACTATAACAAAGGTTCCAATCTTTGTTGGGAAGATACTTATGTTTTCAACATAGATGACTTGACCATTCCTCATTTGATAAGAAGAACTTGCTAAAGCGGTGTCAACCGGGATGCCCGAGAATGCCGTTGGTGCCCATCTGCACGATGGTTGTGCTTGGTTGAGAAGGCGTGTTCCTTGCATGATGGATAACCGTGAAATACTATTCTGAAACACACTGTGGAGTACGTGAAGACATGTCTAAGCGAAGATCGAGGATGTGAATGAAATGCTGCCAATGCATGGGATACCTTGGGGTATCCAAGTGGAAAGTATGATTACATGGTGAAGTACACAGTTCCTAAGAGCTACAAGATTCCTATTGAAGATGTTAAGGCAACCGGATGGGGTGACGATTTCCCAGAAGACTATGCTGATGTTAACACTATAAGGATTTCCTCTGCTGATCATGTGCCTAGAGTGGCACCTCTCATTATCACTTCTCCAAGACCGGTTCCATATTCCTCGACAAAGCTATCCCTTGGAACTATGGAGCTGATGTTTACTATCATGGCGTCAAGCAAGACCCTCTGACCATTGAAGCTACCATTCCTGACATTGACAACATCACCAGATCCAGTAAGGTGACCAGAACCAGAAGAGTGTTCTCTCCAGATATCTCTCCTCCAAAAGACACTGCGACTCCATTTCATTCCACTATTCAATCCACTCCCTAAGCTAGAGGAAAGAACGGTGACTCATCCCTGCTTCGAAGTACCAAAGGAAGTTCTTGAAGACCTCAAACAAGAAATGGAGAAATTCGAAGATTATCAAGAAGAGTGACTACAACGTTGTGGAGCAGTTGGGACTCCATCAAGATATCCATGCTTGCTCGCTCTTGTGCTCACGAGGCTCATGCTAAAGCCTTGGTGAAGTTTACGAAGAATGCTCATGTGCCGAAGACACTACTCTGATCAATTTGAAGTTTGTATTGCTAGCACGGCTGCCAACAACGGCCTAGGCTTCTACGATCTTGATTTGACTCCTGCGGAAAGAAACACAACAAAGCCTTGCATCTACTGTTGAATGCAAAGGTTACATAGTCTCATGTTTTGGTTGATCACGGTTACGCTCTGAATATCCTTAGAAGATTGCTTTTGATCGACTTGATGTTGAAGGGTTGGTTCTAATACCCAGTGACATAATGTGAGAGCTTTTGATGGTTCTAAGCGAGCGATGCTTGGAGAGCTCATTACGCCTATTAAAGTCGGTTCCCGGACTTTTGACTCCACTTTCTTTATCATGGACATCCGTCCGACACTCTTGCCTACTTGGGCCCTTGGATAGATGGGGCGGTATTGTACCTCTACCTGCGGAAATACCGGTGAAAAGGAAGGTTGTTACGGTATGTGGTGAAGAAGAATATGGTCGATCATTCCGATACCTCGGTGGAGGGTGAATTCTTCGAGACTCCCTGTCAAGCTTTTGAAACAATCCCCAAAGTCATGCCTATTGACTCTCCCGTCACTCATGAAGTTACGCAAGTTCCGCCTAGGATGGTCTCATGAAGGATGCTCAAGCTGCAGTTGAAGGAGGGTTAGTACTATTTGGGGACAGCTCCGGATCTTCCTTTCAAATCGACAAGGCTGGTTTAGGCTTCACCATCAAGGGTCGAGAAGATGATCGCCCAGTGACCAACTTCCTTTTCACATCGGGTGGAATCCATGCTATAGAAGGCGGCAGCGACTTCGACATCAGCGATGGATCTTCCAACTTGGACAATGGGCTCGGCAATTGGAAGGCGAAGGCGTCATACCAATCTCCTTTAGGGCCTTTGTTTGTTTTGCTTTTCGTATTTTCTATGTTTTGAACAATAAACTCTAAAGCCTAGTGCCTTGCCCGGGGCATCATGGCTTGTTTGTGATGGTTATTATCTGTCATTTGCATATCTTCATTCAATAAAATCGTTGGAATTTTGCATTCAATTATTGTTTTCTCTCTTTTACTTTATCACCCCTTCAAAAAGCTATGTGTTTCTTACACACACCCGTGATACACTGCAGAATCACTCCGAATCTCGTTGATAACAGCTATGTGTTGCACCCCAAATTTTGCCCCCTATCTCGATTTTATCTGGCTTAGGCTTCGCATTCATCTGCATACACGTCCATTAGGTCATTAACATTAAACAAACATTCATCCATTGCATATGCATCATTTCGTCGTATTTAAATTGACCAAAAGTTAGTTTAAATCGATATTTGCATCGTTTTATAGTTATAAAATACCCGATATTTCACTTCATTCATTTTTATTTTCTTGCCTGTTTATTGTATCGTTTTAAGTTGATTATATGTCGATGATATCAATATTTCGATTTTACAAACAGACTGCTAAAAGCAATTCGACACTGTGCGAAAAATTAGCGGGAAAATATTTCAAACTTTCGCCTCTAACTCACTGCTTTATGAATCTACGTGTCGCGTAGATCATGAAAATGTGATCTCTCTAATTTTTCGATACATTTCAAAGTTTTGTTTTTAACCGTAAGTGTTTTAAAATCAGGTATTCTTCATTATCGTTTTATTTCAATTTTAATTATTTCGATAATTTTTCTTTAATCAGTGAAACTCGTAATTTATTTTAATGTGCTCATTTTATTTTTTTGGATAATTTATTGTCCGAACTTTTATCATTTTTAACAATTTTAGGTGTCCAATTTTTTATCTAAAAAAAATCAAACAAAATACTTTTGGGCTTATTATTTTTAGGTGACCCAATTTTATGGCCCATTTAAGCATGAAGGGTATTTTAGGCATTATCAAAAATTGCTAAACCTAATTCTATGTGTATATATATGTTATGTTATAATTGAAGCAAGGGGGGCCAAAAATTGAAAAACAAGATTGAAACGGCGGAGGCTACAGAAAACAAAGAAACAGATTATAAGAAAAAAATTGATTTTTCTTTGCTTCTTCAAAAACCCCACATCTCCATCGCCACTTTCCTCTCTTCAATCCTACACAGCCACCTCACCGCTATCTCCATCCGCCTACTGCCTTCAATTGTGACCCTCTCAAACTCTCCTCCTTCGTCCTCGTTCTTTCTCACCTCTCACTTTCCTCCACCCATCGACAGCCACTCAACACCATCACCATCATCTTCACTCCCAGCCGAAACCACCTCACTAAATCCACCGTCTTCTTCTAAACACTCATCCATCCTCACCGAACTCCCTCTGTTGCTCACCCTCACACCCCTGTGCTCTCCGCTGTGAACCTTCTACTTCCAACGCCTCCATCATAACAACTCCCTCTGTACTCTCGCTGCCAGCCATCTCTCAATTTCATTTCTCTTCGTAACAGCCGGCAACCTCCAAACTTCCTCTCAGCTCACCGGTCAGCATCAACTCGTACTCAACAGCAACTCTCTGCCTCTCAGTTCTCCAGATTGCCACTATCCAGCTACAACAAACCTCGATTTTCAACCAACATTTCATGACTCGATTTGTTGACTCGATAACAATTCGGTAAATTTTGATTTCGCCATGTTTTTACTATTTGAGTCGATCTGTCATGTTGCTTGATTTGGGTGAAATAGATTGACATTGTTTTTTTTTTTAGATTAGGATTGCTTTTAAATTGTAATGAATTATTCTGAAGTTAATGTTGCTCTAAGTGTTGGGTTTTTGCTAAAGTTGTTGTTTGAATGTAATTGGTTTTGTATGAGTGAGTTGTTATCATGTTTTACTTGAATTTGATTAAAATCTACCATGATATTTTTTTCTCACTTGGATTTTTGATTGAGTTTGTGACGAATAATGTTTGTATTAGTTTTGAATTTAAGTTGAATCGATATGTCGTGTATTGATTTTTGGTTAAACTTTTAGGACTCTAAAATGAATTCGTGACTAATTTTGTTAGAACACAATGTTGATTTGGTGTAAATTTACATGAGTTCATTTGATTTGCCTGAAGAAAGTGTTGTGTTAATTCATATGGAAACAAATTTGATGATTGTTTAGTTGAGTTAATGTTGATATTGTTTGGTTTTCATTTTGTTTTAGAATATGTTTCTTCAATTTGTGACAACACCATATCATGGTGTGCTTTGTTTTGAGTGAGAAAATTTGGTTATGATGTCAAGTTGTGGTTCCATTTGAGTCGAACCTTGTAGAGATTGATTTTATCGAGCATTATTATGGTTGAAGTTGCTGCCCGTTTTCGGTTCATGTGATTAAAATGCGTTTAGAGTTTAATTTTCCGTTTTTCGATTGATTAATAGCATGAGTTCTTTGGTTAGTCCATTTGTGAATCGATAATCATGAATAAATTCTTGATTCTTGAATTGGTCATTCATTCATACAAGTTGCATTCGATTTTAATATCTTGCTTATTAACCATGTTTACCTTATTGCCATTTCATTTTGATTCTATTCTACACTATGCTACTAACATGTTTGCTATTTGTGAAGGCATTCAAGGATTATCCAAGAATATATCTTCATTTAGTGTATATATATATATATATATATATATATATATATATATATATATATATATATATATTTTAAATTGTTATTATATTTCTATTACTATTTTGACATGATATTTAGTAATGTATTTAGTATTTTATTTCTTATATTTAGTATGTAAATATACATATTATTTTTATTCTTATAACTTTATTCATATCCATTTGTAAATAAATTCAATTACATTTTAATTATTATTCTTGTGTTACGATTTCGAATTTGGAATTTAATTCAATCTTCGAATGATTTTGAATGCAAATATATCTATTCTTCGCATAGTTTTTGTTTATATTTTGAGTGATGTAGGGATCTTCATTCGGTATCCATCTGATGCATCACGCCTTATCCGATCTTGAAGACTACTCGGAGCTCAATTCTCTCACCGCATAGAAGCTATTTAATTATTCAAACTAATTCGATTTGGTTGTAATAGCTTAGAATTTATTTCCTTGTGTGTTCTAATTACCGTTTAATTATGCGTTTATCATATTAGAACACATAGCCTCCTTGGGCTCCTCATCAAGCGGTAAACATACACAATGCACACTTGCACACATTTATAGTTTGGTCCTGGGCTTTTCTACAGTGACAACTATTCGATCGATTGTTCCAATCGGTCGTTTAGAATACTAGTGTCACGCTAGTCCCACTCTTAGGACCATACATAAAGCCACCTTGTATGGGCTCGCTTATTTTCCTAATCAAATTCTTCTATCCATATCGAAACTCTTAAAACACTTTCAAGTCAAAATAATTAATTGAACTTGCTATTTCAAAATCAATTTTTCTACAAAAATAAAAAAAACATAGTGTTATGGTATTTAATTAAATTGTTAGAGGTTCGCCCAACAATTTAATTAAAATGTAAAGTATTTGGGCCATTAGAGGGTAACCCAATGACTTAAATACTTTATTCCATAACACTAATAAAAAGTGAACTTTGTTTCACCTCACTCCTTTCATAATAAAGATTTTGGATGAGAGATCGGTTGACCTCAATCACCAATCCCGAGTATCGAATCGTTAGAGGATATCCCGACGTTTTGGTACTTGTCATCTACCATTAAAATCAATTCAACCCATTCAAATCCTTTTTTCTCTCATATGCGGTCATCAAAAAACATTTCAATTAAAATCAACACAACCAATCCAACACATTTTCAACAAGAACTACGGAGTTTTGACTTTCCCATTGCACGAGGGAATACGTAGGCACGCAGTTTCGAAACCGTGTCAAACTCAAAATAATAATAAACAAACCCCTTTTCTTATTTCTCATTTAAAATTTAGAAATTAGCGATTACACACACACAAACGCATTTCGAACTAAATGGGTCCCATCGAGTACGATGGACGTAAGAGGTGCTAATACCTTCCTCTTGCGTAACCGACTCCCGAATCCATGCTTTTTGGTCTTGTAGACCGCCTTATCCGATTTTTGTGGGTTTTATCTATATTTTCCCGTTCTTTTAGAACAAATAAAATTAGGTGGCGATTTCATTGTTTTTGAAAATTCATTTAAATGACTAAGCGAGTCAACCCTAGTTTAGTTCTTCGCATGTTTGTGTGTTTGTTTATCGCTTTCTTCTTTATGCTTATCTATTGTTTATTTGCTTTTTTCTCTATGCTTTATATATTAGTTTGTTGATATATTATTTTGATGGGAATTCATGGGCATTGATACATAGATAAGCCCACTACCCAGGCTTCTAGGTCACCTTTTTAGGAATAGAGGGGTTGCGTAGCCTAGGTCCACCTGACTCCATTGTCTTGTTGGCACGAAGCGAAGACTCCGGCTTAGAGTTGGTTGTTTTAAGGAGGTTGTTGGCCCGCGATAGCGCAGGACATCGATCTTTGGACAAATGACCTATAACTCTAAGTTTGTTCATGTTGTCCTAACCAAGACCAAACGCTCAAATTTGGATTCGAGCATCCGTTAGGCCGTTTCTTGGAGTATACTTTTGCAAATACTGTCGCCATGTAGGCCTCTCGCACGATGATAATATTTGTTAAAAGGGGATCTGAGACTCCGAGAAACATTTAGCAAAAAACATCAGAACCACCTTGTTCGAGATTTTTGGGTAGAAACCTAGAGCCATCCATTATTAAGAAGCCCACCTAAATAAGTTGTTCTAATTATCAATATCCTTCCTGTTTCACGTCTTCGTGAACCTGTTATTATCATCATATTGCATTCCATTTGCATCAATCATCTCAAAAGAGTTTACTTCCCATATCATTCATGCATCATCATGCATTTCATTCACTTCAATCAAAGGACTCATTTCAACTTGGCTTCTTATTCAGAATCTCAAGACTGCAAGACTGATTTCCTGACATCATCATCATCATGGATCAACTTCAGGCAAGTGTGGCTGCGATGAATACTCATATAGATACCCAGATGGATCAATTCATGGAGATTATCCAGAACCTCGCCATTGGACAAGAAGAGTTAAAACAAGTTGTTCAGAGATACGAAGTTGTTACTATTGATCATGTTAATCCACCAGGTGTTGGTCTTAACCACAAGGAGGTCCTTTCAGATCATAATGTCAGAAACACCGTTCAGACGCATGTCAATGGAACTCCTCACTGTGAGGATATCTTCGAGTCTTCGTTTGACACCTTTAGGTTTCCGATTGAAGAAACTGAATCTGAGAAAAAGCTTCACCTTCTTGAGAAAAGGATGAAAGCTATTGAGGGTCGTGATTCCCTTGGTTTAGACGCTCCTAGTTTGTGCTTGGTGCACGTATCAAAATTCCTACAAAGTTCAAAGTCCCCATTTTAGAAATATAAGGGTACCTCTTGTCCAATTACTCACATCAAAGTCTATTGCAATAAGATGGCTCCTATGGAAAATGACAAGCTCCTCATGCACTTTTTCAAGATAGCCTCGATGGAGCATCTCTCGAATGGTACACTCGGCTTGAGCGAACTCACATCAAACTTGGAAAGATTTGGCTGAAGCTTTTGTCAATCGATGCGACTATAATAGGGACATGGCTCCCACCAGAATTCAACTCCAAGGTTTAACTCAAAAGGCTGAAGAATCTTTCAAAGAGTATGCGCAAAGATGGAGAGAATTAGCTGCTAGAGTTCAACCTCCTCTTTTGGAACGAGAACTCATTCAGATGTTCTCCAATACCTTGTAGGGTCCCTATCTGATTGCTGGATGTACTTCTACGTTTTCACACCTAGTTGTTGTAGGCGGACGAATTGAGCGTGGTCTCAAGATGGGTAACATTCATGATGTTTCTATTGCTGCTGAATTCCCAGAACAAATTGATGAAGAGGCAAGTACAATTTCCGAGGACGAGGAAGAAGTTCCTATTTACCCTTCGTTTCAGATTTCCTAATCAAGTGACAAAAGCTACTTCAAATCAGTGTGCTCCACAAATTTGTGCTGCAACTGTCTGTCAAACACCAGGTCAACATGCTCCCCAGCAACAGAATGCTCCTCGACAACAAACTTATCGAAAAAATCGTCAACAGCAAGGTGGGAAGAATCTGATAAGGCCAAGAAATGTGCATGATCCAATCCCTATGCCTCATCGTGAGTTGCTTTCTCACCTACTCCAACATTCTTTGGTGGAGTTAAAAGAGCTCAGGACACCTCCTTTTCCATATCCTTTGGGATATGATCACGATACTCTTGTGAGTTCCATTCTGGGGCACCTGGCCATACAATTGAAGGATGTATTCTTTTCAAAGGCACAGTTCAGAAACTCATTGATTCCAAAGCAATCACGTTCACTCCAGAGGGCCTAAGCATTAATTGAACTCTTTTTGACTCAGTAAACGCCAAGACTACGAAGCGCATCTTCTGAAGCAAGAAATCCATACGGAGACCAATCTCCTCAACATGGAGATTTCTAGTTTCATCTTGCATGCTCATTTGTAATCTTTCTTGTTTTGTTCAGTACTTTCTTGTATGCAAAACTTGCTCATCTCTGAATACTAATCATAATGCATTGAATATGTTCGTCTTGAAATAATCCATTCGTATTCACTCTTAAATGTTTTTATATGCTTTTGATATTCAACTCTTATTAATAAAGCAACACCTCTGTAGGGAGGATGATGAACAATTTACTAAAAATCTCAAACGTTATGCTTTCGAGTAAAGCCCTGCTAACGATGTACAGGCCTTGTTTCAAATTCCCAAACAGGAGATATAAGGAAGTGAAACCCTCGTTAACCTTTTGAGCCTCAGTAGGAGTTTCTTTTCATTCGAGAAAAAAAACCTCATTTTTTTAAACCTGGGGCAAGGTAGTGTTCAGTTAACCCGATCGAGCGTTCAAAACTCCTCAAGAGTGCGCATCCAAGGATACAACAATGGTTATCTTTCAAAAGGTCGAGGAAAGTCAAAACCATAATGGTCAATATTCTCCAATCAACAATGTGCATCGAAAGAGGATGAAACCGTAATGGTTATCTCTCGCACAAGAAATCAACAGATGACGACACCACAATTGGGATCTCTCATCCGCCAAGGATTCAAGCAGTCACAATCACCTCCAATCAAACAAAGATGGAAGATCACACGATTTGTTCAAAAGAAAAGTGATATAAAAAATGACAAAAAGCCCGCTAAGTCGAAACTTCATAATAAGTCGCTTAGGCAAAATTGGCAAAAGAAAAGGATTACCAAACAAAAAATCCTCAGCAAAAGAACAAAAGTCGTATGATCAGACACCAAAAGCAAAAAAGGTGAGTGACTGTCGTGTCCAAAAAACCTCAGTGGTTCCTCAACCGCATCATAAACTTCTCTCAAGAGATGAATGCTCGCATCAAGTTATCTGAACTTAGGAATGGAGAACAGCACGGAGAATGGGAGGGCACCAAATATTTTGAGCCCAAAAATCTTTTTCTAAAAAACCCGTGAACCAGACCACGTTACAACCCTTGAAAGTCCTAATTGAAGCATGGGTTAATTCGAAAGCAAAATTGTTACAAGAATACGGTAACCTGACTCCTAGGAGGTTTGCTAAACATTTGAGTTGGTACCACTCAATCTTTTACAAATCAATGTTTCCATATCTTTTCAATAAAAGTTTCTTTAACTTCAAGACAAACATGAACTTTGCATTAGAATTATCATTCGTAGAATAAAACATTCTTTGCATATAGATAAGTGCTTAAGCATCAAGTGAGCTTGCATAATGATCATCAGGAAGATAATTTGATTGTCCTGAAGGACATATTGCTTCAAGTATCTGATTGAGAACAAAACAGTCAGAGTTGGGAAGTAGGGTTGTGAAGTAACCTCCTTTCCAGATGTGAATTAATCACCCTGATAGGTGATGTCTTCAAAAGATAAGCCAATCTGGGTCATTTATGTCGAGATTCGAAGAATCTCTCAAGGGGCTAAGCAATCAGGGGCATTCATCCGAGCAAGGTTGAAACCATCTGTACTTTTGGTTAGTCAGGGGCAGTATTTCCAAGTTTATAACATTGGGGCAGATTATCTTGATGGTACAGATCTCAGGAAGCTTTCTCAAGGCTATTTTCTTCAAAGTCCCTACAAAGTGGGGAAAAGCATTATGCAGGGGCATTCCTCCACCTCATAATTAACTAAGTCAAGTCTAGGCGCAAGCTAAATGACCATTGAGTTTGAATGGCATGTCAGGAAATCAGGATCATCATCCTCAGCTCATCAGAGATCTAAGTCTGTGTTGGATTTTCTCCATCAAAAATTAAGGATCTTTATATCCAATTCAAGTCAGGATCGTCATCCTTAGTTCATCAGAGATAGGAATTTAATTCCTGGTTATTGGCTTCCTTCAACAGAAGTCAGAAGACGGGATTCTATCCATTGAGTTCCAACAAATGTCTTTATTTCGACACACTGCATATAGTAATCATCATTGCATTGCACTGCATCCTCAAAAATGCGTAGCATTTCCATTGATATGGAGCATTACGCTAAAAAATAATAATCTCAAACATGCATCTAAGCATAAGCCAGATTAAAGTGTTTCTCGAGTACCTTTTACGTCTCCGAAGAGAAGTCTATCCATAAAAATCCCCAAGTGGTATTCCCAGTCAGAGTTCCCTCAAGAAATTCTTCTTGTTGTTGTTATCTGCATTTTTGACCCTGTGTCGGTCTCCTACACCGTTCAATTCAATTCATTTACCAAGCGTCTTGCTTTTTTTCAAATTTTTATTTTGGTATTCTTACCCGTGTTTGCCTCTGTCGTTAGAGTGTGAGTAAGAGTCGGTGTCTAACCTTTCTTGCTTCTCAATTGTTTGAGTATCCATACTTGGTGTGTGGTAATTCATATAATTGCCACTCTTGAAGAATTACACCGCCGGCTGAGGATATTGTATTTCTTGCATATTCAAAACTTTCAAAGTCCAACGTAGCTCAACAATCATTGCTAGAGTCTCTTTTGGTTGGCCTCTTTCCCCGTAAATTCGTCTTCGATCGACGTTTTTACCATTCCATATATTTTCTCCCGGTGAGTACGCTCGGTCGGTCTCCTTCTTGTGTGTGTCTAATATCTTTACGACATATACTCACATGCATTCTCATTTTGATCTGCGATGCAACTTATTAAAGTATGCTCGTTCCAAAGATCTATGAGTTCTTACCTTTCTGATCTGCGAAGCAACTTATTGAAGTATGCTCGTTCCAAAGCTACATCGGTTTCATTTTGATCTGCGAAGCAACTTATTGAAGTATGCTCGTTCCAAAGATCTGCTTGTTCTCATTTTTTATCTGCGAAGCAACTTATTTAAGTATGCTCGTTCCAAAGGTCTGTCTGGTTCTCATTTTTGATCTGCGAAGCCGCTTATTCAAGTGTATTCGTGCTAAAGATCTATGTTTGGAGTTCGTCGTTTCTCCTTTGACTAAAACTTTTCTCCCCGGTAACCTTACCGATGCCAGTAACCTTACTGTATGTCTCAGTTTCTCCGATCACCTGATCGATGTCTTCCGGTAACCTTACCGTTGTAGCAACTTTGCTAAGTTTTTTTATTTCCCCGATCACCTGATCGATGTCTCCCGGTAACCTTACCGTTGTAGCAACTTTGCTAATTTTCTTTTCCAATCACCTAATTGTGATTCCCCGGTAACCCTACCGATGTTATGGATCTTACTACCTCTTTGGTTTCCGGTATTGCCAGCGCGATAATGACCTCACTATGGCTTTCTTTTCCAATCACCTGATTGTGAACCCCGGTAACCTTATCGATGTCAGCCACTTTGATATCATTTCAACCGAAAGTTGGTAAATTTACCATAATTTCTTTTCAAAATACTTATTTCCCAGTGACCCCACCGACGATAATGACCTCACTATGGCTTTCTTTTCCAATCACCTGATTGTGAACCCCGGTAACCTTACCGATGTCAGCCACTTTGATATCATTTCAACCGAAAGTTGGTAAATTTACCATAATTTCTTTTCAAAATACTTATTTCCCAGTGACCCCACCGACGACAATGACCTCGCTATGGCTTTCTTTTCCAATCACCTGATTGTGATCCCCCGGTAACCTTACCGACGTCGGCCATTTTGGATATCATTTTCATTCTAATCACCTGGTTGACTTGTAAACCAGTAACCATACTGAAGTCGAGCCTTTTTACCAGCATTATTTTTCAAAAAAACCTTGGTCGCCACCCAGTAACCTTGCTGTCGAGTCGCCCAGTTGTAAATATTCATAATTTCTTTCCCCTTCAAGGAAAAACTTTCAAGAATACCATTATCCGCCAAAGCTTGTTAGTAGAGGCATCCAAAAAAAAAAACCATAAATATTTCTACGTGTTCTTCGGAGTGCAAATTTTAGGGTTCTTTTAGTATTTAATCTTCTTCTACCTTGAAAGTTCAAAAGGCTATCGCCAATTTCACTTTCAGGTTTAAGACGATTAAATAGGGACAACTGTTGCACCCCAAAATTTGCCCCCTATCTCGATTTTATCTGGCTTAGGCTTCGCATTCATCTGCATACACGTCCATTAGGACATTAACATTAAACAAAGATTCATCCATTGCATATGCATCATTTCGTCGTATTTAAATTGACCAAAAGTTAGTTTAAATCGATATTTGCATCGTTTTATAGTTATAAAATACCCGATATTTCACTTCATTCATTTTTATTTTCTTACCTGTTTATTGTATCGTTTTAAGTTGATTATATGTCGATGATATCAATATTTCGATTTTACAAACAGACTGCTAAAAGCAATTCGACACTGTGCGAAAAATTAGCGGGAAAATATTTCAAACTTTCGCCTCTAACTCACTGCTTTATGAATCTACGTGTCGCGTAGATCATGAAAATGTGATCTCTCTAATTTTTTCGATACATTTCGAAGTTTTGTTTTTAACCGTAAGTGTTTTAAAATCAGGTATTCTTCATTATCGTTTTATTTCAATTTTAATTATTTCGATAATTTTTCTTTAATCAGTGAAACTCGTAATTTATTTTAATGTGCTCATTTTATTTTTTTGGATAATTTATTGTCCGAACTTTTATCATTTTTAACAATTTTAGGTGTCCAATTTTTTATCTAAAAAAAATCAAACAAAATACTTTTGGGCTTATTATTTTTAGGTGACCCAATTTTATGGCCCATTTAAGCATGAAGGGTATTTTAGGCATTATCAAAAATTGCTAAACCTAATTCTATGTGTATATATATGTTATGTTATAATTGAAGCAAGGGGGGCCAAAAATTGAAAAACAAGATTGAAACGGCGGAGGCTACAGAAAACAAAGAAACAGATTATAAGAAAAAAATGATTTTTCTTTGCTTCTTCAAAAACCCCACATCTCCATCGCCACTTTCCTCTCTTCAATCCTACACAGCCACCTCACCGCTATCTCCATCCGCCTACTGCCTTCAATTGTGACCCTCTCAAACTCGCCTCCTTCGTCCTCGTTCTTTCTCACCTCTCACTTTCCTCCATCCATCGACAGCCACTCAACACCATCACCATCATCTTCACTCCCAGCCAAAACCACCTCACTAAATCCACCGTCTTCTTCCAAACACCCATCCATCCTCACCGAACTCCCTCTGTTGCTCACCCTCACACCCCTGTGCTCTCCACCGTGAACCTTCTACTTCCAACGCCTCCATCATAACAACTCCCTCTGTACTCTCGCTGCCAGCCATCTCTCAATTTCATTTCTCTCCGTAACAGCCGGCAACCTCCAAACTTCCTCTCGGCTCACGGTCGGCATCAACTCGTACTCATGACAACTCTCGCCTCTCGGTTCTCGGTTGCCACTATCCGGCTACAATAAACCTCGATTTTCAACCAACATTTCATGACTCGGTTTGTTGACTCGATAACAATTCGGTAAATTTGGATTTCGCCATGTTTTTACTATTTGAGTCGATTGTCATGTTGCTTGATTTGGGTGAAATAGATTGACATTGTTTTTTTTTTAGATTAGGATTGCTTTTAAATTGTAATGAATTATTCTGAAGTTAATGTTGCTCTAAGTGTTGGGTTTTTGCTAAAGTTGTTGTTTCGAATGTAATTCAGTTTGCGTATGAGTGAGTTGTTATCATGTTTGACTTGAATTTGATTAAAATCTACCATGATATTTTGTTCTCACTTGGATTTTTGATTGAGTTTGTGACGAATAATGTTTGTATTAGTTTTGAATTTAAGTTGAACCGATATGTCGTGTATTGATTTTTGGTTTAACTTTTGAGCTGACTCTAAGCTGAATTCTATGACTAATTTTGTTAGAACACAATGTTGATTTGGTGTAAATTTACATGAGTTCACTTGATTTTCCTGAAGAAAGTGTTGTGTTAATTCATATGGAAACAAATTTGATGATTGTTTAGTTGAGTTAATGTTGATATTGTTTGGTTTTCATTTTGTTTTAGAATATGTTTCTTCAATTTGTGACAACACCATATCATGGTGTGCTTGGTTTTGAGTGAGAAAATTTGGTTATGATGTCAATTTGTGGTTCCATTTGAGTCGAACCTTGTAGAGATTGATTTTATCGAGCATTATTATGGTTGAAGTTGCTGCCCGTTTTCGGTTCATGTGATTAAAATGCGTTTAGAGTTCAATTTTCCGTTTTTCGATTGATTAATAGCATGAGTTCTTTGGTTAGTCCATTTGTGAATCGATAATCATGAATAAATTCTTGATTCTTGAATTGGTCATTCATTCATACAAGTTGCATTCGATTTTAATATCTTGCTTATTAACCATGTTTACCTTATTGCCATTTCATTTTGATTCTATTCCACACTATGCTACTAACATGTTTGCTATTTGTGAAGGCATTCAAGGATTATCCAAGAATATATCTTCTATTAGTGTATATATATATATATTTTTTAAATTGTTATTATATTTCTATTACTATTTTGACATGATATTTAGTAATGTATTTAGTATTTTATTTCTTATATTTAGTATGTAAATATACATATTATTTTTATTCTTATAACTTTATTCATATCCATTTGTAAATAAATTCAATTACATTTTAATTATTATTCTTGTGTAACGATTTCGAATTTGGAATTTAATTCAATCCTCGAATGATTTTGAATGCAAATATATCTATTCTTCGCATAGTTTTTGTTTGTATTTTGAGTGATGTAGGGATCTTCATTTGGTATCCATCCGATGCATCAAGCCTTATCCGATATTGAAGACTACTCGGAGCTCAATTCTCTCACCGCATAGAAGCTATTTAATTATTCAAACTAATTCGATTTGGTTGTAATAGCTTAGAATTTATTTCCTTGTGTGTTCTAATTACCGTTTAATTATGCGTTTATCATATTACAACACATAGCCTCCCCTTGGGCTCCTCATCAAGAAGCAGGTAAACATACACAATGCACACTTGCACACATTTATAGTTTGGTCCTGGGCTTTTCTACATCGACAACTATTCAATCGATTGTTCCAATCGGTCGTTTAGAATACTAGTGTCACGCTAGTCCCACTCTTGTATGGGCTCGCTTGTTTTCCTAATCAAATTCTTCTATCTATATCGAAACTCTTAAAACACTTTCAAGTCAAAATAATTAATTGAACTTGCTATTTCAAAATCAATTTTTCTACAAAAAAAAAAAACATAGTGTTATGGTATTTAATTAAATTGTTAGAGGTTCGCCCAACAATTTAATTAAAATGTAAAGTATTTGGGCCATTAGAGGGTAACCCAATGACTTAAATACTTTATTCCATAACACTTAATAAAAAGTGAACTTTGTTTCACCTCACTCCTTTCATAATAAAGATTTTGGATGAGAGAAGATCGGTTGACCTCAATCACCAATCCCGAGTATCGAATCGTTAGAGGATATCCCGACGTTTTGGTACTTGTCATCTACCATTAAAATCAATTCAACCCATTCAAATCCTTTTTTCGCTCATATGCGGTCATCAAAAAACATTTCAATTAAAATCAACACAACCAATCCAACACATTTTCAACAAGAACTACGGAGTTTTGACTTTCCCATTGCACGAGGGAATACGTAGGCACGCGGTTTTGAAACCGTGTCAAACTCAAAATAATAATAAACAAACCCCTTTTCTTATTTCTCATTTAAAATTTAGAAATTAGCGATTACACACACACAAACGCATTTCGAACTAAATGGGTCCCATCGAGTACGATGGACGTAAGAGGTGTCAATACCTTCCTCTTGCGTAACCGACTCTCGAATCCATGCTTTTTGGTCTTGTAGACCGCCTTATCCGATTTTTGTGGGTTTTATCTATATTTTCCCGTTCTTTTAGAACAAATAAAATTAGGTGGCGATTTCATTGTTTTTGAAAATTCATTTAAATGATTTTTGAAAATCGAGTTGCTTCACTATGCTATTGCTAAATATGACTTCGATAATCCAATCTACCAAGCCAAAGACGAAAGTGAGGAAGATTGTGAATTGCCAGGAGAATTTGTCAGACTGCTACAGCAAGAAGATCGAGTTATACAGCCACATGAGGAGCAAGTGGAGGTTGTGAATCTAGGTACTGATGAAGACAGAAAAGAGATCAAGATAGGAGCGGGTCTTCAGAATAGTGTTAAAGAAAGGTTGGTTCAGATGCTACGAGACTACATTGAGGTTTTGCTTGGTCATATGAAGACATGCTGGTTTAGACATTGATATTGTGGTACAGATTGCGAAAAGAGGGTCTCTAGTGAAACAACGGTTAAATCGCATGCGTCTGAGATGTTTGAGAAAATCAAAGCGAAGTTATAAAGCGGTTCAACGCGGTTTCTTATTTGTTACTTCTTATCCACAATGGGTTGCAAGCGTGGTGCGTGTACCTAAGAAGGATGGCAAGATACGAATGTGTGGATTACAAAGATCGAACAAAGCAAGTCGAAAGGCGATTTCCGCTCCCTCATATTGATGTTACGGTTGACAACACCGCTCGACATAAGGTTTTCTCCTTCATGGATGGTTTCTCGGTTACAATCGGATCAAAATGGCTCCTAAAGACATGGAAGACTACTTTTGTTACGGTGGGAACTTTACGCTACAAAGTTATGCCATTGATTGAAAACGGGCGCCACTTATCGATTCCATGGTGACATTATTTCATGACATGATTCATCACGAGATATGGGTCTCGTCGGCGACATGATAGCTCGATCCTGGCGAAGAAGAACATCTTGATCATTTGAGAAACTATTTGACGAAGAAGTATAGGCGAGACTTAATCCTAACAAATGCGTTTGAGTCGGATCCGGAAAACTCCTAGGGTTTATTGTTAGTGGAAAGGTATTGAGATTGACCCTACCAAGGTTAAAGCTATTCAAGAGATGCCAGCTCCCCGTACCGAGAAGGAAGTTAGAGGTTTCTTGGGCCGTTTGAATTACATTGCCAGATTCATTGCACATCTAACCGCTACTTGTGAGCCAATCTTCAAGTTACTAAAGAAATATCAAGTGGTAGAATGGAGCAGCGATTGCGGGTCGCTTTTGACAAAATCAAGGTACCTACAGAATCCTCCTATCCTGATGCCACCCGGCGAAGGAAGAACTCTTATCATGTACTTAACAGCGTTAGAGAGCTCAATGGGGTGTGTGTTGGGGCAACATGATGAGTCTGGTCGAAAAGAGCATGCAATATACTACCATAGCAAAAAGTTTACCGACTGTGAAATAAGATACTCACAGCTCGAGAAAACTTGCAACCCTTTGGCTTGGGCTGCTCGCCGACTAAGACAGTATATGTTGACTCACCCTACCTTGCTGATTTCCAAGATGGATCCAATAAAATACATATTTGAGAAACCAGCTCTCTCCAGAAGAATAGCAAGATGGAAAATGATCTTGATCGAATATGACATCCAGTACACTTCTCAGAAAGCGATCAAAGGAAGTGTAGTAGCCGATCATTTGGCTCATCAAGCCGTAGATGACTATCAGTCTATGCAGTTTGAATTTCCAGATGAAGATGTTTTACTAGTCACTGATTGCGATAACCAGGCCCAGACGAAGGACTTGAACAAGGATCCCGATGGACCATGATCTTTGATGGAGCCTCAAACGCCCTTGGCAATGGCATTGGCGCCATTATTACATCTGACGGACATCGCCTTTCACGGAACTTTGTTTGGATTACTAACAACATGGCGAATCTGAGCGTGCATCATGGGTATCAAAGTGCTATTGACTTAAGAATCAAGTTCTTACAAGTGTATGGAGACAGCTTTAGTGATCAGTCAGATTAAGGCGAGTGGGATACGAGGCATCCGAATCTCATTCCGTATCGAGAGCATGTTCTAAGTTTGATTCCCCACTTCGAAGAAATCACTTTCAATCATATCCCACGAGAAGAGAATCAGTTGGCAGACGCATTAGCTACTATGTCGTCTATGTTCAAGGTCGGATGGGACAACGAGGCTCCCCAGATCATCATTAAGAATTTTGACGAACCAGCATATTATTATGAGCTTGATACAGAAGAGAAACCTTGGTACTACGACGTGAAGAGGTATCTTGAGACTCAGGAATATCCCGCAGGGGCATCTGTCAACGACAAGAAGTTCTTGAGAAGGTTCGCATCCAAATTCTTCCTCAACAACGACATCTTATACAAGCACAATCACGACTTGTGCTTACTCCTATGTGAAGGAAAGCAGTGAGCGTATCATGGAAGAGTTACACGAAGGTGCATTTGGTAGCCATTCCAGTGGTCATACAATGGCTAAGAAGATTTTGAGAACAGGTTACTATTGGTCCACCATGGAAGCTGATTGTCACCGCTACGCTCGATCTTGTCACAAATGCGGTTATGCGGACAAAGTGCATGTACCTCGGTACCTCACGATGTTCTAACAGCTCCTTGGCCGTTTGCAATGTGGGGCATTGACATGATTGGAGAAATCAAGCCCACAGCTTCCAACGGACATTGTTTCATCCTTGTGGCAATTGACTATTTCACCAAATGGGTGGAAGCAGCCTCGTTCGCATCTGTTACCAAGAATGTTGTGGCTAGATTCACCAAACATAATCTTATCTGTCGATATGGCACTCCTGAAAGGATTATCATAGATAACAGCTCTAATCTCAACAATAATATGATCACCGAACTCTGCACGAAGTTCAAGATCAAGCATCACAACTCCTCTCCTTATCGACCTAAGATGAATGGCGTTGTGGAAGCCGCCAACAAGAATATTAAGAAGATTATACAGAAGATGACAGTGACTTACAAAGATTTGCATGAGATGTTACCGTTTGCTCTTCATGGTTATCGCTTTTCTGATCTGAACATCAGCAGGGCAACTCCCTTCTCTACGGTATACGGTATGGGCGGTCCTAGCAATCGAGGTTCGACACCCTCAACGAGTCCTCCGGGGCAGAGTTAGGTGAAGGCGATTGGATCGGACTGCCTTGATTAATTTGATTAATGAAAGCGACTCGCATCTATACGCCATGGACGGATCTATCGAAAGCGAATGATCGAGCATTTAACAAGAAGGTCAAACAGTCTACCAAGTCGGTGATCTAGTAGTCAAGCTCATCATTCTTCCACAAGGTGATCGAGGGCAAATGGACTCCCACCTATGAGGGACCATTTGTAGTCAAACGATATTTTCCGGGGAGCTATGATACTTAGCACCATGGATGGTGAAGACTTCCACACCACAGTGAATGCCGATATAGTCAAAAATACTACGCATAAATGAGACCCGCTAGGTTGGTGACCTAGGCAAAAATAAGGGCATCTGGCGAACCAAAAGGGTTCGGGAAAAAGTTAAGGATATATACAAAACATGTACACAAGTCGAAAACACGAAAGGCGGCTTGGGCAAGAAAGGGTATCGGTGGCTGAAAACCGAAAGAGGCGGTCTAGGCAAAGTTAGGGATTTAAGCGTGCGACTATGTCGTCGGATCACCTACTTCGGATCACTACTATCGGCATTCGAGTTCAAATGGCGAAGGTCGTCTACTCACTTTCTCTTGTGACAAGGAGATGAGATAGGTGAAATATATGAGTACTAGCATAGTTGGAACTTAACGAGATTGTTTCCGCATAGCTTTTTTTACTTCTATTGTATACAGACTACTTGGCCATATGCCGCCTTTCAAATAAATACAAGTTTCTTTCTCTTTACAATTTTTGCTGTTGTCGTTTGCATAAAGTCCAACGCTTGCTTTGAATGATTATATGCATTTGACAATAAAAATCTATTCACAAACATGCGAAAAGTAAACATAACAAAGTAATTGCTACAGGCTCCAGGAATTGAGATGGCGACGAAAGTCACCAATGCATTCCCCCGCAGAACATGATCCCCACAGAGGTGTCACTCACAACAAACCTTCCCCAGAGGAGTATACGTTAGTTCCCGAGCAGTGATTTCACTCAGCTAAACCATGTTACATCAGTCTCTAAGCAATAACATTTCATCCCGGCCGAGGTATTTACCTCCAGCAAAATATCTCTCAGCAATCATCATTTCCTCGGCAGCAGTGGTATCCAGACCTGAAACTTGGTCAGATAGTGCATCGGAGGAAACCTACACCTTTTATTCCTCAACCAGAGATGTCAACGGGCTCCAGATCCCTCTAACCCGGTCTCCCAGCAACTATCAAATACTCTTCAGCAAGATCTACACGCAAGATCCCCAGTAGAGTACCTCCTAGACTCTCCCCAGCGAGGTCTATGTATGAGATCCTCAGCATCGTGTCTCTCGATCTCTACCATCCTTAACAATATCTGGGCTCAAGACTTGGTCAGATAGTGCATCGGAGGAATCAAAGTTATCTTTCTTCTCAGGATTTCCATCCACTTCATCCCCAAACAGAAGTCAGAAATCTCCAAGCGGAGCATCCACATCTTCTTCAAGATGGATATGTTTTGAAATACCACAACATCTATCATTCATACATTACACATAGAAGTCATAATTTCTGCATATATCATTCATACACATTTTCATGCATCATACCTTGCATAAGACTAACGATATTCTATCAAAGTTTCTCTTATTTTCTCCAAAACAGGTGAAGATCACTTCTAAAAACAAACAGGTCCAGGATTAATGCCTAAAGCCAGACGGGAAAACTATCTGAACGACCGCCCTAGTTGTCCTCCGACAACTGGTCCATGATTAATGCCCGAAGCCGGCAAAACTATCTACGAGCGACCGCTAGTTGTCCTCCGACAAGCGGTCCGAGATAATGCCCGGCAGACGGAAAACTATCGAACGACCTAGTTGTCCTCCGACAAGCTGGTCCGAGATAATGCCGAAGCAGACGGAAAACTATACGAGCAAACGCCCTAGTTGTCCTCCGACAACTGGTCCAAGATTAATGCCCGAAGCTAGACGGGAAAACTATCTAAACGACCGCCCTCATTGTCCTCCGACAACGGATCCAGGATTAATACGACTAGCGGAAAACTATACGAGCGATGCAAAGTTATCCTCCGATAACAGGCATTGGATCAATACCCGAAGCACAACAGGGAAGTTGTCCACGTTTTGCCAACTACTATCCCCTCAGAGTAATCAGCACGAAGATGTATTATGACTCTCTTATTATCAACAACAACTACAGAGTCTAGCGTATGACTCAGTTGCCTTGGATGGCATCTGAAGCCCATCTCCGACTACTTCTCGAAATCTCTCCACCTTCAAAATGCTGCATATTTGGTTAAAAACCAATACAAACCAATAACTTCATTCAAAGATGAGCACGAAGTCTAACGTACGATTTCCTCCAGATGGCATCTTAAGCCCATCTCCATGCTCCTTCCATTTCCAGAACATCTACCGAGCCTAGCGTACGACTCACTCCCCAATATCAATCTTTCCAGATGGCATCTTAAGCCCATCTCCCAGTTCTCCAAATAACAATCTCGAGTCTAGCGTCGACTCATTCCCAGTAAGTCTCAACTTCTCCAATGGCATCGTAAGCCCATTCCGCATCATCGGCAACCGAGGGCAAATTTTCAAGTGTACTCGGTGTTCAATCATCTTCTACCTCCGGTTCTGAAGGCGAACATGCCAATCTAACCCTTCGTTACAAGAAGATTGAGCAGGGCAGTGTCATACCCCAAAATTTGCCCTCCTACTTCTCAAGATATTTCATACATCCATACTCAAGGATTCCTCAAGGGTTGATCAGACAAACCCTCACCTAGACAATCAACCCAAACTAGGGTTTGGAAATTCTCAGTTCCAGGTGGACTTCCAACATCTCCAATGGTCATCATGACTCCTCATCTGCTTCAAATATTCTCCATGTCAAGTTTCAAGCTTCACAAGTCAAGTTTCCTCAGACAATTGCTCAGATAGTTGAAAATCAGTTGTATTGGAAAAAAAGTCAACTGTGGTCAACATACAGTCAAACTTCATGATTTTTGGTCAACATCCTCATTTTGAAGTTACATTCATCATTTTATCAAGGGTTGATCATGATTCATCCAAAAAACTCAAGATTTGATCAAAAGTCAAACTTTTCAAATTAGGGTTTCTTAGTGAAAAGTCAACTGAACTTTGACTGAGCATAACTTCTTCATACTTTCTCAGAAATTTTTCCACCACCTCTTGTTTTGAAGAAAATCCAATTCTCTACAACTTCATGTCTCACAAGAATGTTCAAAAAATGCCTCATTTGGAAGGTATGGATCAAAACATTACAGGTCCTTTTCAAAGTCAACAAAAAGTCAACTTTTTGTTTTGAAGCTTTATTGAGCATAGAAACTCCAATTGAGATGAAACCAAATAGGTTGGTTAGAGGACACTTAGAGATTTCTAAAAAGTCCAAGAACATTCAAAAATGTGGAAAATTGAGCAAAATACACCATTCACAAGTTGGGCATTTTTGAACAATGGCACAAAAGGAGATATTTGTCAAAATCCAATTATTTCCAAATGGGCCTATAATTTTGTGACCCAAACTTGTTCATAATATTATTTGTGACTTATTGATGCCTTGACATGACAATTTTCTATTTTATTGATTTATTTTTGAATTAAAACCATTTAATTCAAAATTAAATTACATAAAATATGAAAATAAGATATTTTTCCAAAAGGAGTAAATTTCTATCAAACTTGAGGTCCAAGATAGCCCATGAAACATACCAAATTCGTGCTAGCTCTCACATTGAAGAGAAAATCAAATTTTTTCCAAAATTTGATTTTATTTGAAAGAAATTTATTGCACATTCAAGATCCAATCTTTTTTCACTCTCTTTGCCCTCTCAATTCACTCTATAAATACCAAGCAAGCTGCACATCAAAGGACACGAAACCCTAGCCCCATACACAAACCTTATTTTGTCAAAAAATTTCTCAAATTGTCAAAAGTCGAATTTTTATTTCCAGCCACTTTCAGCCTCTCTCAACCATCCAAGCGTGTTTCTAAGGTAATTTAGAGTGAGTATACATCATTGCCAATGATCAAAAGAGCCTGAATCGATGCATACATGTTCATACATATTCAAAACTTTCTTGAAATTGCATTTTTATTATCTGCTTGTTTTAATCGATTCTAATGGTTTTATTGTGTTCATGAGACTCCATGTGATTGATCTGGGCAATCGTTAGCAAGCTTGAACGTCAGAATCGCGTGATGCCATGTTTAGGGTTTTCGAACTATGAAGCTTCGAACTGAATGATAGAGGCATTTTCAATCGAAACTGATGCCACCATTGAATTCGGAATGCTCGATTTAGGGGGGTAGGGTACCTTAGAACTTTTTATTTCACGTATTTTTCCAATTTTGATTTTAGGTTGGCCGGAGAAGACGACCAGAGCTAGGGCTCCGGCGTCGTTGACTGGTGAAGACCGGTGGGAAGCTGGCGTGGCGCGATGGCACTCTCTGATTCGTCCATTCGTATTTGACTGGGGTCCACGCGTGCTGACTCGTTTTCAAACATTCCCAGGACACGTAATCATTCAAAAACAATTGATTTTGATTTTCTTGACACCAAGTGCAAGATGGCCTAGTGGTTAAGGCGTGGCATGTGGTAGATTCTCCAGGAGGTCTTGAGTTCGAGCCTGACCAGGACCATTCTCTTTTTCCTTTTGCAAACTTTAACTATTTTTCATATTTTTCTATTTTCTTTAATATTTTCATCCATTTTATTTTATCTTTAATAATTTTTATCATGCATTTAAAAAATACCAAAAATATTTATTTTTTGCATACTCATCATAAAAATGTTTATTTAATTTTTAAAATTAAAATTATTATTTTTGCATGCATATTTAATTTAATTTCTATTTTATCATTTAAATCACTTTTAATTGATTTTTAATTATTAAATTAACTCCAAAAAATCCCAAAAAATTATTTTAGCATGTTAATGATATTTATAGCATGAAAACTTTTTCTCATTCAAAAATTATTATTTTTACTAACATTTTCCTCTTATGCAATTTCCTCGTATTTCCCTATTTTCATCTGTTTACAGGTTATACCGTTTCTGACAATTTATATCGATTTCTTTTCATATTATGTACTTGCCTATGGGATGTAATAGTTTAATTAGGACTTTTATTTTCCGCATTTTTCACTTATGTATCTGCCCCAAAGCCATGTAATAGCGTAGGATTTATCTTTCCGCACTTTATATTTTCGCAATTTACTTTCTGCATCTTATAAACTGTTAGTAATTAGGCGTGTATGGCAAGATAAAATTGAACGTAGCTCACTCTAATTTTCAAGATAAAATACCTGAATTGACGCACTCTTTCACACATGCACCCCTTAGGGTAATTCTCTCTCGTTGCCTTTACGAACTCAAATGGTCATGTCCCTCGAACGTAGAGGTATTCTAGCACCGTTGCCTTCAAAACAAATCATCATAGTCCCTTCGATACAAAGATCATAGACCCACGATGTCGCCTCCGAATACATGATCTTGACCCTCGATTGTCGCCTACGAAAAAATGATGATAGTCCCTTTAAATGTGCTAGGATACTTCCTACAAGTTGCCTTCTATGATCATACGATGTCCCTTCGAATGTCCCGCTTACATCCAACGAATAGGGTTACCTACCAACTAATGGTATGGATAGCGCTATTCTAAAGGAACGTAAAATAAACACAAAAACGACTAATTCTGAGTAGGTAATAAGACTTTTAGTTGCTTGCTCTATCAAAATACTTTTCACACCTCACACTTTTGTCAAAGTTCAAACTCTTTTCAAAACGATACATTTCCGAACACTTTGTATACATTCCAGCGTGAATCATCACAAAGTGTTAGCGAAATGCCTTTTCAAAACATTTTGTCAAACACACAGAAAGCAATTTTTAAAGATGAGCTAGAAGCAACTAAGAGCCCGTAGATAACTACGGATGGAAAGGGGTGCTAATACCTTCCCTTTTCATAACCTTCTCCCTTACTCAGAATCTAAAGAAGGTCTTTTTCTGTACTTTTTACCTTCCCTTAATTGGATAAAAGAAAAGTCGGTGGCGACTCTTGCTATCCGCACATTTGCAATACAAAAACCTACAAAGTCAGTTCACCGTGTTACAGAAACCGGTAAGAAAGAGCATGCCATCTACTACCTGAGTAAAAAGTTCACAGACTATGAAACTCGTACTCCATGCTCGAGAAAACATGTTGTGTTTTGGTGTGGGCTTCGAAATGTATCCGCCAGTACATGATCAATCATACGACTTGGTTAATCTCCAAAATAGATCCAATCAAGTACGTTTTTGAAAACCCTGCCTTAACAGGAAGAATTGCTCGATGGAAGATGCTATTATCCGAGTATGACATCCAGTACCGTGCTCAAAAAGCAGTCAAAGGAAGCATTCTCGCCGATCACTTAGCTTATCAACCGATCAACGAATACCAATCTCTCAAGTTCGACTTCCCTGACGAGGACGTTATGTACTTAAAGATGAAAGATTGTGACGAACCATTACGAAGAAGTCCGATCCGAATCTAGATGGGGCTTAATCTTTGATGGAGCAGTTAACGTCTTTGGCAATGGAATTGGGGCAGTCATTATTACTCCCGAGGGTTCTCATATCCCGTTTTCTGCTAGGTTACTATTTGATTGCACCAACAACATCGTAGAATATGAAGCTTGTATCATGGGTATCGAAGAAGCCATCGACTTGAGGATCAAGATCCTTGACATATATGGAGATTCAGCACTTGTGATCAACCAAATCAAAGACAAGTATGAAACTCATCATCTTGGTTTGATTCCTTACAGAGATTATGCAAGACGTTTGTTGACTTTCTTCAACAAAGTGGAACTGCATCATATCCCTCGAGATCAAAATCGAATGGCAGACGCCTTGCCTACTCTATCTTCCATGTTCAAAGTTAACCATTGGAACGATATGCCTAAGATTCGTATCAGACGCCTTGAAAGACCTGCGTATGTATTTGCGACTGAAGCAGTCTTCGATGATAAACAGTGGTTTCACGACATCAAACGCTTCCTTCAAACTCGAGAATACCCACTCGGGGCATCGACAAAGATAGGAAAACCCTAAGGAGGCTTTCTAGAAATTTCTTCCTGAATGAAGATGTGCTATACAAAAGAAACTTCGACATGGTCCTGCTCAGATGCGTCAACAGACGTGAAGCAGACACGATAATTCACGAAGTTCATGAAGGGTCCTTTGGAACCCATTTAAATGGGAATGCAATGTCCAGAAAAATCTTGAGAGCAGGATACTATTGGATAACGACGGAATCTGATTGTTGTAAACACGTCAAAAGATGTCACAAGTGCCAGATCTACGCCGATAAGATCCATGTGCCACCGACTCTACTCAACGTTCTCTCTTCTCCATGGCCTTTCTCCATGTGGGGCATCGACATGATTGGGATGATCGAACCAAAAGCGTCCAACGGACATCGCTTCATTCTAGTGGCTATTGATTACTTCACCAAATGGGTCAAAGCAACATCTTACGCCAACGTCACAAGACAAGTGGTTGTGAGGTTCATCAAGAAGAACCTCATTTGCCGATATGGAGTTCCAAGTAAGATCATTACAGATATGGAGTTCCGATATGAAAGAACTGTGTGAGGAATTCAAGATCGAGCATCATAACTCATCTCCTTACCGGCCAAAGATGAACGACGCCGTTGAAGCTGCCAACAAGAACATCAAAAAGATCGTCCAGAAGATGGTCATCTCCTACAAAGACTGGCACGAAATGCTGCCATTTGCTCTGCATGGGTATCATACTTCAGTACGCACTTCAACAGGGGCAACTCCTTTTTCTCTAGTATATGGCATGGAAGCAGTGCTCCCCGTAGAAGTAGAGATTCCGTCAATGAGAGTTCTCATGGAAACTAAGTTATCCGAGGCCGAGTGGTGTCAAAGCAGATACGACCAGCTGAACTTAATTGAAGAAAAGTGTTTGACCGCTCTGTGTCATGGACAACTATATCAAAGAAGGATGAAGAAAGCCTTCGACAAAAAGGTTCGACCTTGTGAATTCCGAGAAGGCGACCTCGTGCTTAAAAAGATTATGTCTTTTCAACCAGATTCTAGGGGCAAATGGACTCCTAATTACGAAGGACCATACATCGTCAAAAGAAGCTTTTCTGGCGGTGCTATGACTCTCACAACCATGGACGGTGATGAACTCCCGTATCCTGTGAATGCTGATGCAGTCAAGAAATACTTTGTCTAAAAACAAAAGAACAGCTCGGTAAGTCGAAAACCCGAAAAGGGCGGCTTAGGCAAAAATGAGCGTCTCGGTGGACTGAAAACCTGAAAAGGCGGTCCAGGCAAAAATTAGAGACAATAAATAGAAAAATATCATGATAGATTGGAAACCTGAAAAGGCAATCTATGCAAAAATAAGGATACAAAAAATGACAAAGTAACTGCAATCAGTCCGTACTTCGTCAATCTGAAGAATCTTCCATCAACGGATCTTCAATCAAATCTTCTGAAGCAACAAGCACAGTCGGGAATTCAAAGTTGTTAGGGATAATAGCGGTTATTTGCTTTCAATGTATCCTTTTCCCAATAAAATTATCATTTCCAACTCTTGTAAATAGCTCATGGAATCACGCCTTTGGCTTATTACCGTTCTATCAATAAATTTGAGCCTTGTGCCTTTTTGTTTGCAATTCTTGCTTTATTCAGTTTTTGCAAAGTAACGCCTTTTATTGTGAAAATCACTTTTTGAAACTAAAAAGTTTTAAATGAATTTTTACTTCAAAATTTTGAAATAAAAGCGAAATGTTCCTTTGAACTATGAACACAGAAGGAATTTCAACAGTTTTCTCCATGAGTGTTTCGATCTCCGAAAGGTAGAACAACTGCTACATAAGTCTTCTTCTCCTCAGCAGAGATCAGCAAAGGACGGTGTTCTTATCAGAAAAAGAATTCCCAACAAAGTTGTCAATGAAATGCCTTTTTCAGAAAGATTAAAGCATGCAACTCATGTTCATCATCAGTAGCGTCTACGCCATTGCTGCAGGTTTTGCTGAGTATTTGTTCGAACTGTGACGTAGTCCTTTTCCCAAATACCCTCTTTATTGTCTTGTCAAGTATCGTCAGCATGCATATGACATTCATAACATTCATCATACATAATAACATCATTAATGCATTCCTGCATTTCTCAATGTTTGTTTCCATATCAATGATTTAGATTACATTTACTCATGTGGATGCGTCATCTCTCCAGCAGATTATCCCCAAGCAGAAAATACATTTTTCTCTCATTTTCCCCAGCTGAGATCATTCCTCATTGGGAACCAAGTCTTGATTGACCGTTTCTTTCCAGTTCATTTCTGGATAGAACCTCGTCTCTGACCAACTCAGGTTTAGATTTCACAAAAAAATCTACCTGCAAACAATAAGCAATAGCCTCGACATCTGAGCTGCTTATCTCCTTTTTATCTTGAAACTTGTCATAAAGCGATTGATCTTCTCAGCAAGTCAAATCATGAAAGTTCAAGAAATCTCCACATTTGTCTTTCTGTCTAAAAGAAAACATGTGTCTTTTCAATCAAAATGCCTGCATCTTCTCAAGAGAGAGAGATCCCCGGCAAGATTGTAGCTGTGAAAATAGAAACTCATTTGAGATCTGTTTCCATCATTGACTATTATTCACAAGGCTGAATACTCAGTAAATTTCTCAAGAATTACCTTGTTATAGTTATCACTTCGCTGATAATTGGTAATATCTTCAGAAATCATTACCATAAACTATCACAAGGCTGATAATTGGTAATATCATCTTCACTTACCTTGAACATTGTCACAAGGTTGACAGAAGGTAATTTCCTCGTTTCCCAAAGCGAAACAGATATTCACATGCATTGTGAATCTCTTTTTCCCAGCGAAACATATTGTTTGTTTCCCAACAAACATGATTCTCTTTTCTTAGACAGATTGAGTCATCCTCCCAATTTTTCCCCATCATATCATTCTTTGATATCTTCTGGGTGAATCCTTTTTCAATCATTTTGCATCACTCGCATCTTTTGGTATCTTAGGTCCAAAATTTGCGTATTCTGATATTTAAGTCTCTTCACACCTATCGAGACGAAGATATTCATCTTCATATCTCAGGTTAAAGAAACTTAAATAGGGAATCTGTCATACCCAATTTTTGACCTAATATACCACCTTACATTTGCATCATTGCATCATTATGATTCGAGCGAATTAATCGGTGTAGCTTCTACGGTCAAAATTAGGGTTTCACAAAATTTTCATCTGATTCAAGAGGCAATCAATTAGGGTTTGAGTTTCATTCACCTCATTTGATCTATCTTGATCAAATCATCAACCTCGATCTTGGATATCCAATTTTTCTCATGATCTATCGGATCGACCAATTAGGGTTTTTATCGAGAATAAGCAATCACTGATTTTCTGATCCATGAATGACTTTTTTGCTTGGAGATTGATCTTCATATCCTAAATACAACATGTTGACCTAATTTCTGGATTCAAAACATCACAGAAGTTCACAAAATTCATCAGTCAATTTCTGGATCATCTGATGAAATTTCATCTGCACTGAAAAGTCAAACTTTGACTTTTGGTCAACTTTTTCAAGATAAAACTTTTTCAATCATCAAAATACTTCAAATGATCCATCATGATCATAAAAAATCAAGAAATTTGGAAAAGTCAACAAAAAGTAAAAATTTTCAACACTTAGAAAATTTTCAAAGTGTTAAAATTTCACATTTTTTCCAAACTTCATGGCATTTTTTCACATAGTTCCATTTGGAATTAGAAATAACTCAAAACATGAAAGTTGTAGCTCTTGAAACAAGCATTCCAAAATGGTTTCTAGCTATACTTTTAATTTTGGAACATAGAGCTCCAAAATCCTTGATTTTCAAGTGCAAACTTTCAAAATTACAAGTCATTTTGAGTTTTCTTCTTCTAGAAGCCATGCCAGCTAGCCAAGAGGTATAGAACTGATAAAAATTAGAGGGAGAGTAATTATGATGGGATAAGATCAAGTTGAATAATTAACCATGGTTAAAAGGAAGCTTCCTTTTGCATTTATTGCAAAAATGACTTTCTTGCCCTCTAAGGCAAGTTGTAAATATCCAAGCCTATCACTTTTGCTTGCTAAATCAGAATTCTTGACCTATAAATAGAGGTCATGTTTGCCATTTCAAACTACACCAAAGCTATGCCAAAACAAGCTTTCTCCTTTCTTTCTTAATTTTCAAGTAACATAGTCAAAATTGAGAAATTTTGCATCTTTCAAAACTTGTGAAAAAACATGAGAGATTTGGTGTCTAACATGTCATAAACATCATATGTAATTGGTTTGTAACTTAAAATCAACACAAGAAACACTAAAAGCCAGAATTGCATTTCATGTTTCCAAACTTGCCAAAACTGCCTTAACCTTTGAATTTGATCTTTGGCTCGAGCAAGTTGTGATTTTTTGACTCAAACATCATCAACATACTCCATATGAATGATGCAGACCATTAACTTCAACCTGTAACACCTCTTACATCGAATTCAAGTTTCACTTTGAAGCTTATGCAGGTGGACTTGGTTGGAATAATCCAGGAAAATTCATGGTGAGCAGACCATCCTCACACGATCCTTGAAGTTCGTTGGTGCTATAGGAATCATCAAAACAGTTCTGGAAACACTCCATTAACGATTTCGATCTCAGCTTCAAGAGGTAAGAACTCGAACTTCAAACTCCTTGATTCCTTGCTTCCAGTTCAAAAAGCTCTTGGCCGTTTTGTTTCTGCACCATCACTGATCAATAACCCTAAATCAATTGCTTAATTCCATCACCATACACGATTTCAATTTGATTTTAAAGAATTAGGGTTCTTCGTGATTTCTGGGAATTTAATCATGTTAAGCTTAAAATAAATGGAATTAAATGACATCATCATGTTCCTGGGCTTGAAACGATCAAGTTTGATGTTTACATCGAGCAATTTCGTTGAGAAACAAAGAATCCATGGCTGATTGAAGATTGGAGGAAGAAGAAGAAGCTTGCGCGCGTTTTTTCAAATTCAAATATCCAATTTATAATATTATAACATTGTTTGATTTCAATACACGGATGTATTGCCGCCCCAGCGGTTGCCAGCTCACTCTTAAGTCATTCTATCCACGCCTTGCCTAATGGTCCCGGGTTCGAGTAGCCTTGGGACCATTTTTGCCAAACTTTATCATTTTTTTTCATATTTTTTGCAAACTTTGACTGTTTCAAAACCCAATCAAAACTCCTCATTTTGAGGTGATTTTTTGTACACTTGTCAATTAACATATCTATTTTAAGATAGTGTCAAAAAAATTCAGAAAAAATTTCATCTGATTATATTTTTATTGAGCCGAAAACGATACATTTGAGTACCTTTTAAAGCACTTTCAAAGGCGTTTTTTTCAAACTTTCGAAGCCCGATTCTTTTCCAAACTTCTTATAAGTAAAGTTCATCTTTCAAAAACATTTTCAAGATCTTTTTTTTCAAAACTTTTCATTAAACTTACATCTTTTTTCCATGATCGATCCGATTTGACGTTAAAACTGAATTCGTTTTCTCTCGAATTTCTTAACCGATCATGGGCCTCCCTTACGGTGTAAGTCCCAAAATTCTTTTTATGTACATACATATTTCCTTGTACATATCAAATTATTTCATGTACATTTAATTTTCCTTGTACATAATACAAACACCTCTGTAAATACTCGAACACAGACAAACTTCATCCGTTTGTTTTCATTTCACTTGTATATACACTGAATACCATTGGTATTAAAAGGAGCATTATTCCCGGTGAAACTACTTTTAAACCAATGGGCCTCCCTTACGGTGTAAGTCCCAACCCTCCAATGTACATCCACATCCTCCATGTACATAAATACTCGTTCGTGTACATATTTACTCCCTTGTACACAATTAAACTTGTAAATAATCAAGTTGTGCTTGTTTTAAACGTACGTTTTACACACATCTGTTTATATTTCCTTCATAAACTTTTATAAATAAACATCATGCATTTGTTTATATTTCCTTCATAAACTCCTGTGAATACATATCACACACACACACTTGTTTATATAATTGTCTAGTTATAACATGACAACTAGTCTAACCAATAGGCTCCCCACAGTGTTAGCTTCCTCTTAGGCTTCATATAAGAAAACTCATTCATATAGGGTGCTCCATCTATTCCCTTTATATAACAAACCCCCTTACCCGGAATCTCCCCAATGCGTTACGTCTAGTTTGCGCTAGTCGTAATGCATATCAAATCAATTGAGGGTATTGCAGCTTTCCCCTTTTTCATAATCATTTTTCTTGTGTTGGAAATAATAAAGCTTGATGCTCGCGGCATCTTTATAAACAAATCAAAAGAGTAAATCGTTTCGAGCCAGAGAATTCAAATTCAGATTCGATTCCCTCCTCGCGCGTCACTTTTTAATGCGAACAACAAGGACGAAAATTCTGCCTCTAAGAACCCTAATCAAACTAAAAAAACTGTGCATTGCAAGCAACTAGCAGCCCTAGTTCCAGATCAATTCAAAGCATTCTAAGCATTCCAACACTTTCCTGGAGGTCCCTTGAATCGATTCAAACATTCACAAGCCATCCAAACATTCAGAAACGTGAAATCACGATTTCGGTTTGCTTCAAAACTTTCAAAATCGATTTTGATTATTCATGCATATTTAACATGTTTTCATTGTTTGTTTGTGTTTAGAATGATGTTTGCAAGCTATCTGGATGGTTTGATTTGAGTTTTGATGCATAAACCGAATTCCACCATTGTTAGGGTTCTTAAACTCGAATTAGGGATTCTCGGAATAGGAAAAATTGGACCAATCTAATGACATATTCATGTTCAGGGGACGATTTGTAATCGATCCATGGCTTTACATTTAATTTATATTGCATATTGCTTGAGTTATAACTTGCAGGGATTTAGCAACGGAGAAGCAGAAACCGTAGTAAAAAGTCTGAAAATTTGAATTGGGGAAAATGACTTTGCGCGCGCTTTCTGATCTGAAGGGTTCCCAGAAACCCTTTATATTATTTTTGTTTTATATTGTTAACAGATAACCCACATGGCTCAGATGGCAAGATAGCGCGTGATCATTCAGAAGGTCCTGGGTTCGAACCCTCCTTTTTTACTTAACGTTTTGAAATTTCAGGTTTTTTTTCTCAGAAGACATGCCCAGAAGCTCCAGCTTCTGGCCTTAAGGCAGCGCGCTCTACCCCAGAAGTGCATACTTCTGGGCGTATCCTCCCCAGAAACCCCCCAGAAGACTTCTGGGCATCTCCAGGCCAGAAAGCCCCAGAAATCTCAATTTCTAGGCACCTCCAGCAAGAGTCTTCTCAGAAATCCCAGTTTCTGGGAGAATTCCATCAGAAGCCCTCTGATTCTCCTCTCTAACCTTATTTCTCATATTTTAATATTTTTCTTATTTAATTTAATTTCTTTACAAACAATTTTCTCATGCATTAAAAATCACCAAAAAATAACTTCTTTTTGCATTTAGGTCAGAAAAATACTTATTTAATTTTTGACATAAAAATTAATATTTTTGCATGCATATTTTAAATAATTGTTAATTAACCATAAAATTGACTTTTAATTATTTTTCCTCATCAAAACCGATCCAGAAAATTCTCAAAGAATTATTCTATCATCTAATTAGGATTGCTAACCTAAAATCTTGTTCCTAACTCAAAAATATTTTTTTTACTAACATATTTTCTCTTATGAGAATTTCTTATCTTTTCCGATTATTATGTATCTGCTTACAGGTTGTAATAGTTAGGATTTATTTTCTCGCATTCTTTTCCAATATTATGTAACTGCTCATGGGATGTAATAGTTTAATTAGGATTTTACTTTCCGCACTCCTATTATGTAACTTCCCCAAAGCCAAGTAATAGCGTAGGACCCTTACTTTCCGCACTTTACTTTCCGCTATTTACTTTCTGCACCTTAGAAACTGCTAGTAACTAGGCGTGTATGGCAAGATAAAACTAAACTAGATCACTTCTAATTCCAAGATAATATTTCTGAATTTGACACACTCTCTTCACACATGCACCCCCTAGAGTATTCTCTCTCGTTGCCTTTCGAATAAGTGGTCAAGTCCCTCGAAAGTAGAGGTATCCTAGCACCATTGCCTACAAACATATCATCATAGTCCCTTCGAATAAAAGATCATGAGTCCCTCGACGTGGGCTACGAAAACATGATCTAGTCCCTCGATTGTTGCCTACGAAAAGTGATGATCGTCCCTTCGAATGTGTTAGGATACTCCTACAAGTTGCCTTCTATGACCATTCGATGTCCCTTCGAATGTCCCTTCTACATCCAACTAATAGGGTTACTTACCAACTAATGGTATGGATAGTGTTATTCTAAAGGAAAGTAAAACAACACGAAAACGACCGTTCTGAGTAGGTCATAAGACTTTTAGTTGCTTGCTCTATCAAAATACTTTTCACACCTCACACTTTTTCAAAGTTCAAACTCTTTTCAAAACGAAACATTTCCAAACACTTCGTATACATTCCAGCGTGAATCATCACAAAGTGTTAGCGAAATGCCTTTTCAAAACATTTTGTCAAACACACAGAAAGCAATTTTTAAAGATGAGCTAGAAGCAACTAAGAGCACGTAGATAACTACGGATGGAAAGGGGTGCTAATACCTTCCCTTTTCATAACCTTCTCCCTTACTCAGAATCTAACGAAGGTCTTTTTCTGTTCTTTTCACCTTCCCTTAATTGGATAAAAGAAAAGTCGGTGGCGACTCTTGCTATCCGCAACATCTGCGATAAAAAGAAAAACAAATTCCAAAGTCAGTTCTCCCACTGTCACACCCTAAATTTCGCCCCAAATTTTGCTGATGATATACAGGCATTGCTTCAAATCCCCTAAACAGTGGAGATATAAGGAAGATAATCCCTCGTTAACCCCTTCGAGCCTAGAAGTAGGAGTTTCTTTCAGCAAACAGTTAAAACCCTTAATCTTAACCCGAGGCAGGGTAGTTGTTCAGTTAAAGCATTTGATACATTCGGTTTCCAAGAGAATCATGTTATCATGGATCATTCCAGATGCCTTCACAAAGGCGAAGAAGTGAAGAATTCAAAGATTACAATGGTTGTTCCTCAAAGAACCATCAATATGGTAGTCACAACCATCAATTTCTCACATCAAACAAACAATTGTCGCACAAGTTGTTCAAACAAAAAGGGACGTATATAAAAAAAACAAAACAAAAGAATACAAAAAAAGAAAGATCACCAAAGATCTCAACAAATCAAAGCAAGAACAAGCTTGTGTGACTTCCAAAGAAGAAGTAGGTGACTGCCACCTCAAAGAGCATTGGTTCTCAAGCAACCACGTCGTCATTTTTAATTCCTCTTGGAAGTTGAATCAATCAATTAACTGAACATAGGAATTGGAGAACATCACGAAGAATGGGTTGGGTACAAATCAAAATTTGAGCCTTATATCCTTTGTTTCATAAACCGTGAACCAGGCCACGATACAACATTCAAAAGACCTAATTGAAGCAAGGTTTCTTTTGGAAGCATACTAAAGCAAGGTTGCGTTAACCTGACTCCTCAATGTTTGCTAAATTCATCGGTGTTGATACCACGTTATCATATCATTTCTTTTCACATCTTAAATTTTAAATTATCATTGCATCCTCATCAAGATTTACCCTTTGTTTACAGCAATTTCATTTCAATAAATGATTTACTTTCAAAAGTTTTGCATAATCATCGCTTTAAAATTAGCATTGTAAGAAAACAATTCCATTTGCAAGTTTAGCACTTTACATCAAGAGAATTTCATCAGTTGAAGAACATTCATCATCAGCAGTTATCCCACCAGGGGCAAGCCGTCTCTTCAAGAGCTGATCACAATCAGGGGCATTCCATTTTCAGAATTCCAAGCATTGAGGCATGTCATCTTCAAGATCAACAGTTAGTGCCAAACTCTCTGTTGATCCAAACATCTTCGAGAACTCAGCATTCTGGGGCACTCAAGGCCAAGACCTATCCATCTTCAAAGTTGCTCACAAGCATATCAATTTTTCAAATCATCAGCAATTTCTGATCTCACAAGAAGTGTCGGGAAGTCATGCTTGCAATATCCTACCAAAGGACCACCTTCAGGATTCTTTCTCATTTCATTTTTTACCTGTTACCCTCCATTGGGGCACTCCTCCAAGCATTCAAATCAAATTTCTCAAGCATACATGCATGCATTCATCATGCATTAAACCACGCATACCATTCATGGGGCATCCACCCATTGCATCAATAAAATCAAACCTCGCTCGGCATTTTCCACTGAAAACCAAGCTCTACCATACAAAAATCTAATTCCTTTTGGCCGCGTCCAAAAAACCATGCATTGATCATTCATCATATGCATAATTTCATAGGCGTCAATCCATTGATTGAAGTTGTTATCATATTACCCTTTTGTCAACCCACTGGTTGGATTTTATCATTATTTCCTGATCAATTTGAATCAACCCACTGCTTGAGGATATCTTTCACATTTTTGTCAACCCATTGGTTAAAGTTAATCATTTACTATCCAGTTAATTGAGCAACCTTTGGTTGAGAATAGTTTTCAATTCAACGGTCGATGTTGACTTCCTTTCTTACTTTTCGAACTCAATCCACTGGTTGATATGTCGTGTCAAATTTCATTAACCCACGTGTTGATGTTAATTTTTGTTGTCTACTTTCATTAACCCAGTGTTAATATTAGTACTTGTTGGTTGACTTTCATTGATCCACGTATTGGTGTCGGTCTTTATTTTTTCAATCCAGCGATTGAAAGTTTTGTTTGACTTTCGTCGGTCCACGTATTGGTGTCGGTCTTTATTTTGTCGGTCCAGTTGAAAGTTTTGTTTTGACTTTCGTCGGTCCACGCATTGATGTCGGTCTTTATTTTTGTCAATCCATTGATTGAAAAGTCTTTGTGTTTACTTTCATTAACCGTGTTGATGATAGTCTTTTGTTTAACTTTCACTAATCCGTATTGGTGTCGGTCTTTATTTATGTCAATCCATTGATTGAAAAGTCTTTGTGTTTACTTTCATTAACCTACGTGTTGATGATAGTCCTTTGTTTTTTTTCACTAATCCACGCATTGGTGTCAGTCTTTATTTTTGTCAATCCACTGATTGGAAGTCTTTGTGTACTTTCATTAACTCACATGTTGATTGTTCTTGTTGTCTATTTTCATTAGCCCACGTGTTGATGACAGTTCTTTTTGTTTCAAATTTCACTAATCCATGCATTAGTGTCATTCATAATTTTTGTCAATCCATTGATTGAAAGTTTTGTGTCGAATTTCATTAACCCACGCGTTGATGCCAATTCTCTGTTGTTTACTTTCATTGATCCACTGGTTAATGTCGGTTTTATTTCTTGTTCTATTCGAATCGATCGATTGATCAAGGACGTCATATTGTTTTCTATCAACCCACGCGTTGATGATGTTTCTTTCATAGTTTATCTTATTCCCGCATAGTTTACTCTCAATTTTCATTTCCCCAGTAAAATCCTTACATTCATGGCACATCATTTCATCGCATTACATATCATTACATTTTGCACCAAGGACGAAATTAGGATCTTTTGTATTTAATTACTTTCAGCCATTGATCCACGTTATCAAGCAGAAAGATAGTTAAACAGGGGCAGCTGTCACACCCTAAATTTCGCCCCAAATTTTCATCTATCATTTTTATCCGAGTCATTTACATTTGCATCCATAATAAATTTCCGTTTTTTATCTCATTCCATCACATGTCCTTTTTTGCAATATTTTGACAAATGAGTCGATTTGTTTTGCATATTCTCATTTTTTTATTAAATTTTTACATTCGACACATAATTTTCATTATTTGAGTAATTAAGTAATCTTGCATCTTATTTATAATTTAAATTAACCTTATTGTTGTCCACATCATTAGCCATTTACATCTATATACTTCATTTCCATCTAAATCTTTTTCCATTTTAATTCATTCGTTTAACAATGTCTATACTCATTATTTTTATTCCAAATCCACTTTTGACATCCATGTCCATTTATTTCAAATCCATTTTTTGACATTTTTTTATCCATATACAATTAATTTTTGTTTTTTTACTGAATATTGGTTTGTTTTTTATAATTATCATTATTTGTTGATTTTACTACTTTTTATCTACACCTAAAGTGAATAACATAAATAGTTTTACTTTATCTTTACAAAACAAAGTACATATTCTCATGTAAAATGAAAGCTTGGCGTGTTGCATTACAAACATGGCAGGTAAATACAAATGGTAGTCCATGATCTTCACACTCATTTGTTTGCCACCTTCTCTTGTACAACCAATCGTACAGACCCTTCCCACTACCTTACTCCCACTACTCTTGTACTACCTGCAACACAGAGAATTCAAACAGAAAATCAGTACAATTTACTCCTCTCCACTCTTCACTCCACTGATTTTAACAGCTAGCCTTGTACCTCATTCTTCACCACCAAGTTTCCTCCTTTGATCTTATCCATTTCTTCAACCCAAATTCCTCTATTACCCCTAACACCACTCTGTTATATAAAGAATTAAGGCAGGGAAGGAAAAGAGGATTCTGTGACCTCACAGATTTCACTCCTCACCGTTCTCAACCATCCCTCCAACCTCATCCTACAACAACAACCTTCTTCATAACTCAGACCAACCACAACAGCAACTCACCCCAAAAAAAATCCATCGATACCTTCACAGACCAACCTTCACAACTAGCCACAATCATAACATTAAACCATACCCATTTCCATTCTCGCCGCACTTCTGTTAACCTCACATCCACCACCGCCAACCTTAAAATCCACGCACAACATCACAAACCTCACCTCCAAACCGCTACCGTCCTACAATTGACCCAAACCTTTGCTAGTAGCTCAGAACCCCCCATCGCTCCTAACAGTGACAAATTTCTCATCAACACAGAGGTAGACAAAGAACGAAGAAGACACTCACAAATTTCAAAGCGCCTGATCGCGGATCTCGGCATACAGGCGAAATCGAGTCATACAGGCGGAGTAGATCGACAGAGACAAACCAAAAGCAGACGGAAGAAGGATAGTAGTTTGAGGAGAATCTGAGCTAGCAGATCAGATTTTAACAACGCATTTGTTTGGTAGATCCACGTGCTTTCATTTCTTTGTTATATATACAGACATTTAATTTCATCTTCTTGTTATAGTCACCACTGATTCTGTACTTGGGGTTTGCCGTAATATCATAAACTAATTGGGGTTTAGGGTTTGATTTGATGAGGCTAATTCGATCAGTTTTGTGATGTTTATGTTTGTCTGGTTTTCATGGCGAGAGAGAGATAGAGCAGATCGATGAGCCATGGAAGATGATGAGGAAACGATGAGAACGAACATGGCAGAGAGATAACGCGTGAGTAACAGAGCGAGTGAAACGAGAGAGAGTTTTTTCTGTTTTTTTTTTTAGGAAGTTTGAGTTTGGAAAGAGGCGCTGCTTCTATGGCTAGGGTTCTCATAACCCGTTTTTTTTAAGAGCTTACCCGGGTCCACTCCGACCCGGTTCGTCCGATCCGGCCCATAGGCCATTTCTTCTTTCTTTTTATTTGTTTTATTGGGCCATCACTTTTTACTATCTCATATAGGAATATTTTTAAAATTTAATCCTTATTAAGTATTTTAGAAAATAAGAAATATGTAGTTTTGAATTAATTTTTCTTTAATAGTCAAAAATATTTCATATTTTACTAACTAGTTTTATTGTTAAATTATCATTTATCCTCACTTGTACATTTATAACTAACTTGTAATTTATTTCCGTCATCCCCATTTGTAAATTTGTATCCCCATCCCCATGGTTTGTAATAATTTTAGTAAATATTTTATCGCTTTATTCATTTAATTATTCATCACTCTCACAAACCAAAACTTTTCAAACTAATACTCGATTGCGAGCCATTTTCATACCATGAGTCGACAAAGCTTAGAAGCGTCGCAACGGCCACACATTTGTGCACACACCACGCTTGCTCTTGGGCTTACAATGAAACATTGATTGATTTGTTAAACATTATTTAATTATCTAATTAGGTTATTTAAAATTGATTAGCCCATCTAATTAATTTTATTAAACTAATTACTTTATTAAATTCCGTTTAATTAGTCGATTAAATTTATTTCGTGCATGCACCTACACAATATTCAATTATCTTATCATTTGTGCAAGCCACCTTGTATGGGCTTTTTAATTCATTTACTCGCTTTATTTCATACTTGTACATATTTATCCATTTCATTGCCATTATCGCACTTTGGTCCATATACCAATTTTAATCATAACCCAAATATCTTTTTCTTTTCATTCACCACTTTCATAATAATTTTTCAAACCTCGATCCAACGTCGAATGATTCTTTTCAAAAATATTTTCAGAAATAAATACTCTACTTCTCTCTTCCCAAACGTATGGTAGTCAGTCCTGTTTCGACCTCGATTGTACGTTTGGTTTCTTAAATGAATCTTAATAAGTGAACCCCGTTTCACCTCACTCTTTTCTCAATAAAACTTTTGGGTAGAAAAAGATGATTAGGATGGTTCTGTCCACTCATCCGAGTATTTGGGGCGTTAGCCGTTGAACGCTTATGGTCCAGTACTTGTCTCCCACATAAAATCAATTCAAACTCATCAAACCTTGCCCACGTGCAAGTCATTTTTCAAACACCGCTCACATGCGACACTCATCGCTCACACGCGATCTCCCTTCGCTCACACGCGATTTGCACTAGTGATGTCTTATCGTCCACGTACAATTAAGCTCCTATTTTCATAAATAAAATCAACCAACCTACAAATGTTCTCGCAACCGAGAACTACGTAAGCTCTGACTTTCCCATCGCACTTGCGGAATACGTAGGCACGAGATTCTAACATCTTGGCGAGCACACTTTCAAAAAATTAAAACATGTTTCTCTTTTCATTTCTCTTTTTTCGCATAATAATTAGAAGATTGCAAATTTAATTTTAAACACACAAACACACTTAGAACTAAATGGGTCCCATCGAGTACGATGGATGTGAGGGGTGCTAATACCTTCCCCTTGCATAACCGACTCCCGAACCCGCATCTCTTGGTCTCGAAGACCATTCCTTTCCACATTTTCATTTCATGGGTTTTATCTATATTTTCCCTTTCCTCATTAGGAATAAATAAAGTTAGATGGCGACTTCATTGTTTCATTTTGTTCGTAATCAAATTTTTTCGATAGCGTCGACAGTTTGGCGACTTCACTGGGGAAAATTTTCTCATGCGAGTCAACCCTAGTTTAGTTCTTTGTGTGTTTGCGAGTTTTTTATTTTACTTTGTTTTCTTTTTGGTGCTTTTAATTCTCACTTATGTTTATGTTTCAGTCATCTATTTCTTTATGCCTTGTTTATTATCTTGTTGATATATTCATTGTATGGGAATGTTATGGATTAGATCATTTATATTATGAGATAAGCCCACTACCAAGGCTTGAGTGCACCAAAAGTAGAGTGGTTGCGTAGTATCGATTTGCTAGAGGAAATGTCTTGTAAGTTGGTGCGAAGACCACACCTAGAGTAAGGTTCTTTCGAAGATGTTATTGCCGATTGCAAGTTATTTTTGCGTTGGCAATAATGTTGTTAGAAGGGATTATTTCTCTAGTTTAGGAATCCTTGGATTTTGTTTGAACCATTGGACCTCTCTTAGAGCATACCATTTTGAGAATATTGTTGGCTCGCAAATTTTTAATCGCGATTGATAACAATATTTTCAAAACGGGTCGTTGACTCTAAAAGCCATAAAACCTTACACAGTAACCTTGTGAGGGGGTTCTTGGGTAAAAGCTTATAGCCATCCTACAATAGGTAATCCACCTAATTAGGTTGTCTTGTTACCCGTTTACCAGTACCATTCTTGTTTCATATATGTGTGAATCTGTTACTATCATTATGTTGCATTCCATATGTGATATTTCATCCCATAAACATCATTATTGCATATCAAAAATATATGCATTCCACATTCATCATCATGCGTGCATTTCACCATCAAAATACTTATTCCATCTATTTCCATTCATCCAGTTAACAAAGCAAGCTGATTCCCCGACACCGCTACGAAACCAGAGCTGCTGTCAAGTTGAGAATGGAGAATCTAGAACAACACAATGTCGAATTCAGGGTGGAGATTGATGATTTGAAGTCCGGAATGACCAAGCTCACAGAAATGATGCAGGTGATTATGGCCAGAACTGATCCACCTCAAAGGACTGTCATCTCTGAAGTCGATACTACTGTTGTGGAGCCACCACAAATTCAGAATGTTGCTACCACTTGGCCAGAATTTGGTCTACCACACAATTATTCTCCACAATACGAAGTCAATCATGGAGTGGGCCAATCAGCAGCTCAACAAACTGTTCAGATGCCTGTGGTCACCGAACAACGACCAATCATCCACACTATACCCCAAGTTCCCTTTGGAAATCACTTCACATATCAGGCTGATGGCTCCCAGAATGGCGATCAAGTGCAGAATGATGAAGTTGAAGAAGTGAAGGAGAAGTACAATGCTATTGAGAAGAGATTGAAGGTTGTGGAAGGAAATGACATATTTGGTTTTGACACCTCAAATCTCTGTTTGGTTTCTGACTTGACTATGCCTGCAAAGTTCAAAGTCCCTGAATTCGAGAAGTACAAGGGGCTTACTTGTCAAAAAGATCATCTGACCATGTACTTCCGCAAAATGGCTGCTCATGAAAAGAACGACAAGCTGCTTATTCATTGCTTCCAGGATAGTCTGACCGGAGCTTCTCTAAAGTGGTATATGAGCCTGAAGAGGGAAGACATCAACTCTACAAGGGACTTGGTTGAAGCTTTCTTGAAATAATACAAGTTCAACTTGGATATGGCGCCTGACCGTAGACAGTTGCAAACTATGACCATGAAAGACAATGAAACATTTAGGGAGTATGCTCAACGTTGGAGAGAGCTAGCATCTCAAGTCAACCCTCCTTTAGGTGAAAAAGAACTCACGAGCATGTTCATGGACACTTTACAACCAATCTTTTATGAGAAAATGGTTGGAAGTATATCTTGGTTTCTTGATTTGGTTACCATTGGTGGCGAATTGAACAAGGTTTGAAGAATGGAAAAATTGTCAATACTAGGATTATCCAACAACAACAATGCTAAGAAATTCCTGGTATCTTCGGAAGAAAGAAGGTGAAACCAATGCGATCGGTGGATCTCGGACACCACAACCTTACCAACTGCGGTTGCTCAACAACCACCATTCGTGCCATATTATCCATACCGGTATGTTGCGGTTCAATACCGGCAACCTAACTTTGCTTTGCCTCGATACCAACACCATGGGTGGCTCCTCCTCGAATGCTCCTCGATTCCTCGGTAGAATGCTAGGCCAAATTATCCACAAAATGCTCAGCGAAATGCTCCTCAGAATCAGAATCAGCAGCAAAATAGAGTCCCCCGCTACCAGCAGAATGAGGCTCGCCGTATTGATCCACTTCCAATTACCTACTCTCAATTGTGGCCATACTTAGTCAGTTCAAAGGCAATAGAGCCCAGGCCTACTCAGCCTAAGACATCGAATTTTCCTATAGGGTACAACCCTAATGTCAAGTGTGATTTTCACAGTGGTGTGGCAGGTCATTCAATTGAAGACTGCAAGGTTTTGAAGGAAAAAGTTCAAGATTTGATTGATAAGAAATTACTCACTTTTGCGGACACCCCTCAAGTGATCGACAATCCCTTGCCATGAGCGCCAAGCACAAGCGACTCTCCTAAAGCCGTTATCGGACGGAAAGCTCATCCTTGTTCTTGATAGTCATTGGGCCTTTATTATTTCATGTTGCAATTTTCTTATTTGTAATTTGCTAGTTTGCATTTGAACTTTGTTATCTTTAATCGTAATTTTAATGAAATGAGCATTGCATCTTTTGAGTTAATCATGTCATTTTACGGTTTTTACTTTCTTGTTGTCACTCCAAAATTTTCAAAACAAAAGACAATATTATTTCTTCTGCCTCACCTTCTTTCTGTTTAAGCAAACATTGGAGGGAGGATGATGATAAACAAATACCCAATTTGCAACAGTATGCTTCCAAATAAGACTTTGCTGATGATATACAGGCATTGCTTCAAATCCCCCAAACAGTGGAGATATAAGGAAGATAATCCCTCGTTAACCCCTTGACGTAGAAGTAGGAGTTTCTTTCAGCAAACAGTTAAAACCCTTAATCTTAACCCGAGGCAGGGTAGTTGTTCAGTTAAAGCATTTGATACATTCGGTTTCCAAGAGAATCATGTTATCATGGATCATTCCAGATGCCTTCACAAAGGTGAAGAAGTGAAGAATTCAAAGATTACAATGGTTGTTCCTCAAAGAACCATCAATATGGTAGTCACAACCATCAATTTCACAAATCAAACAAACAATTGTCGCACAAGTTGTTCAAACAAAAAGGGACGTATATAAAAAAAAACAAAACAAAAGAATACAAAAAAAGAAAGATCACCAAAGATCTCAACAAATCAAAGCAAGAACAAGCTTGTGTGACGAAGAAGTAGGTATTGCCACCTCAAAGAGCATTGGTTCTCAAGCAACCACGTCGTCATTTTAATTCCTCTTGGAAGTTGAATCAATCAATTAGCGAACATAGGAATTGGAGAACATCACGAAGAATGGGTTGGGTACAAATCAAAATTTGAGCCTTATATCCTTTGTTTCATAAACCGTGAACCAGGCCACGATACAACATTCAAAAGACCTAATTGAAGCAAGGTTTCTTTTGGAAGCATACTAAAGCAAGGTTGCGTTAACCTGACTCCTCAATGTTTTCTAAATTCATCGGTGTTGATACCACGTTATCATATCATTTCTTTTCACATCTTGAATTTTAAATTATCATTGCATCCTCATCAAGATTTACCCTTTGTTTACAGCAATTTCATTTCAATAAATGATTTACTTTCAAAAGTTTTGCATAATCATCGCTTTAAAATTAGCATTGTAAGAAAACAATTCCATTTGCAAGTTTAGCACTTTACATCAAGAGAATTTCATCAGTTGAAGAACATTCATCATCAGCAGTTATCCCACCAGGGGCAAGCCGTCTCTTCAAGAGCTGATCACAATCAGGGGCATTCCATTTTCAGAATTCCAAGCATTGAGGCATGTCATCTTCAAGATCAACAGTTAGTGCCAAACTCTCTGTTGATCCAAACATCTTCGAGAACTCAGCATTCTGGGGCACTCAAGGCCAAGACCTATCCATCTTCAAAGTTGCTCACAAGCATATCAATTTTTCAAATCATCAGCAATTTCTGATCTCACAAGAAGTGTCGGGAAGTCATGCTTGCAATATCCTACCAAAGGACCACCTTCAGGATTCTTTCTCATTTCATTTTTTACCTGTTACCCTCCATTGGGGCACTCCTCCAAGCATTCAAATCAAATTTCTCAAGCATACATGCATGCATTCATCATGCATTAAACCACGCATACCATTCATGGGGCATCCACCCATTGCATAAATAAAATCAAACCTCGCTCGGCATTTTCCACTGAAAACCAAGCTCTACCATACAAAAATCCAATTCCTTTTGGCCGCGTCCAAAAAACCATGCATTGATCATTCATCATATGCATAATTTCATAGGCGTCAATCCATTGATTGAAGTTGTTATCATATTACCCTTTTGTCAACCCACTGGTTGGATTTTATCATTATTTCCTGATCAATTTGAATCAACCCACTGCTTGAGGATATCTTTCACATTTTTGTCAACCCATTGGTTAAAGTTAATCATTTACTATCCAGTTAATTGAGCAACCTTTGGTTGAGAATAGTTTTCAATTCAGCGGTCGATGTTGACTTCCTTTCTTACTTTTCGAACTCAATCCACTGGTTGATATGTCGTGTCAAATTTCATTAACCCACGTGTTGATGTTAAGTTTTGTTGTCTACTTTCATTAACCCAGTGTTAATATTAGTACTTGTTGGTTGACTTTCATTGATCCACGTATTGGTGTCGGTCTTTATTTTTTCAATCCAGCGATTGAAAGTTTTTGTTTGACTTTCGTCGGTCCACGTATTGGTGTCGGTCTTTATTTTGTCGGTCCAGCGATTGAAAGTTTTGTTTTGACTTTCGTCGGTCCACGCATTGATGTCAGTCTTTATTTTTGTCAATCCATTGATTGAAAAGTCTTTGTGTTTACTTTCATTAACCCACGTGTTGATGATAGTCTTTTTGTTTTAACTTTCACTAATCCACGTATTGGTGTCAGTCTTTATTTATGTCAATCCATTGATTGAAAAGTCTTTGTGTTTACTTTCATTAACCCACGTGTTGATGATAGTCCTTTGTTTTTTTTCACTAATCCACGCATTGGTGTCAGTCTTTATTTTGTCAATCCAGATTGGAAGTCTTTGTGTACTTTCATTAACTCACATGTTGATTGTTCTTGTTGTCTATTTTCATTAGCCCACGTGTTGATGACAGTTCTTTTTGTTTCAAATTTCACTAATCCATGCATTAGTGTCATTCATAATTTTTGTCAATCCATTGATTGAAAGTTTTGTGTCGAATTTCATTAACCCACGCGTTGATGCCAATTCTCTGTTGTTTACTTTCATTGATCCACTGGTTAATGTCGGTTTTATTTCTTGTTCTATTCGAATCGATCGATTGATCAAGGACGTCATATTGTTTTCTATCAACCCACGCGTTGATGATGTTTCTTTCATAGTTTATCTTATTCCCGCATAGTTTACTCTCAATTTTCATTTCCCCAGTAAAATCCTTACATTCATGGCACATCATTTCATCGCATTACATATCATTACATTTTGCACCAAGGACGAAATTAGGATCTTTTGTATTTAATTACTTTCACCATTGATCCACGTTATCAAGCGGAAGATAGTTAAGCGAGGCATTTGTCACACCTAAATTTCGCCCCAAATTTTCATCTATCATTTTATCAAGTCATTTACATTTGCATCCATAATAAATTTCCGTTTTTATCTCATTCCATCACATGTCCTTTTTGCAATATTTTGACAAATGAGTCGATTTGTTTTGCATATTCTCATCTTTTTATTAAATTTTTTGCATTCGACACATAATTTTCATTATTTGAGTCATTAAGTAATCTTGCATCTCATTTATAATTTAAATTAACCTTATTGTTGTCCACATCATTAGCCATTTACATCTATATACTTCATTTCCATCTAAATCTTTTCCATTTTAATTCATTCGTTTAACAATGTCTATACTCATTATTTTATTCCAAATCCACTTTTGACGTCCACGTCCATTTATTTCAAATCCATTTTTTGACATTTTTTATCCATATACAATTAATTTTTTTTTTTTTACTGAATATTGGTTTGTTTTTTATAATTATCATTATTTGTTGATTTTACTACTTTTTATCTACACCTAAAGTGAATAACATAAATAGTTTTACTTTATCTTTACAAAACAAAGAGTACATATTCTCATGTAAAAATGAAAGCTTGGCCGTGTTGCATTACAAACATGGCAGGTAAATACAAATGGTAGTCCATGATCTTCACACTCATTTGTTTGCCACCTTCTCTTGTACAACCAATCGTACAGACCCTTTCCACTACCTTACTCCCACTACTCTTGTACTACCTGCAACACAGAGAATTCAAACAGAAAATCAGTACAATTTACTCCTCTCCACTCTTCACTCCACTGATTTTAACAGCTAGCCTTGTACCTCATTCTTCACCACCAAGTTTCCTCCTTTGATCTTATCCATTTCTTCAACCCAAATTCCTCTATTACCCCTAACACCACTCTGTTATATAAAGAATTAAGGCAGGGAAGGAAAAGAGGATTCTGTGACCTCACAGATTTCACTCCTCACCGTTCTCAACCATCCCTCCAACCTCATCCTACAACAACAACCTTCTTCATAACTCAGACCAACCACAACAGCAACTCACCCCAAAAAAAATCCATCGATACCTTCACAGACCAACCTTCACAACTAGCCACAATCATAACATTAAACCATACCCATTTCCATTCTCGCCGCACTTCTGTTAACCTCACATCCACCACCGCCAACCTTAAAATCCACGCACAACATCACAAACCTCACCTCGAACCTGCCGTCCTCTGATTGACCCAAACCTTTGCTAGTAGCTCAGAACCCCCCATCGCTCCTAACAGTGACAAATTTCTCATCAACACAGAGGTAGACAAAGAACGAAGAAGACACTCATAGATTTCAAAACGCACAAATCGCAACAGATCTCGGCATACACAGAAGCGAAATCGAGTCATACAGGCGGAGTAGATCGACACAGAGACAAACCAAAAGCAGACGGAAGAAGGATAGTAGTTTGAGGAGAATCTGAGCTAGCAGATCAGATTTTAACAACGCATTTGTTTGGTAGATCCACGTGCTTTCATTTCTTTGTTATATATACAGACATTTAATTTCATCTTCTTGTTATAGTCACCACTGATTCTGTACTTGGGGTTTGCCGTAATATCATAAACTAATTAGGGTTTAGGGTTTGATTTGATGAGGCTAATTCGATCAGTTTTGTGATGTTTATGTTTGTCTGGTTTTCATGGCGAGAGAGAGATAGAGCAGATCGATGAGCCATGGAAGATGATGAGCGAGCGATGAGAGCGAACATGGCGAGAGATAGCAGCGTGAGTAGAGGCGAGTGAAGCGAGAGAGTTTTTTTTTTTAGGAAGTTTGAGTTTGGAAAGAGGCGCTGCTTCTATGGCTAGGGTTCTCATAACCCGTTTTTTTTTAAGAGCTTACCCGGGTCCACTCCGACCCGGTTCGTCCGATCCGGCCCATAGGCCATTTCTTCTTTCTTTTTATTTGTTTTATTGGGCCATCACTTTTTACTATCTCATATAGGAATATTTTTAAAATTTAATCCTTATTAAGTATTTTAGAAAATAAGAAATATGTAGTTTTGAATTAATTTTTCTTTAATAGTCAAAAATATTTCATATTTTACTAACTAGTTTTATTGTTAAATTATCATTTATCCTCACTTGTACATTTATAACTAACTTGTAATTTATTTCCGTCATCCCCATTTGTAAATTTGTATCCCCATCCCCATGGTTTGTAATAATTTTAGTAAATATTTTATCGCTTTATTCATTTAATTATTCATCACTCTCACAAACCAAAACTTTTCAAACTAATACTCGATTGCGAGCCATTTTCATACCATGAGTCGACAAAGCTTAGAAGCGTCGCAACGACCGCACATTTGTGCACACGCCACGCTTGCTCTTGGGCTTACAATGAAACATTGATTGATTTGTTAAACATTATTTAATTATCTAATTAGGTTATTTAAAATTGATTAGCCCATCTAATTAATTTTATTAAACTAATTACTTTATTAAATTCCGTTTAATTAGTCGATTAAATTTATTTCGTGCATGCACCTACACAATATTCAATTATCTTATCATTTGTGCAAGCCACCTTGTATGGGCTTTTTAATTCATTTACTCGCTTTATTTCATACTTGTACATATTTATCCATTTCATTGCCATTATCGCACTTTGGTCCATATACCAATTTTAATCATAACCCAAATATCTTTTTCTTTTCATTCACCACTTTCATAATAATTTTTCAAACCTCGATCCAACGTCAAATGATTCTTTTCAAAAATATTTTCACAAATAAATACTCTACTTCTCTCTTCCCAAACGTATGGTAGTCAGTCCTGTTTCGACCTCGATTGTACGTTTGGTTTCTTAAATGAATCTTAATAAGTGAACCCCGTTTCACCTCACTCTTTTCTCAATAAAACTTTTGGGTAGAAAAAGATGATTAGGATGGTTCTGTCCAATCATCCGAGTATTTGGGGCATTAGCCGTTGAACGCTTATGGTCCAGTACTTGTCTCCCACATAAAATCAATTCAAACTCATCAAACCTTGCCCACGTGCAAGTCATTTTTCAAACACCGCTCACATGCGACACTCATCGCTCACACGCGATCTCCCTTCGCTCACACGCGATTTGCACTAGTGATGTCTTATCGTCCACGTACAATTAAGCTCCTATTTTCATAAATAAAATCAACCAACCTACAAATGTTCTCGCAACCGAGAACTACGTAAGCTCTGACTTTCCCATCGCACTTGCGGAATACGTAGGCACGAGATTCTAACATCTTGGCGAGCACACTTTCAAAAAATTAAAACATGTTTCTCTTTTCATTTCTCTTTTTTCGCATAATAATTAGAAGATTGCAAATTTAATTTTAAACACACAAACACACTTAGAACTAAATGGGTCCCATCGAGTACGATGGATGTGAGGGGTGCTAATACCTTCCCCTTGCATAACCGACTCCCGAACCCGCATCTCTTGGTCTCGAAGACCATTCCTTTCCACATTTTCATTTCATGGGTTTTATCTATATTTTCCCTTTCCTCATTAGGAATAAATAAAGTTAGATGGCGACTTCATTGTTTCATTTTGTTCGTAATCAAATTTTTTCGATAGCGTCGACAGTTTGGCGACTTCACTGGGGAAAATTTTCTCATGCGAGTCAACCCTAGTTTAGTTCTTTGTGTGTTTGCGAGTTTTTTATTTTACTTTGTTTTCTTTTTGGTGCTTTTAATTCTCACTTATGTTTATGTTTCAGTCATCTATTTCTTTATGCCTTGTTTATTATCTTGTTGATATATTCATTGTGTGGGAATGTTATGGATTAGATCATTTATATTATGAGATAAGCCCACTACCAAGGCTTGAGTGCACCAAAAGTAGAGTGGTTGCGTAGTATCGATTTGCTAGAGGAAATGTCTTGTAAGTTGGTGCGAAGACCACACCTAGAGTAAGGTTCTTTCGAAGATGTTATTGCCGATTGCAAGTTATTTTTGCGTTGGCAATAATGTTGTTAGAAGGGATTATTTCTCTAGTTTAGGAATCCTTGGATTTTGTTTGAACCATTGGACCTCTCTTAGAGCATACCATTTTGAGAATATTGTTGGCTCGCAAATTTTTAATCGCGATTGATAACAATATTTTCAAAATGGGTCGCTGACTCTAAAAGCCATAAAACCTTACACAGTAACCTTGTGAGGGGGTTCTTGGGTAAAAGCTTATAGCCATCCTACAATAGGTAATCCACCTAATTAGGTTGTCTTGTTACCCGTTTACCAGTACCATTCTTGTTTCATATATGTGTGAATCTGTTACTATCATTATGTTGCATTCCATATGTGATATTTCATCCCATAAACATCATTATTGCATATCAAAAATATATGCATTCCACATTCATCATCATGCGTGCATTTCACCATCAAAATACTTATTCCATCTATTTCCATTCATCCAGTTAACAAAGCAAGGTGATTCCCGACACGCTCTGAAACAGGCTGCTGTCAAGTTGAGAATGGAGAATCTAGAACAACACAATGTCGAATTCAGGATGGAGATTGATGATTTGAAGTCCGGAATGACCAAGCTCACAGAAATGATGCAGGTGATTATGGCCAGAACTGATCCACCTCAAAGGACTGTCATCTCTGAAGTCGATACTACTGTTGTGGAGCCACCACAAATTCAGAATGTTGCTACCACTTGGCCAGAATTTGGTCTACCACACAATTATTCTCCACAATACGAAGTCAATCATGGAGTGGGCCAATCAGCTCAACAAACTGTTCAGATGCCTGTGGTCACCGAACAACGACCAATCATCCACACTATACCCCAAGTTCCCTTTGGAAATCACTTCACATATCAGGCTGATGGCTCCCAGAATGGCGATCAAGTGCAGAATGATGAAGTTGAAGAAGTGAAGGAGAAGTACAATGCTATTGAGAAGAGATTGAAGGTTGTGGAAGGAAATGACATATTTGGTTTTGACACCTCAAATCTCTGTTTGGTTTCTGACTTGACTATGCCTGCAAAGTTCAAAGTCCCTGAATTCGAGAAGTACAAGGGGCTTACTTGTCAAAAAGATCATCTGACCATGTACTTCCGCAAAATGGCTGCTCATGAAAAGAACGACAAGCTGCTTATTCATTGCTTCCAGGATAGTCTGACCGGAGCTTCTCTAAAGTGGTATATGAGCCTGAAGAGGGAAGACATCAACTCTACAAGGGACTTGGTTGAAGCTTTCTTGAAATAATACAAGTTCAACTTGGATATGGCGCCTGACCGTAGACAATTGCAAACTATGACCATGAAAGACAATGAAACATTTAGGGAGTATGCTCAACGTTGGAGAGAGCTAGCATCTCAAGTCAACCCTCCTTTAGGTGATAAAGAACTCACAGGCATGTTCATGGACACTTTACAACCAATCTTTTATGAGAAAATGGTTGGAAGTATATCTTCTGGTTTTGCTGATTTGGTTACCATTGGTGAGCGAATTGAACAAGGTTTGAAGAATGGAAAAATTGTCAATACTACCGGATTATCCAACAACAACAATGCTAAGAAATTCCCTGGTATCTTCCAGAAGAAAAGAGAAGGTGAAACCAATGCAGTCAGTGGATCTCAGACACCACAACCTTACCAACCTGCAATTGCTCAACAACCACCATTCGTGCCATATTATCCATACCAGTATGTTGCAGCAGTTCAATACCAGCAACCTAACTTTGCTTTGCCTCGATACCAACAGCCATGGGTGGCTCCTCCTCAGAATGCTCCTTAGATTCCTCAGCAGAATGCTAGGCCAAATTATCCACAAAATGCTCAGCGAAATGCTCCTCAGAATCAGAATCAGCAGCAAAATAGAGTCCCCCGCTACCAGCAGAATGAGGCTCGCCGTATTGATCCACTTCCAATTACCTACTCTCAATTGTGGCCATACTTAGTCAGTTCAAAGGCAATAGAGCCCAGGCCTACTCAGCCTAAGACATCGAATTTTCCTATAGGGTACAACCCTAATGTCAAGTGTGATTTTCACAGTGGTGTGGCAGGTCATTCAATTGAAGACTGCAAGGTTTTGAAGGAAAAAGTTCAAGATTTGATTGATAAGAAATTACTCACTTTTGCGGACACCCCTCAAGTGATCGACAATCCCTTGCCATGAGCAGCGCCAAGCACAAGCGACTCTCCTAAAGCCAGTTATCAGACGGGAAAGCTCATCCTTGTTGCTGATAGTCATTGGGCCTTTTATTATTTCATGTTGCAATTTTCTTATTTGTAATTTGCTAGTTTGCATTTGAACTTTGTTATCTTTAATCGTAATTTTAATGAAATGAGCATTGCATCTTTTGAGTTAATCATGTCATTTTCTGGTTTTTTACTTTCTTGTTGTCACTCCAAAATTTTCAAAACAAAAGACAATATTATTTCTTCTGCCTCACCTTCTTTCTGTTTAAGCAAACATTGGAGGGAGGATGATGATAAACAAATACCCAATTTGCAACAGTATGCTTCCAAATAAGACTTTGCTGATGATATACAGGCATTGCTTCAAATCCCCCAAACAGTGGAGATATAAGGAAGATAATCCCTCGTTAACCCCTTCGAGCCTAGAAGTAGGAGTTTCTTTCAGCAAACAGTTAAAACCCTTAATCTTAACCCGAGGCAGGGTAGTTGTTCAGTTAAAGCATTTGATACATTCGGTTTCCAAGAGAATCATGTTATCATGGATCATTCCAGATGCCTTCACAAAGGTGAAGAAGTGAAGAATTCAAAGATTACAATGGTTGTTCCTCAAAGAACCATCAATATGGTAGTCACAACCATCAATTTCTCACATCAAACAAACAATTGTCGCACAAGTTGTTCAAACAAAAAGGGACGTATATAAAAAAAACAAAACAAAAGAATACAAAAAAAGAAAGATCACCAAAGATCTCAACAAATCAAAGCAAGAACAAGCTTGTGTGACTTCCAAAGAAGAAGTAGGTGACTGCCACCTCAAAGAGCATTGGTTCTCAAGCAACCACGTCGTCATTTTTAATTCCTCTTGGAAGTTGAATCAATCAATTAACTAAACATAGGAATTGGAGAACATCACGAAGAATGGGTTGGGTACAAATCAAAATTTGAGCCTTATATCCTTTGTTTCATAAACCGTGAACCAGGCCACGATACAACATTCAAAAGACCTAATTGAAGCAAGGTTTCTTTTGGAAGCATACTAAAGCAAGGTTGCGTTAACCTGACTCCTCAATGTTTTCTAAATTCATCGGTGTTGATACCACGTTATCATATCATTTCTTTTCACATCTTGAATTTTAAATTATCATTGCATCCTCATCAAGATTTACCCTTTGTTTACAGCAATTTCATTTCAATAAATGATTTACTTTCAAAAGTTTTGCATAATCATCGCTTTAAAATTAGCATTGTAAGAAAACAATTCCATTTGCAAGTTTAGCACTTTACATCAAGAGAATTTCATCAGTTGAAGAACATTCATCATCAGCAGTTATCCCACCAGGGGCAAGCCGTCTCTTCAAGAGCTGATCACAATCAGGGGCATTCCATTTTCAGAATTCCAAGCATTGAGGCATGTCATCTTCAAGATCAACAGTTAGTGCCAAACTCTCTGTTGATCCAAACATCTTCGAGAACTCAGCATTCTGGGGCACTCAAGGCCAAGACCTATCCATCTTCAAAGTTGCTCACAAGCATATCAATTTTTCAAATCATCAGCAATTTCTGATCTCACAAGAAGTGTCGGGAAGTCATGCTTGCAATATCCTACCAAAGGACCACCTTCAGGATTCTTTCTCATTTCATTTTTTACCTGTTACCCTCCATTGGGGCACTCCTCCAAGCATTCAAATCAAATTTCTCAAGCATACATGCATGCATTCATCATGCATTAAACCACGCATACCATTCATGGGGCATCCACCCATTGCATCAATAAAATCAAACCTCGCTCGGCATTTTCCACTGAAAACCAAGCTCTACCATACAAAAATCCAATTCCTTTTGGCCGCGTCCAAAAAACCATGCATTGATCATTCATCATATGCATAATTTCATAGGCGTCAATCCATTGATTGAAGTTGTTATCATATTACCCTTTTGTCAACCCACTGGTTGGATTTTATCATTATTTCCTGATCAATTTGAATCAACCCACTGCTTGAGGATATCTTTCACATTTTTGTCAACCCATTGGTTAAAGTTAATCATTTACTATCCAGTTAATTCAGAGCAACCCACTGGTTGAGAATAGTTTTCCAATTCACTGGTCGATGTTGACTTCCTTTCTTACTTTTCGAACTCAATCCACTGGTTGATATGTCGTGTCAAATTTCATTAACCCACGTGTTGATGTTAAGTTTTGTTGTCTACTTTCATTAACCCAAGTGTTAATATTAGTACTTGTTGGTTGACTTTCATTGATCCACGTATTGGTGTCAGTCTTTATTTTTTTCAATCCACTGATTGAAAGTTTTTGTTTTGACTTTCGTCAGTCCACGTATTGGTGTCAGTCTTTATTTTTGTCAGTCCACTGATTGAAAGTTTTTGTTTTGACTTTCGTCAGTCCACGCATTGATGTCAGTCTTTATTTTTGTCAATCCATTGATTGAAAAGTCTTTGTGTTTACTTTCATTAACCCACGTGTTGATGATAGTCTTTTTGTTTTAACTTTCACTAATCCACGTATTGGTGTCAGTCTTTATTTATGTCAATCCATTGATTGAAAAGTCTTTGTGTTTACTTTCATTAACCCACGTGTTGATGATAGTCCTTTGTTTTTTTTCACTAATCCACGCATTGGTGTCAGTCTTTATTTTTGTCAATCCACTGATTGGAAGTCTTTGTGTACTTTCATTAACTCACATGTTGATTGTTCTTGTTGTCTATTTTCATTAGCCCACGTGTTGATGACAGTTCTTTTTGTTTCAAATTTCACTAATCCATGCATTAGTGTCATTCATAATTTTTGTCAATCCATTGATTGAAAGTTTTGTGTCGAATTTCATTAACCCACGCGTTGATGCCAATTCTCTGTTGTTTACTTTCATTGATCCACTGGTTAATGTCAGTTTTATTTCTTGTTCTATTCGAATCGATCGATTGATCAAGGACGTCATATTGTTTTCTATCAACCCACGCGTTGATGATGTTTCTTTCATAGTTTATCTTATTCCCGCATAGTTTACTCTCAATTTTCATTTCCCCAGTAAAATCCTTACATTCATGGCACATCATTTCATCGCATTACATATCATTACATTTTGCACCAAGGACGAAATTAGGATCTTTTGTATTTAATTACTTTCAGCCATTGATCCACGTTATCAAGCAGAAAGATAGTTAAACAGGGGCAGCTGTCACACCCTAAATTTCGCCCCAAATTTTCATCTATCATTTTTATCCGAGTCATTTACATTTGCATCCATAATAAATTTCCGTTTTTTATCTCATTCCATCACATGTCCTTTTTTGCAATATTTTGACAAATGAGTCGATTTGTTTTGCATATTCTCATTTTTTATTAAATTTTTACATTCGACACATAATTTTCATTATTTGAGTAATTAAGTAATCTTGCATCTTATTTATAATTTAAATTAACCTTATTGTTGTCCACATCATTAGCCATTTACATCTATATACTTCATTTCCATCTAAATCTTTTTCCATTTTAATTCATTCGTTTAACAATGTCTATACTCATTATTTTTATTCCAAATCCACTTTTGACATCCATGTCCATTTATTTCAAATCCATTTTTTGACATTTTTTTATCCATATACAATTAATTTTTGTTTTTTTACTGAATATTGGTTTGTTTTTTATAATTATCATTATTTGTTGATTTTACTACTTTTTTTATCTACACCTAAGAAGTGAATAACATAAATAGTTTTACTTTATCTTTACAAAACAAAGAGTACATATTCTCATGTAAAAATGAAAGCTTGGCCGTGTTGCATTACAAACATGGCAGGTAAATACAAATGGTAGTCCATGATCTTCACACTCATTTGTTTGCCACCTTCTCTTGTACAACCAATCGTACAGACCCTTTCCACTACCTTACTCCCACTACTCTTGTACTACCTGCAACACAGAGAATTCAAACAGAAAATCAGTACAATTTACTCCTCTCCACTCTTCACTCCATTGATTTTAACAGCTAGCCTTGTACCTCATTCTTCACCACCAAGTTTCCTCCTTTGATCTTATCCATTTCTTCAACCCAAATTCCTCTATTACCCCTAACACCACTCTGTTATATAAAGAATTAAGGCAGGGAAGGAAAAGAGGATTCTGTGACCTCACAGATTTCACTCCTCACCGTTCTCAACCATCCCTCCAACCTCATCCTACAACAACAACCTTCTTCATAACTCAGACCAACCACAACAGCAACTCACCCCAAAAAAAATCCATCGATACCTTCACAGACCAACCTTCACAACTAGACACAATCATAACATTAAACCATACCCATTTCCATTCTCGCCGCACTTCTGTTAACCTCACATCCACCACCGCCAACCTTAAAATCCACGCACAACATCACAAACCTCACCTCCAAACCGCTGCCGTCCTACAATTGACCCAAACCTTTGCTAGTAGCTCAGAACCCCCCATCGCTCCTAACAGTGACAAATTTCTCATCAACACAGAGGTAGACAAAGAACGAAGAAGACACTCACAGATTTCAAAACGCACAAATCGCAACAGATCTCGGCATACACAGAAGCGAAATCGAGTCATACCTGAAGCGGAAGTAGATCGACACAGAGACAAACCAAAAGCAGACGGAAGAAGGATAGTAGTTTGAGGAGAATCTGAGCTAGCAGATCAGATTTTAACAACGCATTTGTTTGGTAGATCCACGTGCTTTCATTTCTTTGTTATATATACAGACATTTAATTTCATCTTCTTGTTATAGTCACCACTGATTCTGTACTTGGGGTTTGCCGTAATATCAGAAACTAATTGGGGTTTAGGGTTTGATTTGATGAGGCTAATTCGATCAGTTTTGTGATGTTTATGTTTGTCTGGTTTTCATGGCGAGAGAGAGATAGAGCAGATCGATGAGCCATGGAAGATGATGAGGCGAGAACGATGAGAACGAACATGGCAGAGAGATAACGCGTGAGTAACAGAGCGAGTGAAACGAGAGAGAGTTTTTTCTGTTTTTTTTTTAGAAAGTTTGAGTTTGGAAAGAGGCGCTGCTTCTATGGCTAGGGTTCTCATAACCCGTTTTTTTTTAAGAGCTTACCCGGGTCCACTCCGACCCGGTTCGTCCATCCGGCCCATAGGCCATTTCTTCTTTCTTTTTATTTGTTTTATTGGGCCATCACTTTTTACTATCTCATATAGGAATATTTTTAAAATTTAATCCTTATTAAGTATTTTAGAAAATAAGAAATATGTAGTTTTGAATTAATTTTTCTTTAATAGTCAAAAATATTTCATATTTTACTAACTAGTTTTATTGTTAAATTATCATTTATCCTCACTTGTACATTTATAACTAACTTGTAATTTATTTCCGTCATCCCCATTTGTAAATTTGTATCCCCATCCCCATGGTTTGTAATAATTTTAGTAAATATTTTATCGCTTTATTCATTTAATTATTCATCACTCTCACAAACCAAAACTTTTCAAACTAATACTCGATTGCGAGCCATTTTCATACCATGAGTCGACAAAGCTTAGAAGCGTCGCAACGGCCACACATTTGTGCACACACCACGCTTGCTCTTGGGCTTACAATGAAACATTGATTGATTTGTTAAACATTATTTAATTATCTAATTAGGTTATTTAAAATTGATTAGCCCATCTAATTAATTTTATTAAACTAATTACTTTATTAAATTCCGTTTAATTAGTCGATTAAATTTATTTCGTGCATGCACCTACACAATATTCAATTATCTTATCATTTGTGCAAGCCACCTTGTATGGGCTTTTTAATTCATTTACTCGCTTTATTTCATACTTGTACATATTTATCCATTTCATTGCCATTATCGCACTTTGGTCCATATACCAATTTTAATCATAACCCAAATATCTTTTTCTTTTCATTCACCACTTTCATAATAATTTTTCAAACCTCGATCCAACGTCAAATGATTCTTTTCAAAAATATTTTCACAAATAAATACTCTACTTCTCTCTTCCCAAACGTATGGTAGTCAGTCCTGTTTCGACCTCGATTGTACGTTTGGTTTCTTAAATGAATCTTAATAAGTGAACCCCGTTTCACCTCACTCTTTTCTCAATAAAACTTTTGGGTAGAAAAAGATGATTAGGATGGTTCTGTCCACTCATCCGAGTATTTGGGGCGTTAGCCGTTGAACGCTTATGGTCCAGTACTTGTCTCCCACATAAAATCAATTCAAACTCATCAAACCTTGCCCACGTGCAAGTCATTTTTCAAACACCGCTCACATGCGACACTCATCGCTCACACGCGATCTCCCTTCGCTCACACGCGATTTGCACTAGTGATGTCTTATCGTCCACGTACAATTAAGCTCCTATTTTCATAAATAAAATCAACCAACCAACAAATGTTCTCGCAACCGAGAACTACGTAAGCTCTGACTTTCCCATCGCACTTGGGGAATACGTAGGCACGAGATTCTAACATCTTGGCGAGCACACTTTCAAAAAATTAAAACATGTTTCTCTTTTCATTTCTCTTTTTTCGCATAATAATTAGAAGATTGCAAATTTAATTTTAAACACACAAACACACTTAGAACTAAATGAGTCCCATCGAGTACGATGGATGTGAGGGGTGCTAATACCTTCCCCTTGCATAACCGACTCCCGAACCCGCATCTCTTGGTCTCGAAGACCATTCCTTTCCACATTTTCATTTCATGGGTTTTATCTATATTTTCCCTTTCCTCATTAGGAATAAATAAAGTTAGATAGCGACTTCATTGTTTCATTTTGTTCGTAATTAAATTTTTCGATAGCGTCGACACCCACCGTATTACATTATTTTATGTGATAATTAATTTAATTGGCGATTTAAATGAATATTTGAATTATTTGAATATGTGTGTGTTATTTAATTATTTGGGTTTTATGAGTAGAAGTGTGGTTATTTGGTATTGGGCCTAAGTATATGAATAGAAGTAATAGGGAGGTGTTAAGTATTAAGCCCAATAAGACATTACTAGTTAGTAAAGGTTAGAAGGAAAAAGATAATTGGTGTTGTCATTTGGAGAAAAGAGAAAAAGAAAGAAGAAGAATAAGAGAGAAGAAGGTGAAACCCTAGGAAGTAAAATCTTCAAGAGGTGAGGGAGAGAATCTTCATTATTATGCATTTATATGTTGTTGGGTAGTGATTAGTAACATGCTATTGGATTGAGTATCTCTAATTCTAGGTTTTTTATTCTCAAATTGAAGTTGTAATATGGGGATTATGATGATATTCAGAAGACTGCTTTTAGGACAGGGTATGGTCACTATGAGTATTCTGTAATGCCTTTTGGCATGACTAATGCTCCTGTTGTGTTTATGGAATATATGAATTAGATTTTTCATGAGTATCTGGATCAATTTGTTGTTGTGTTCATTGATGATATTCTGATTTATTCTAGAAGTGAAGAAGATCATGTTGAGCATTTGTGGATTGTGTTATTTGTGTTGAAAGAGAAGAAGATGTATGCGAAGCTTTCTAAGTTTGTGTTTTGGTTGAAGGAAGTGAGTTTCCTCGGGCATGTGATTTCGAGTGATGGTATTTCTGTGGATCCGTCTAAGGTTGATGTTGTATCTCAATAGGAAGCTCCAAAATCTGGTTCTAAGATTAGATGTTTTCTTGGTTTGGCTGGTTATTATTGTAAGTTCATTGAAGGATTTTCTAAATTGGAATTACAGTTGATGCAGTTGACAAGGAAAGGTCATGCTTTTTTTTGGACTTTGCAATGTGAAGCTAATTTCCAAGAGCTTGATTGATGGTTATAGGAGGTGTGTTAATGTAGAATATGCAAGTGGTAGCTTATGCTTCAAGGAAACTTAAAGTTCATGAGAGGAATTATCCGACGCATGATTTAGAGTTGGCCACAGTTGTGTTTGTTTTGAAGATTTGGAGGCATTATCTGTTTGGTTCTAGATTTGAGGTGTATAGCAATCATAAGAGTTTGAAGTATCTATTTGATCAGAAAGAGTTAAATATGAGGAAAAGAAGATGGTTGGAATTCTTAAAAGATTATGATTTTGGTTTGAATTATCATCCTGGTAAAGTGAATGTAGTAACTGATGCTTTGAGTAGGAAGTCTTTGCATATGTCGATGTTGATGAAGCGAGAGTTGGATTTGATTGAGCAATTTCTGGATTTGAGTTTAGTTTTTGAAGTGTCGTCTTCTTGTGTTACGCTTGGTATGTTGAAGCTTACTAGTGTTATTTTGGATGAGATTCGAGAAGGTCAGAAATCTGATTTGGTTTTGGTTGATAAGTTGTTGTTGATCAATCAAGGTCGCGGTGGTGATTTTCGGATTGATGAGAATGGTATCATGAGGTGTTGTGATAGAGTTTTTATTCCCAATGTTGGTGATTTGAGAAAGAGAATTCTTGTTTAAGGACATCGTAGTGGATTGAGTGTTCATTGTAACACCCCAATTCTACCCTGGTAATTATTATGAAAATCAGAGTTATAAAATTCTTTTCAACAAATAATTGGAGTATTACAATTCAACTAAAATAACAACACGCTAACACAGATACATAACACCTAAACTCGGATGAAACGAAACAACATGAATCAACTTTATTAATATTAAGCAGCGGAACTACATTAATCAACTTGGATATCATATCATCTTTTCAACTTAAAACAATTTAAATTCAACAATTACTTTTCATATATCAACATAGTTATTCAACAACATTAATCAAAGCAGCAAAACAACTATTGTTCATCCCCCGAGTGTTACGTATCAGAGCAAAGACACCGATTTGAACCAACAATAACTGATTCTTCCATTCTTGAATACCTACACGTTACCAGTATAAAGGCAACGGCGAAACAAATGAAGGGGTGAGATATCTAACAATCTAATAAATTGTATGATAAATAATATATGATAGAATTTAGGTAACGTAAATCACCACTTCGCAACTTATTCTCACAACCAACAATCACAACATAATCATCAACGTAATATATGACAACAATTTTTCCACACAACAATATTTATCACAACATATTCGTCAACGTAACAACTTAACTCAACACAACTTAATAACAACAACTTAATAACAACGCCAACTTATAACAACAACAACTTATAGCAACAACAACTTATATAAACAACAACACAACAACAATCACTAAACAACGAATAATAACAACAACTTTAACTTGCGACTCAATATGTGACTCAACTATGCAAATGCATGTGGTACCATTTGGAGCAGAACTCCCAACTTAAAATCATGCCAGTTTATCGAGGCATTAACAAGGCATGAGCCTTCAACTTTCAACTTGTGCCAATCCAGGCCAACGTGGGTGAGCATAGCTCCAACATAAAAATTGCCAATCCAGGCCAACTTAATAATGCAATGTATGCCATGCGACCTCAACTTCAACAACAAATACACAATGATGCAACAACAACAACAACAACATACAACAACAACAACTAGATCAACACTGGTCATTCGACCTACAACTCAAGCATGTCCATAAATTAGAATAATTCAACTTATTCAACATTGACCATAGGCCTACAACTTCATCAACTGCAAAACAACTTATCAACGTTGGTCATACGACCTACAATTTCATCAACGTATCAACAATAATAATAGTTTATCAATAAAATTAATACGAGCAAACAACAACCAATTTCATCACAATCTACAACTTCACAATTTATTAACAACATCAATACCAGCAAACAACAACAATTACTACACAATTTACAACTTCGCAATTTATTAACAACATCAATACCAGCAAACAACAACAACAATTCAACGGAAACAACACGACACAATTTATCACCTGCAAATTCACAATTTACAGCAAATATATAACACACCGAAACTACAAACAAACCAAATAATTATTCGGACTATTCTGACTATTCCTGGTTATTTAATCTTCTGCTAAATTACTCAAATTTTCTACTTTGAACTACTATTAAACCACCACAATCCCTACAACTCTAAAATAACTCTAAGATGCTCAAAATTGTTCTACCGACAACTCTTGTATATAAAATAATATTTATGAAAATAATTGGTTACTCGTCTGACTCAAGTAATAGTAAAACAACTCTAAAGGGTCAAATACGTTTACCTTTAATTCTACGGCTTAGTAGGTTTAATTTTAAACAACTCGAAAACAATGCTGACAACTCTAGACATGTCAGAATCACCCAAAACCATTAAAGTATGACTCTTAATAACTCAAAACAACTATGATAATTTTATTGACAATTCTAACAACTCTATTGACAACGTTAATAACTCTAATAGAATCGAAATAATTTAAATTAATCAATTAACCAAATAATCGTCTCTTACTCAAAACTCTTAATTTATCATATTAATAATACTAAAACTATTATAATTATAAAAGCTAATAGTTAAATAGCTAATATTATTCTCATAAACAAAACTTTATGTTATCAATATATTAAAATTGTAAATTAACAATTCTAAGGTTAGACTTTATCAAACATTAACCAATCAAATAAACTAATGCTATAATGTATGAAACATTAACTTAGATTTTCGGCTTACTCTAATATACTGGTACTGTAACATGATACTCTCAATTATCTACCTAATTGTGATGTCTACCAAAATAATTAAATTAATGAAAAGTTACGATACCGTGCATATAAATATATTTGATAAAGTTTCGGTACATATGTGAATAAACATGGTTATACACTACACATATATAAATATTATAACGAAATAATATATACATATTCAACCTACAAAATCAATTTAGCAACTTAAAACTCAAGACAAATTTCATCATATTCAAGAATAATTTCAACACACTGACATCAAATAATTTCTCACCAAATAGAACAATCATAAATACATAGCAAAATTCTCCATTATCCTAATTTCCATATACTACTCATCATACAACCCAATAGAAAATTAGAACCCCACCCTTACCTTAAATTAGACGGTGGTTATAACTCCGATCGAATTCCTATTTTCCGGTTCCGATTGTGCACTCCTTGAATTCTCTCCTAGCCTTTGTGCCTCCTCCTTCTTCAATCTGGTTTCTTTTCTCATGTACAAACCCTATTCCTATTATTTTCTTCCTTTATATACTCCTTTAAATACTCCTTAATATTATACGCTATTATTAATTAATTATTTATTCTACTCCTTTAATAATTCAAATATTATTCTATCATATATTTTATTTGACCAATTAAATAATGTTTCTCATTCTACTTCTCACATTATAGTAAAATTCACTAATTACTCTAGTTAATTAATTCCTACTCATAATAATAATTCTCCGACTAAATTGATTATTCATTTAATCCTCTAAACCGATTTATAAATGCGTTAATGTCCCTTATAATTATTCCGGTAATTTCTTCTTCGACTAAATTCCAACTTATAATTTCTTAATAATTTAATTAAATAATTAATCAAATTCTGGGTGTTACAACTCTCTCCCACTTAGAATATTTTCGTCCTCGAAAATCTATCTGACACTACCATTGTCAACTTCGCTTCCAACTCTGGTCCTCAATTGCATTTGGCAACTCCAACTACTACTTTTCTGATACTACAACAACTCAACATGGTTAAATCCAACACGCATATGTCAATCTTCCAATACTCTTGCTATATAATCATCACTACTTCAACAATACCTTGGGACATCAACTTACAAAGTAAGAACAACTATTGCTCGCTTATACTTGAATATACAACATCACATTATCATCTTACAACATTTCCAACATCAAGACACCTACACCATCTCATCTTTTTGGGCTATTGGGTGTCAATTTTCCACAACTCTACTCACATCTTGTATCTCATAGCCAATCTAATCACTAATCAACCTCGTCATATTTTCAGAATATTTTTCATCTTTTATAGTAACTAACAATAACATTTCAGAAACGGAAACAAAACCATCACTACATCAACTTAACAGCATAACTCAATTGCTATACACACAACTCATCATCAACTAACAGCCACAATAGCATCACACATCTCCGACACGTCATTCCTACATCAATAGCTCGTCAAATCAAACATGTAGAGTCGTATACTTATAGCAACTGTGTTACATACATTTCTGCTACACAACTCTAATAATCCACCTTAAGTCGTAGTGCTCATTCAAACCTCGATCAATTAAATAATGTGTAATTCGTAATTTTGGGCTCAACTCCCTTTAACATTCATCACAACATTGTCTCGACAATCTCCTCGATATAACATCTATCGCTCTACTCACCATTAAGACAGCAAGACAATTCTATATCATCTAATATGATCTCGTCTACTATCAACAGGAGATTAAGGGTGACCAGTCCCTCAATTTGTCAATAGATAGCCGACAACCATAATAGATATTAAACCGTCGTTACTAACATTAATAGTGTTCTTTTCCCAACTTGCACCCACAGTTCAAAGATCTCAACAACTCCAACAACTTCTACAACTTTAAAAAAAATCAATCCCAATAATTCTACAGCATGACCTACTTAAACAACTTACTAAATTCCATCTCATAGCAACTATCCTTTTCCAAGATGTTCCAACTTGTTAAACAATCAAAATCTTAAATTCGTATTACCTTCGAATTCGAGAAACAGCAAACTCCTACAACGTTTGCATTGTGTCCATCAGTAGCATACTAATCTGATATCTCACAACCGAACACATCCGAGAAGCGAAGCTTCTCCCCCACTTAGCTTCAACTTAATTCCTACAAACAACAATCAGAAAACAACAAGTACCGACAGTGTTCCACACACTTTTCGTGTACAAAGGAAGTAAACAACATTAGACAACACTGGTCGGACAGACCAACCTGCTCTGATACCACTTTGTAACACCCCAATTCTACCCCGGTAATTATTATGAAAATCAGAGTTATAAAATTCTTTTCAACAAATAATTGGAGTATTACAATTCAACTAAAACAACAACACGCTAACACAGATACATAACACCTAAACTCGGATGAAACGAAACAACATGAATCAACTTTATTAATATTAAGCAGCGGAACTACATTAATCAACTTGGATGTCATATCATCTTTTCAACTTAAAACAATTTAAATTCAACAATTACTTTTCATATATCAACATAGTTATTCAACAACATTAATCAAAGCAGCAAAACAACTATTGTTCATCCCCCGAGTGTTACGTATCAGAGCAAAGACACCGATTTGAACCAACAATAACTGATTCTTCCATTCTTGAATACCTACACGTTACCAGTATAAAGGCAACGGCGAAACAAATGAAGGGGTGAGATATCTAACAATCTAATAAATTGTATGATAAATAATATATGATAGAATTTAGGTAACGTAAATCACCACTTCGCAACTTATTCTCACAACCAACAATCACAACATAATCATCAACGTAATATATGACAACAATTTTTCCACACAACAATATTTATCACAACATATTCGTCAACGTAACAACTTAACTCAACACAACTTAATAACAACAACTTAATAACAACGCCAACTTATAACAACAACAACTTATAGCAACAACAACTTATATAAACAACAACACAACAACAATCACTAAACAACGAATAATAACAACAACTTTAACTTGCGACTCAATATGTGACTCAACTATGCAAATGCATGTGGTACCATTTGGAGCAGAACTCCCAACTTAAAGTCATGCCAGTTTATCGAGGCATTAACAAGGCATGAGCCTTCAACTTTCAACTTGTGTCAATCCAGGCCAACGTGGGTGAGCATAGCTCCAATATAAAAATTGCCAATCCAGGCCAACTTAATAATGCAATGTATGCCATGCGACCTCAACTTCAACAACAAATACACAACGATGCAACAACAACAACAACATACAACAACAACAACTAGATCAACACTGGTCATTCGACCTACAACTCAAGCATGTCCATAAATTAGAATAATTCAACTTATTCAACATTGACCATAGGCCTACAACTTCATCAAATGCAAAACAACTTATCAACGTTGGTCATACGACCTACAATTTCATCAACGTATCAACAATAATAATAGTTTATCAATAAAATTAATACGAGCAAACAACAACCAATTTCATCACAGTCTACAACTTCGCAATTTATTAACAACATCAATACCAGCAAACAACAACAATTACTACACAATTTACAACTTCGCAATTTATTAACAACATCAATACCAACAAACAACAACAACAATTCAACGGAAATAACACGACACAATTTATCACTGCAAATTCACAATTTACAACAAATATATAACACACCGAAACTACAAACAAACCAAATAATTATTCGGACTATTCTGACTATTCCTGGTTATTTAATCTTCTGCTAAATTACTCAAATTTTCTACTTTGAACTACTATTAAACCACCACAATCCCTACAACTCTAAAATAACTCTAAGATGCTCAAAATTGCTCTACCGACAACTCTTGTATATAAAATAATATTTATGAAAATAATTGGTTACTCGTCTGACTCAAGTAATAGTAAAACAACTCTAAAGGGTCAAATACCTTTACCTTTAATTCTACGGCTTAGTAGGTTTAATTTTAAACAACTCGAAAACAATGCTGACAACTCTAGACATGTCAGAATCACCCAAAACCATTAAAGTATGACTCTTAATAACTCAAAACAACTATGATAATTTTATTGACAATTCTAACAACTCTATTGACAACTTTAATAACTCTAATAGAATCGAAATAATTTAAATTAATCAATTAACCAAATAATCGTCTCTTACTCAAAACTCTTAATTTATCATATTAATAATACTAAAACTATTATAATTATAAAAGCTAATAGTTAAATAGCTAATATTATTCTCATACACAAAACTTTATGTTATCAATATATTAAAATTGTAAATTAACAATTCTAAGGTTAGACTTTATCAAACATTAACCAATCAAATAAACTAATGCTATAATATATGAAACATTAACTTAGATTTTCGGCTTACTCTAATATACTGGTACTGTAACATGATACTCTCAATTATCTACCTAATTGTGATGTCTACCAAAATAATTAAATTAATGAAAAATTACGATACCGTGCATATAAATATATTTGATAAAGTTTCGGTACATATGTGAATAAACATGGTTATACACTACACATATATAAATATTATAACGAAATAATATATACATATTCAACCTACAAAATTAATTTAGCAACTTAAAAATCAAGACAAATTTCATCATATTCAAGAATAATTTCAACACACTGACATCAAATAATTTCTCACCAAATAGAACAATCATAAATACATAGCAAAATTCTCCATTATCCTAATTTCCATATACTACTCATCATACAACCCATTAGAAAATTAGAACCCCACCCTTACCTTAAATTAGATGGTGGTTATAACTCCGATCGAATTCCTATTTTCCGGTTCCGATTGTGCACTCCTTGAATTCTCTCCTAGCCTTTGTGCCTCCTCCTTCTTCAATCTGGTTTCTTTTCTCATGTACAAACTCTATTCCTATTATTTTCTTCCTTTATATACTCCTTTAAATACTCCTTAATATTATACGCTATTATTAATTAATTATTTATTCTACTCCTTTAATAATTCAAATATTATTCTATCATATATTTTATTTGACCAATTAAATAATGTTTCTCATTCTACTTCTCACATTATAGTAAAATTCACTAATTACTCTAGTTAATTAATTCCTACTCATAATAATAATTCTCCGACTAAATTGATTATTTATTTAATCCTCTTAAACCGATTTATAAATCCGTTAATGTCCCTTATAATTATTCCGGTAATTTCTTCTTCGACTAAATTCCAACTTATAATTTCTTAATAATTTAATTAAATAATTAATCAAATTCTGGGTGTTACATTCATCCTTGAGCTACTAAGATGTATCAAGATTTGAGGAAGTTATTTTGGTGGTCTGGTAGGAAGAAGGATATTGCGGAATTTGTGTATTCTTGGTTGATCTGTCAGAAGTCTAATATTGAACATCAGAAATCGTCTGGTTTATTGCAGCCGTTATCCATTCCTAAGTGGGAGTGGGATAACATTTCTATGGATTTTGTTTCTGGATTTCTGAGGACTCCGAGTAGTCATGATGCTGTTTGGGTTATTGTGGATAGATTGACAAAATCTGCTCACTTTATTCCTTTTTTGATGGATTATCCTATGGAAAAGTTTGTTATGTTGTATATTGAGAAAGTTGTGAGTTTACATGGCGTTCCGTCGAGCATTGTTTCGGATAGAGATCTGATATTTACTTCGCATTTTTGGGAAGGTTTGCAAAGTGCATTGGGTACTAAGTTGCGTTTGAGTTCGGCGTATCATCCGCAAAATGATGGTCAGACTGAAAGGACGATTCAATCATTGGATGATCTTTTAAGTGCTTGTGTTTTAGAGCATGGAGGTTCTTGGGATAGTTATTTGCCTTTGACTGAGTTTACTTATACCAATAGTTTTAATTCGAGTATTGGAATGGCTTTATTTGAAGCTTTGTATGGAAGAAGGTGTAGGACGCCTTTATATTGGTATGAAACTGGTGAGAGTGTTGTGGTTGGACTTGAAATAGTTCAACAGACTATGGATAAGATTAAGATGATTCAGGAGAAGATGAAGATTTCCCATAGTCGTCAAGAGAGTTATCATGATAAGAGTATAAAGGATCTTAGCTTTGAGAAAGGGGATCATGTGTTTTTGAGAGTTACTCCTGTGACTGGTGTTGGTAGAGCATTTGAAGTCAAGGAAGTTGACTCCGCATTTTATTGGTCCTTATCAAATTGTTGAGAAAGTTGGTGAAGTAGCCTATCAAATTCATTGGCCGCTGCCACTTGCTAATCTTTATGTCGTATTCCATCTATCTCAATTGAGGAAATATATTCCAGATATATCTCATGTTGCGTCGCTAGATGATGTGCATGTTAGAGATAATTTGACGGTTGAGACTTTACCAATGCGTATTAAGGATCGAGAAGTTAAGAAACTTTGAGGAAAGGAAATAGCTTTGGTTAAAGTGGTTTGGGGAAGTCTTTCTAATGGTAATGTGACTTGGGAGCTTGAGAGTCAGATGAAGGATTCGTATCCTGAGTTGTTTGCTTGAGGTAATTTTCGAGGGCGAAAATCTTTTAAATCGGGAGAGTTGTAACATCCTGATTTTTAATAGCTAATTATTAATTATTATTATATTATGTGATAATTAATTTAATTGGGCAATTTAAATGAATATTCGAATTATTTGAATATGTGTGTGTTATTTAATTGATTGGGTTTTATGAGTAGAATTGTGGTTATTTGGTATTGGACCTAATTTTATGAATAGAAGTATAAGGAGGTGTTAAGTATTAAGCCCAATAAGACATTACTAGTTAGAAAAGGTTAGAAGGAAAAACATAATTAGTGTTGTCATTTGGAGAAAAGAGAAAAAGAAAGAAGAAGAGAAAAAAAGGTGAAACCCTAGGAAGTCAAATATTCAAGAGGTAAGGGAGATAATCTTCATTATTATGCATTTATATGTTGTTGGATAGCGATTAGTAACATGCTATAGGATTGAGTATCTCTAATTCTAGGTTTTTGATTCTCAAATTAAAGTTGTAATTTGGGGATTTTGATTATTAGAACTAGATTTGATGATATGAATAAGTTCCCTATATGTATACATGTTAGATGATGTTTATTTGGTGTTAAATTAGCATTAGAACATGTTTTGGTAGTCGAATTCATGGTTGGACAGATGCAGGTCCATAGCTGATTTTTCCACATAACAGCAAGGACGCTGAGCGTGCGGGGTGGCGTTGATCGCAACTTACTGAATGCAGAAAAATAATAATTTTTTTTTATGCATGAATGGCTTAGGGTATTGCTTTCTTATGATTTATCCTTAATTTATATGATTTCTAACAAGTGTATTGATGAGTTTTGGATCATGTTTGGATGCGGTTTTGTTGATTACATGCTACTTGCATTAGTGTATGTATGTTATGGTTTGGATGGAATATTGTGAATAACATGTATGGAATTGTATGCTATATGTTATTTGTGATGTGTGGTGATATGTATATGCTACATGTATTGCTTGTTGTGTTGAAACATGATGATGTGCAATTGGTGGATGATTCATAAGAGTTGAATTATGGTGATATGCTTGAATCACCATGATTTGCATATGTTGTTTGATGAATTTGACATTCATACATTGGTTGACCTTGAAAATTTAGTTGGTGAAACTTTGGGTTCACAATTGGCTCGATTCTTGAATGGATAAGTAGCAGTGAAACGTTGGATTTGTAACACCTGAGGCCAAAAAAGGCAGGGGGTGGTTACACCGCATGTAACACTTGAGGCCGTAAAGGGCTAATAGTGGTCGCCACATCGGAATGAGAGGGATCATGAGACTGTGCAGGAATGGGATTGCATGGTTGAAGGATGGATTATAAGGATTAATTGGTACTGTCATACCCCAATTTTTGACCTAAGATACGACCTTACATTATTCACATATGCATCACTGCATCACTTACAATTTCAGAACAGGATAGATCGTGCGTGTGCTCATAAAGTCAAAGTTAGGGTTTTATCAAAATTTCATCTGTTCAAGATATGATCAATTAGTGTTTGAGTTTCCACTCACCTCAATTGATCTATCTTAATCAATCATCAACATTTGATCTTCAAATTCCCTACTTTTTCTCATGATCTACCTTTAATCGACTAATTAGGGTTTTGAACGAAGATAGTGAATCATTGACTTTCTGCTCAATGGATGACCTATTTTCTTGAAGATTAATCTTAAAATCCTCAATGCAATATCTTGACCTAATTTCTTGGTTCAAAACATTGCAACATCCCTGTTTCTTCATCAGACAAATTCTGAGTCATCTGATGAAAATTTATCTGCTCAAAAATGTCAAACTTTGACTTTTGGTCAACTTTTTCAAATCCAAACTTTTTCAATCATAAAATCATTTCAAACAATCTATCATGATCATAAAAAAAATCAAGAAATGTGAAAAAGTCAACAAAAAGTCAAAGTTGGAATTTTTTCTAACACTTAGAAAAATTTTCAAGTGTTAAGAAACATGGTTTTTCCTTACTTTCATGGCCATTTTTCACCTAGATCCATTTTGATTCAAGAAAAACTCAAAACATGAAAGTTGTAGGTCTTGTTACAAGATTTCTAAAATGTCCAATAACTTGCAAAAACACTTTGTCTAGCTAGGGTTTTGATTTTGAAACATAGAGCTCCAAAACCATGGATTTTTGAGATCATGCATCAAAATTACAAGTCATTTTTGCAACTTCTCCTTCTAGAAGCCTTGTCACCATTGAGAGATAGGTTATAACTGATAAATATTAGTTAGAAATGATTGAGAGACGAATTGGATCAAGAAGAAATTTTAACCATGGTTAAAGAAGTTAACCAAGTGCATTAAATGCAAAAGATTCTTTCTTACCACTTAAGCCAAGTTGCAAGCTCTTTCAATTATAACCTTGCCTTGTCATTCAGAAGTTTTGGCCTATAAATAGAGGTTATTTCTTCATTCAAAAATATCCCAAAGCAATCATAATCCAAGCTTTCCTTCTTTCTTTCTTGATTTCCAAGTTTCAACGTTCTAAGAAGGAGAATTTTGCAAGTTTCAAGTTTTGCAATTTCTGAGCAAACTTAGGCTTCAAATACTTTCTAAACATCATTAGAAAGTTGTTAGGATCCTCAAGCTAGCACAAAAACTAGCCAAACTCAGAAATCATTTTCAAACTTCATGTATGCACATATTGAGCCATAACTTACAAACTCTCAATCCACTTGTGCATCTTCCAAACTTTCACTTCAAACACCTTCTATACATCATATAGAAGTAATCCAAATCATCATTCCATCACTGTAAACACAAAATCTCCATATTCGATTCTCACTTCAAGTGACCGTAACTGGACTTGGTCAGAACAATCCAGACCATTTTAAACTAAGGTAAGCATACCAACACCTTCCATAAACATCAGTGAAGCTGTAGCAATCATCAAAATACCTCTGGAACACCTCCAGCAAGAAACACGATTTCAGTTTAAAGAGGTATAAAATTGAACTTTGAACTCTATAATTTCTAAATTTCAGTTCAAAAAAGGCTTGGCCATTTTGTTTCTGCACTATCACTGAGTAATAACCCTCAATCAATTGCTTAAAATTATGCTCATACATGATTTCATAATCAAAACTTAGAATTAGGGTTCTTCGTGTTCATACAAAAATTAATGATTCTAAGCTTAAAATAAATGAAATTAAATGTCATAATCATGTTCCTGGTAAAAATCTGAGAAAGTTTGATGTTTGGATCATTTGATTTCACTGAGAAATGAAGAATCCATGGAACCAGAATTTGGAGGTTGAAGAAGACGTTGTCGCGCGTGTTTTCTAATTTCCAGAAATTCAAAAATTCATGTTTATAATATATATTTATGGTTAGAGTTAAGATAATGGATGTATCACCGCCCCAGTAGTTGCTAGCACGCTCTTAAATCTCTTGCCTTGCCTCAAGGCCCAGGGTTCGAATCACCCTGGGACCTTTTTTTAAAAATAAAAGGCATCAGCTTCTGATGTTTGTTTCTCTAGAAGCATTTATGAGGCTCAACCCTCTAGAAGTACTTCTGATACTTCTGCCTCTAGAAGCTTTCAGCTTCTACACTCTTCAGAAGCATTTCTAGTGCTTCTACCGCTAGAAGCATCAAGCTTCTACGTCCAAAAGCATCAAGCTTCTACTTCTAGAAGCATCAAGCTTCTAACATTCCTAGAAGCATCAAGCTTCTAACATCCAGAAGCAGCCAGCTTCTAAGGCATCCAGAAATAGCATGCCTCCACACGCTCCAGAAGCAACATGCTTCTAAGTTTCCTTCGAGCGACTAGATTCGATCCCCTTCCCCAGTAGCCACGATCCCTTGAACTCGGTGAACATTTTCAAAACTTCATTTTTTCAAAACTCCTTCTAAATAAGGTGATTAAATGACAAGTCAAGCACATAGCTCAGTGGAAAAACTCATCACTTCTAAGCCAAAAGTCCAAGGTTCAAACCTCCTTAGGACCAAAAACTCTTTTTTATCACTAATTTTCTCAAGTTTTTTTACAAATTTCAACATTTTCAAAAACTAATCAAAACTTCTCATTTTGAGATGATTTTTTGCACACTTGTCATTTAATATACCTATTTTATGATTATGTCAAAAAAATCTAAAAATATTTTCTTTTTGATTATATTTTTATTAAGTTAAAAATGAGACATTTTAAGTATTTCTTAATACTTTTCAAAAATGTTTTCTTTCCAATTTTCAAACTTAAATCTTTTTCAAAACTTCTTGTGAATATCCTTCACTTTTCAAAATCATTTTCAAAACCTTTTCAAAAAATCATTCAATAAACTTACACACCTTTTTTCCATGATCAATTAGATTTAAAGATAAACCAAACCAGGTTTCTCCTTGAATTTCTTAATTGATCATGGGCCTCCCTCACGGTGTAAGTCTCAACCCTCCTATGTACATATTCATTTCCTTGTACATAACAACCCTTTCGTGTACATATTCATTTCCTTGTACACATTCAATCATCTTTGTAAATATTCAAGCATAAACAAACTTCGTTCATTTGTTTTCATCCGCGTGTTTATACACTGATTCCATTGGTATCAAGAGAAGCATTATTCGTAGTGAAACTGCTCTTAAAACCAATGGGCCTCCCTTAAGGTGTAAGTCCCAAACCCTTTGTATATATTCAAGTTACACTTGCTTTAATTGCTTGTTTTATACAATTGTTTATATATTTCTTTCATAAACTCATGTGAATACACATCACACACTTGTTTATATAACTGCTCAGTTATAACATAAAAACTAGCCTAATAACTAGGTTCCCTTTAGCCTCCTCTTAGGCTTCATATAAGACAACTCACCCGTTGAGTTTAGCCTCCTCTTAGGCTTCATGTAAGACAACTCCCCTGCTGAGTTAGCCTCCTCTTGGGCTTCGTTCAAAAGAACTCCCTCGTTGAGTTTAGCCTTCTCTTGGGCATCAAACAAGAAAGAGACCTAGAAATCTATTAGCAGCCTCCTATTGGGCTTCCAATACAAAGAATCACCTTCGCTAGGATAGAACCCTGAGAGTATGATTTCCCGGTGAAATCACTCTTGAATCCTAAGAGGATGGTTTCCCGGTGAAACCACTCTTAAAGCCAAAGCCAGCCATACCCTATAGCTTCCTCTTGAGCTTCATACAAGGACCCTCGATGACCCTCGGAATGCCTTCTCTTGTGCTCACAATACAAGGACCCTCGATGACCCTCAGAATGCCTCCTCTTGGGCTTACAATACAAGGACCCACAGACTTCTTAAAAGCATCCCCCTAATCCATAATCAATTTTTCCTAGAGATTTAGACATTTATCATCTCTATGGAAGAGGTATCCCATCTATCACATCACATACAAATCACACTCTTTTCAAACAAAAACATCTTTTAATTGTAAACGGTAACACTTGTACACTCCAGAAAAACACCAAAACTTACAATTAAAGATTCAATCATCTTTCAAACATCTTTCTTAACTCGTAAGTGGCAACGCTTGTACACTCAAGCAAAACACCTAATACTTACGATGAAAGATTCAATCAATCAACCCTTCAAACAATATGTGATGAAATAGATTAGATACATTTTTCATTAAGATGACATTTGTCTTTGTCTCTTAATAACACCCGTTGCTTCCACTAGCATAAGTGGGAACTACGATTGCTCTGACTTTCTCAACCTCCCTTTGAGAATACGTAGGCACAAGGTCTCATCCTTGGCGAGCATACTTCTTTCTCCCTCAAACCAAACAAAACCATAGCTCCCTTAGATCTGAGCTACAAATTATCTGATTCCCATTAAGGGATATGTATGTAGAAGACCCCAATGATCTTTGCGAGCACAATAATAACAAAACCTAGGATCCCACATAACCTACCCTTCTTAAAATCCAAAGGAGAAACTTTCCCAAGAATAGAATAGCAAATTAAAACATACAAACATATCAAAATATTCATATATAAGGCTATAGATAACTATATATATTTAGGGTGCCACATCTATTCCCTTTATATAACAAACCCCCTTGCCCAGATCTCTCCCCAATGCGTTGCATCTAGTTCACGCTAGTCATACCTCATATCATTATTTATTGAGGGTATTGCAGCTTTCCCCTTTTTCATCTCATTTTTCTTGTTTTGGAAATAATAAAGCTTGATGTTCGCGGCATCTTTAAAAACAAATCAAAATAGTAAATCGTTTCGAGCCAGAGATTCAAATTCCAATTCGATTCCCTCGTTCGTCACTTTTTAACGCGAACAGGTACTACCTATACCAACAAGATGCATCTTCTTTTTGGGAGCCTGTTCCATAAGAACTCCACAGTTAAACGTGCTTGGCTTGGAGTAGTATTGGGATGGGTGACCTTCTGGGAATTTTCTCGGAAAGCGCGAGAGTGAGGCCAAAGCATGGTGAAGATACTCATGTTGGTTTGTGGGGTCACTTGATAATCTCGAAACCAGTCCGGGGCGTTACATGTTACGCGTTATAGGACGAGGCTTTCTCACCAACAAACCCATAACGACCGTCACACCTCCCATAACGACCATTACCCATTAGAAGGCGAGAAAATCATAACAAGCAAACTTGTAACGACCGTTACAAGCCCTAGCGATGGTCACAGCTTCCCCAATAGACCATAGCGATCTCTACAGAGGCATTTTCGGAGGAGAAATTTTCTCAATGTCCTACTTTCTCAGCGCGTCTCACATCTATAAATAGGGCTGCCATTCTCCATTTTCTACACCCCTCTCTCTTTCTCTCTCGTCCATTTTTCCATCTCTTTTCATTTATGGCTTTTTCTTAGAATGTAAAAGTAAGAGTTCTCCACATCGGGGGACTATTACCAAGTTATTTTTAGGATTTATTTATATTGTTCTATTTATGTATTAGACTCAAACAAGATTGAGTGTTTCAATTCAAGTTCTTTTTCTTTCCATTTTCTGAATTTACAGGGTCTTCATTTTACCGCTTTATTATTATTATCATTGTTAATCTTTTTATCGCATTATTTATTGTTATTATTTCATTTGTCAAATTAGTTGATATGTCGTCTTTTATCGTAACTATAGTTATTTATATGTTTTTAATTAGTAACATGTCCGGCTACATAGTCTTGAGTATGGTGTATGACGACCATCGTTACCAACGGGACTCGGTAGAAAATAATAGGTGCGAACTTATGATTAAAGTTTGTTTTGGTTTTAATTTCCAAGTCTAATTTAAATACCTTTGTCACGAGAGTGAGAGTTAATTAGCACAATTTTGTCACGAGAGTGAGAAATCAATTAAGGTGAGAGTCGACACTGCGAGAGCGTGGAGATCGAACTGGATAGTGGAAATTAGGCAACAAATCTAAATACAGCGAGAGCGTTTTAGATGTGTTTAGGATATTATTGGCTTACAAAATATATTTCTTAGTCACCGGGCGAGCGAGAGAAAAATCTTGGGATTAGAAAGTATGGCTTTAGTTAATACTACGAGAGCGTGAGGCGGATTCTTTAAGTTAGTATATTCTACGGAACTAAGTTCTAGTCATAATTAGTACCTGTTTTCTATAAGTCCTTCAGGAACGCGGGAATCATATCCCGGCCTCGTTTTAGTATTATTTCCTTAGTTCATTTATTTCACTTTTAGTTATTAGTTTCCCCTAAATCCAATTATTCATTAGCCTTAGCTATACAAAGTAACGATAGGTTACAGTAGGTTGACATTGGTCTCTATGGTTCGACAATCTTTTATATTACTTCGATATTTCCGTGCACTTGCGGAATTTACCCATCAAGTTTTTGGCGCTGTTGTTGGGGACCAACAGTCAATATTGTTAATCTGTTATTACACTGTATAGACTAAGGCACTATTGCCTTAATTATTATGTATCACCCAAAAAATTTCTACAAACACTATTCTCAGTATTTCGAGGTATCACCAGAATCCCCTAAATCTGACCTCGAAATACTGATGGAGAAATTTTTTGCGTCACCAAATCTCTCTCACCCAAATTACCTCTGTAACTATCAATCCCATCATTTTGAGGAGTTGCAAGAATACCAAAGATATGATCTCGAAACATCATTGGAGGATTACAATGCGATGCTAACCTATCCCCAACCAAAATTCCTCTACAATCAACACTCCCAATATTTTGATGAATCACAAGAATACTAGAATTCCACTCTCGACACATTAATGGAGGATATGACGGTGATAATAACTCTCTCTAGACTAGAACCAATGAAGATGGAGCGCTTTGTGGAGACACAAAATGCGACGCTAACTCACTTTGAGGAACCGCAAGAATCCTATAATTTCAACCTTGAAACATCAATGGAGGATTCTGATGCGACGTTAACTCACTCTAGGCTAGAATCTGTGATGGAGCACTTTATAGAGACACAAACTTTCCACAATGAAGAAGTAAGAAAAAAAAATTCTCGACAATAATGAAACTCTTAGACAGCTGAACAATGCGTTTTAGTCCCTAGTGACTCACAACGAGGCATTAGAGGCCCAAATCTCCATGCTTTCACAAACACCTCTAGGACCCTACCCTAAGGAGAATGTGTATGTTGTAACAACCAGTAGTGAAAAACAAATTGAAAAACCTAAGGAGAATGATAATAAGGTTGAAGAGAGTAATAATGAGGTTGAGGAGAGTTCTGGTGAGAAAAGAGTAGAGATTGAGAAAAATCCACCAACATCATCCGAAAGGAAGGTTGTAGAAAAGGTAGAGAAGGAAGCACATATTGTTGTTCCTCCTTCCTATACCCCACCGATTCTTTTCCCTCAAATTTTTGTGGAAGCTTAGGTAGACTCCCAATCCAATAAGCATGTGGAGATATTAAAAACTATCCACACAAATGCACATTCGTCTGGAGTCTTGCATAAAAAGAGAAAATTTAAGGACCATGAAACTAGGTAAATCATTAGAATTAAGAGGGGAAAGTTAACATTCGAGATGGTGGATAAAATAACTAAGCCCAAACTCGAAAAGTTGATACTTAGGATAGATCCAGAACCACCACCACAAGTTCAAAAGAGTGAACCATCCCTCAAAAGAAAGAAAAGAAAAGGTGAGGGATATGTGAAATGGCTTGATAAGTGGCCATGGAAACTGAAGATTATTAAAGGTTTGATCAAGGATTCATTCTCGACAGAACCACCATGAGTGCTTGCACTCTTGAGCCGTTAAGCTATTGACGTTAACCAAAGCGATGCGTGGGAGGCAACCCACGAGTTTTCAATTTAATGTTTTCCTTTTATTTTTTTGAACTTGTAGAAAATAAATACACGGATCGCTTGTCACATCTCGACCATATCTAGGCGAAACATCTATAGACGATCATCACAAAAATGAGTCGGTGCCCATGTACATTCCTGTGAATGTTGCTGCTGGTGGTGACACCGTTGATGAGTACGATTGGAGAAGACATATTTCTCCCATCTCTAACTCAACTCATTCTCATCATTTGCATGGTCATGTTCCACCTGCACACACCACACTGTATTTTTCACACTTTTGTAGGTACTTCCTCTAAAAATGAGAAATATGATGAGTGGCTTCAAGAAAGAGAAGTTTTAGCAAATTCAGATATCTCATAGTACAACACGTCGGAGTAGAAGTGGTCAACAAAGACATGATCAACAAGGGAAGGATCAGAGCAAAAATTGGCCATTGTAGCACGCAATGTCGTTCATTTAGGTTATATTTTTCCTCTTTCCATCTTTCATCAAAACATTGAGGATAACGTTTGGTTTAAGTGTGGGGGAGGGACTTTACCGCTTTCATTATCGCTTTTTTGTTTGATTGATTGCTTTGTAGTTTATTCGATGTTTTTAGGGATTTATCTATTTTAAGTATGTTGTCGATTCATTGCATGTGTTGTCAAGTCTCTATACGTGATTTTCAGTTGTTATTGAATTTCCCCGAAATTTTAAAATTTTAACCTCCAACGAAAATTTTCTTTTTGATGCATGGTGCACACACTCTGAAAGTATATAGGTTGTCAAACTTTAGGTTGTGTTAGAGAAACTTGGGAAAGTTTTGATGAAATCGATACCGTTAGGACACCCTAAACCCCCTCATTATGTGATATCGATTTGGGTACCCTTATGTCGATACCTTAGGCTTAAGTTTTCAAAGTAGCTCTTAATATTTTATATTAGTAGTCAGCACCATCTTATATACAAACTACGTAGGAAGTCGATGAATATAAGTTAATGATCCCAATTTTAATAAGTAAATGATTTAATAGAAAAATAACCTTCTAAGTTACGTGACCCTCACCCGATCATTTAGCCCAACGGTTTTTATGCCTATAAGGATTTAATAATAAGAACCCATTTGTTGGTTGATCCAGAGGTCACTATTACTGGATTTGGTAGGGCGGGCTACGGTCAGATCCCCCGCAACCGCAATTTGGAAAAATGGGGATTCACCTCTTAAATACCAGAACCCCGTGCTAAAGACAAGAAAATGATCATAGTCACTAACAAATTTCCCTACTATGTGCGTGTACAGATAACAGGCTTAATGTGATTGCGCATGAATGAAAAGAGTGAAAGAAAAACAAGAGATATAGGTTAAGTTATAATGGTATGATTTGAATTGGTTTGCATAAATAGGGACTTTTTGAACAATGTCTCGTTACACTATCCTTGGTGTTGACGATTAGCACCCATCTATCTAACATTAGCCTAGAAGCCACGTATGACTAGGAGTCATGTCGTGCCTTTGTTTCAAAAACCATGCTTAATCATTTTCTTTTACCGTGTTGGTTGATTGCTTGAGGACAAGCAATGGTTTAAGTGTGGGGGTATTTGATAACACGAAAATGTATCGTATATTTAGCTTGATTTAAATATATTATATCTTTATTTTATCTTAATTATGTTGCTTTATATTCGTATTATGCCGGTATTTTGTATGTTTTCATAAATTTGATGTTTACAAGGCATGTGTCAAGAAAGTCAAGAAAAGTCAGGAAAATCGTACTTAAAATTCACAAAAGAAGAGCAATTATGCAATTGTGGAATGTATGGCAAAATAGGGGTGCATCACAAGTAAAAAGGCTTTAAAAAATAAAGAAATGAGATAAAGCACCTAAGGCCCAACCCAACGCGTCTTCACCATCCCAGCAAGGTGTGACAATCGTCACAACCCCTTAAGACAAGCTATAACGGTCGTTACGCGTTACATGGCGAGGCTTTCTCACCAAGCAAGCCCATAACTACTATCACACCTCCCATAACGACTGTTACCCATTAGAAGGAGAGAAAATCTTAACAAGCAAGCTTGTAACGACCGTTACAAGCCCTAGCGACCGTCACGGATTCCCCAACAGACTGTAGCGATCGCTACAGAGGCGTTTTCGGAGGAGAAATTCTCTCAACGTCCTACTTTCTCAACGAGCCTCACATCTATAAATAGGGCTCCCATTCTCCATTTTCTACACGCCTCGCTCAAGGCCTCTCTCTTCCTCTCTCGTCCATTTTTCCATCTCTTTTCGTTTATGGCTTTTTCTTAGAATGTAAAAGTAATAGTTCTCCACATCGGGGTACTATTACCAAGTTAGTTTTAGAATTTATTTATATCTTTCTATTTATGTATTATATTTAAACTGGTCTGAGTATTTTAATTAAAGTTCTCTTTGTTTCCATTTTCCGCATTTACAGGTTCTTCATTTTACTGCTTTATTATTATTATCATTGTTATTCTTTTTATCGCATTATTTATTATTATTATTCCGTTTGTCAAATTAATTTTTATGTCGTCTTTTATCGTAATTATAACTATTTATATGTTTTTAATTAGTAACATGTCTGGCTAAATAGTCTTGAGTCTGGTGTATGAGGACTGTCGTTACCAACGGGACTCGGTAGAAAATAATAGGTGCGAACTTATGATTAAACTCTGTTTTGGTTTTAATTTCCAAATCTAATTTACATAGCTTTTTCACGAGAGTGAGAGTTATTTAACACGATTTTGTCATGAGAGTGAGAAATCAATTAAGGTGAGTGTCGACACTACGAGAGCGTGGGGATCGAACCGGATAGTGGAAATTAGGCAACACATCTAAATATAGCAAGAGCACTTTACATGCGTTTAGGATATTATTGGCTTACAAAATATATTTCTTAGTTACCGGGAGAGCGAGAGAAAAATCTTAGGATTAGGAAGTATGGCTTTAGTTAATAACTGCGAGAGCGTGAGGCGTAGTCTTTAAGTTAGTATATTCTACGGAACTAAGTTGTAGTCGTAATTAGTACCTTTTTTCTATAAGTTCTTCAGGAACGCGGAAATCATATCCCGGCCTCGTTTTAGTATTATTTTGTAAGTTCATTTATTTCAGTTTTAGTTCTTAGTTTCCCCCAAATCCAATTATTCATTAGCCTTAGCTTTACAAAGTAATGATAGGTTACAGTAGGTTGACATTGGTCTCTGTGGTTCGACAATCTTTTATATTACTTCAATATTTCACTTGCGGAATTTACCCATCATTTATATATTTCTTCCAATTATATATATTTGGATAATGATGTCAATTATCACCCTTCTGTTGTGATGTAACCTCTATGTGGGTAACGTGCAGGTTCCGAGGATAGTGGTGCTTCGCACGAGACTAGTTGAGGAGTTTATCTATTTATTCCTTATACTAGGTAGTGAGTCATTGCTCTAGTCATGTAACACGGGGATTATCTGGATTTCTGCTTTTATGAGATGTTTGTTATGTATTCTCATATATTTTGTATTTGTATGTTGCGATACTATGTTGATGTGGTCGTGGTGCCGATGTATAAATCTTTATGACTTGATTATGTTATGGATTCATTATTGTTTCATCCAATGATTATAGTATGGGATGTAATCATTAATACTATCTAAGATATTAAATATTCCGCTGTGAAATGCATAGTTTTATTTTAAAGTATGAAATTCAAATATGTGTTATGAGTATGACCAGGCACATGTTAATGTTTGTTTGTTGGTTTTCCTATGTATGGAAAATAACATGTCATACCCTTTATATGCGTGCATTTTATATTACTCTGATTGATACCATAATTATTTGGGGATAGAAAAGGGGTGTTACAACCACCATACCACCTTCAAAATCATCTGAATCTTTGCGTACAAGGTTCGCTCCTTTGTCCTTGCCTGTCGATTCCTTGTCTTTTCTGTACCAACAATTCTTGGCTAAAGGACCTCACATTTCACAGTTATAGCACTATACACTTTTTTATCTTCTTTCTCATTTCGATATTTTCCTCCTCCTCTTTCCGAGGTTTTCGAAGCTCTATCTTCGACCTGATGCTTCTGAGGATTTGACCAAAAATTATTTCCATGAGTCTTGTCAACATTTACTTTAAACTTGTTAGAACCGCCAGTCATTTTCCATGACGGAGCTTGCAGTGCCTGTATCGAGTCCTGAACTCATTTCCTTTCGACAATCCTCATCTCATGCGCCTCCAATGAACCAATCAAATCTTCCATTTTTAGGGTTTCAAGATTTTTGGAATCTTGAATAGCTACGATAATGTAATCAAAGTGAGAGGTCGACATTCTCATTACCTTCTAAACTACCATCTTATTAATTATGGTGTCACCACAATCCTTCATGAGATGGACGAGTTTCTGAACCTTCGACACATATTCTTCAACTTTTTCATCGTCTCTCATCGACAACAACTCATATTATCGACATAAGGTTTGTAACTTGACAACCTTAATTTTCTAACCTCCTTCGTAATAGTTCACCAGAATATCTCATGCCTCATTCACCGTTTCGGCATGAGAAAACACGTCGAAGTTAGAAGTGTCGGCCTCCGTTTGAATGCAACAAGTAGCCTTGTAATCTTTCTTCTTGACTTCATTGTGGGTAATTTTTTATGCTTTGGTTGCATCTGGAGCCAACGTAGGAACGTTGTCGGTAACATTTATAGAGTTTCATAGAAGCTAAACAAAGATTGCATCTATTTTTTCCATCGGTTTCAATTTTATCGTCAAGCATTGGAAGATAATTCATAATGCCCTTATCACTAGCCCTCTTTGTTACGATTGATTCACTTTCCTTGGAAACTCGATCACTGGTGTGAAGGTCTTGAAAACTCGATCAATAATAATAACCAGGCTCTGATACTAATCTGTTAGTCCGTGAGACATTTTTAATGAGGAGAAAAAAATAATAAAAATAATAATTTTATTATTCACTTAAATTGTATTATACAAAACAAGGATACACTATAACTATTTATATACTGTTGGTGCAAAAGAATAAAAGTGATTGGAATGATGGAAGAAAAAACAGAATGACGACTACCAAACGAGTAAAGAAATAAGGATAGTTGTATTATTAATGAAATAAGGATTGTTGTATTATTAATGAAATAAGAATTCCTATTTATACACAAAAAAATCTCAAAAGTAAACCCTAATTAAAACTAATATTGGTGACCAAGATAAAAGATACTAACAGTATAAACTAACAAATACTAAAGTACCCTTAAAACTAAACTTAATAACTAAGTTTAGGAACCAGAACATCATAACATCAGAACATCAGAACATCAGAAGTTCTGGATATGCCTTAATGAACATCAGAACTTCTGACTGACCCTCAGAAGTTCTGGATATGAATTATTCTCAACACAATCCCTTAATTCATATCCATCAAAAACTAACAACACCAATTTCATTTCTTAAACGAAGAAAGCAATCGGTTTTGATAGCCTTTGTCAGAACATCTTCCAGCTGCTTTTAGGTGCTGCAGTGCAGAACTTCTAACACTCCTTTTTGTACTTGACTTCTGAGAAAATGATATTTTGTCTCAATATGCTTGCTTCTTTCATGCAACACTGGATTCTTGGAAAGATTTATTGCAGACTTGTTATCAATCAACAGCTTCAGAGGTTTCTCTATCACAATCTTCAAATTCTCCAGAAGATTCAGAAGCCAAACAGCTTGACAAGCAGATACAGCACCTGCAATATACCCAGCTTCACATGTTGACAGGGCCACAACAGGTTATTTCTTGGAACTCCAAGAAATAGGACCTCCCAGAAACTTGAACAAGTAGCCAGAGGTACTTCTTCTGTCAACTCTATCTCCACACCAATCAGAATCATAATAGCCCACTAGTTTTGGTTCTAACTTCCTTCCAAAGGAAAATACCACCCAAATTTCAGACTTCCCTTTATATACCTCAGAATCCTGACAACATCTTGGTAATGGGACCACTTTGGATTACTCATAAATCTGCTAACCATTCTAACTGCATAACAAATGTCAGGTCTGGTATTGCATAAATACCTAAGAGAACCAATCAACTGCTTGAAGGTTGTAGCATCCACAAAATCACCATCAGAGTCAGAGTCCAATTTATGATTGGTTTCTAATGGTTTCACAGCAACTGTACAATTCTGCAACTTAAATCTCTTCAGAAGTTCAAGTTCATACTTTAGTTGATGCAAAATGATACCCTCCTTTGAGTACAGAACTTTCATTCCTAGGAAATATACCATATTTGATAGATCTATCATCTCAAATTCATTCATCAACATTTTCTTGAACTTAGTTATATATCCCGGACAACTCCCCGTAAGCAATATGCCATCAACATAAAGACACACTAGAATCATATTGTTTCCAGAATGTTTCACATACACGATATACTCCATCTCACATTTCTAAAACCCTTGCTTCTTGAAAAATGAATCAATCTTCTAATTCCAAGCTCTGGGTGCTTACTTCAACCCATACAGATCTTTGTGTAGCTTGTACACCATCCCTTCCTGATTCTTTTTCATGAAGCCAAGAGGTTGTGACACATATACCTCCTCTTGTAATGGACCGTTCAAAAATGTTGACTTCACATCTAAATGCATCAGCGGCCAACTTTTGTTTGCAGCTAAAGCAATCACCAATCTGATTGTTTCATGCCTAGCCACAAGAGCAAACACCTCAAAATAATCTAGTCCAGGTTTTTGAAGAAAACCTTTGGCCACTAGCCTTGCTTTGTGATTTCTAACTAATCCATCTGGCTTAAGCTTCACCTTAAAAACCATCTGACGCTGATGGCTTTCTTCTTCTTTGGAAGTTCTATAAACTCCCAAGTTTTGCTTCTCTTTATATCCTCAAGTTCTTCTTTCATGGCATCAGCCAGACTTTCTTCTTGAGTGCTTCTTCTATACCCAATGGTTCAGAATCTACTAACATGGCACACTGAGTGACTTCTCCCTCTGAGTCAACTTTAGTGTCTTACAGCATGTCAAAATCTGAAAACCTTCTAGGTATGGTTCTGACTCGTTGTGACCTCTGATCATGTTCTCCAGAACTTGGAAAAATATTAACTTTTGGACCTTGTCCAGAAGTTCTATCTTCAGAATTATCACCTTCAAAGACATGATCACCTTCAGAAGCTTGTCCTCCAGAACCTAGGTCTATAGAGTTTTCTCTTCTAGAAGCATGATCACCACCAGATTCTAGATCATCATCAGAATCAGATTCATCATCTTCATCTTAAGAGTCTTCAGAATCATCTTTTGACTCTGACTCTTTTTAAGAACTTTCAACTTTTGACTCGTCTTCAGAAGTTATCACTACATCAGAAGTTGGTTGGGACTTACTCCAATCCCAAACTTCTGACTCTTTCACAACAACGTCTCTGCTGATTTCAACTCTATTGGATTCTGGACAATAGAGCTTATATGCACCTATAATGTGGTACCCCACCAGTAACATTACCTTGCTTTAATCATCCAACTTCTGTTTTCTAGCTTCTGGGGCGTGTTTGTAACATACAGAACCAAACATTCTCAGATTACCAACACTTTTCTTATCTCCAGTCCACTTCTCTAAAGGAACAATTTCCTTCAGCTTCTTTGTTGGACACCTCTTCGGAACATATGTTGATGTGGCAACAGCTTCTCCCCATAACATATGAGGTAGCTTCTTCTCTTTCAGCATACTTTTGGACAAATCAAGCAAAGTTATGTTTCTTCTCTCAGTAAGACCATTGTGCTGAGGAGTATATGGAGCAGTAACCTCATGTTCTATTCCATTCTCCTCACAAAGCTTCTGGAACTCTGTAGAGTTATACTCACCTCCACAATCTGTTCTCAGAATCTTCATCTTCTGACCACTCTGCTTCTTAGCCTTCACCTTGAACTTCTGAAAATCATTAAACACTTCATGTTTGAACTTAATGAGTGTTACCCACATCATCCTTGTGAACTCATAAGTGAAGGTACTGAAAATGGTCCACACGCATCAAAATGTACTACTACCAGAGCATGCTTTTCTCTTGGAGCAACTTCTGATACAAATGGAAATCTTGGTTTCTTGCCTTTCATGCACACCTCACATGACTTCTCAGGCTTCACAATCTTTGGAATTCCACGTACGAGCTTCTTAGAACTTAGATGCCCTAAGCTTCTATAGTTTAGATGCCCCAACCTCTTGTGCCACAGCTTACTATCACCTTCAGCGCCTTCTGCACTAAGGCACTCTGCTTCAGTTGTACTAACATTCACCTTGAATGTTCTGTTGTTTCCCTGTTCAGACTTCATAATCAACTTCTGATGGGAATCATACAACTTCAAGAGGTTTTCCTTCATTACAATTGAGAAACCTTTCTCAATGAGCTGACCTATACTCATCAGATTACTTTTAATTCTAGGAATATACCAAACATCTTTGATCAGAATGTCTTTCCCATTCTTTACCTTGACTTTGACATTTCCCATACCTTCTGCATTAAGGTACATCTGATCTTTGTTCTCCTTCTGTAGTCAAAGTCTATCAGCCATTGTTTGTTCCCAGTCAAGTGGTTTGAAAACCCAGTGTCCATATACCACCAATCTTCTAACCGCTTACAATTAGAATCAGAAGTCGTCAATAACACAGGTTCATCATCTGAATCTCCTCTGGCTATGTTTGCTTCTTCTGATTTCCTTTCTTTGTTTGACCAACAATCTCTAGCAAAATGTCCAAATTGCTTACAACAGTAACATTGAAATTTATTCCTCTCATTTCTCTTCCGATGTTTCTTCTCACCCTAAGTTAAGGTTTCTGACTTCTGGAATCTATCACCACGTCTATTCTTGGCCTCTGACCAAGACTGCTTCTGGTCCTTCTTGACAAAAGAAGCTTTTAGATCCTACTCAAATTCCCTCTCAGAAGTTCTGTTAGTCAAATGCAACTCATGCGCTTCTAGACTATTTTGCAGCTCTTCAATTTTCATGGTTTCTAAATCTTTAGAATGTTCAATGGCAACAGCAATGTAATTAAACTGAGGAGTAACTGACCTCAGAATTTTCTCTATGATTACTTGTTCAGAAAGTGTTTCTCCACAAGCTTTCATTTCATTAGTGATCAGAATCACTCTTGAAATGTACTTACAAATTTTCTCACTATTCTTCATGTTGAGATTCTCATATTGCTTTCTCAAGGACTAAAGCTTCACCTTCTTCACTGATGCGTCACCACCGTAACATCTGACCAATGTGTCCCACGCCTCCATTGATGTCATAGAATTAGCAATCTTCTCAAACATATTCACATCCACACACTGATGGATGTAGAACAGAGCTTTCTGATCTATCTTCCTCTTGTTTCTCTGCGCCTCTTTCTCATCTTCTGTTGCATCTTCTGCAACTGGAATATACCTATCAGTAACAAGCTCTAGACATCTTGAGCTTCAAATAACACGCGCATCTAAATCATCCATCTATTCTAGTTCTTGCCATCAAAAATTGGAAGTTTGGTGTTCATGTTGCCGTTTCCGTTCATCTTCTACCTTGTGTAATACACTTAGATATTCACTCACAAAGTGTTTCCCAACCCACAAAACCAGGGGGAAATATGGTTCTTGTTCTAGATTCAACGTAAACCCTAGAAGCAAAATCAACCACACAACACAAACTCATGTTCACTTGTGTTTCCCTGTGTTTCTAATCGGGGCTCTAGATACTAATTTATTGGTGCACAAGAATAAAAGTGATTGGAATGATGGAAGAAAAAAGAGAATGACGGCTACCAAACAAGTAAAAAAATAAGGATTGTTGTATTATTAATGAAATAAGAATACCTATTTATACACAAAAAAGCCTAAAAATAAATTCTAATTAAAACTAATCTTGGTGACCAAGATAAAAGATACTAACAGTACAAACTAACAAATACTAAAATACCCTTAAAACTAAACTTAATAATTAAGTTTAGGAACCAGAACATCAGAACATCAGAAGTTCTAGATATGTCTTACTGAACATTAGAACTTCTGACTGACCCTCAAAAATTATGGATATGAATTATTCTCAACATATACAACCTAATTAAATTTGCGATTTAGACAAACAATAATCACAATCAATACATGAGTATTTAAATGACTACATCTAACCTTTTAAAAAAAATTAACTATACTTATTCATCATAATTTTTCGATTAAAATTTTTAAAAAGATGTTGAAAAACATCTATGTCGATTCCTAAAAAAATAAATTATGAACTTAGAGTAAATTACATGTAATTAATAAATAAATTAAAGTAAGTTTATTATACATTTCGACGAGATTGGTTGCGGTTGTGAAAATTGCTTTCACTTTTATGTTGCATATACAAGCTGACAAAAACTTGATTTCAAGACAAAATATACTCGTACTTATTGTTAATGTCTTATCTTATCGATGATGCGTAATAATTATTTCTAAAGCGGATGGTTTTTATTTTCAACCAAAGCATATTATTTAAACTATATTTTTTCTTTTATTTTTTAAAATAAAACTTAGACGACAAAGTAAAAATAAATTTTAGTAATTACACCCGAGCACATTTACAAGAAACAAAAAAAAAAAGTAGATTTATTAAATTTTAATTTATTTAGTATAAAATAATGACTATATAAATTAATATTTCAATAAACTCAATTTTTTTGTTGTTGTTTATAAATATGTCCAAAAATATATTATTTATTTAAAAAATTAATAAAATAAATTAAAGGTAGTTTTTATTTAATTTCATTTGATGTAAGAAAATATAAGAAAAAATTTGTTTTTATAAATTAGTGCCGCAGTCTTGCAGGTTAATCGGTCGGTGATGAGACATTTCATGTCCATATTAATTTTCTATTAGGTCAACTCACGTCCATATATTTCCTTAAAGTGCCATATTTATTGCCACCGATGGCCAATGTTTACATTTGTCATTTATAATGTGTAAATTTCTTACACGTCTATAATTGAGAACCTTCAAATAAATGTCTCTAAATTACACTCAACATGTGTACATTACGCACCGATGGACTATGTTTACATTTACTAAGATTCATGAAGCATTATTATTATAATTCTATAATATTTATATTCAATTAATATATATATATATATATATATATATATATATATATATATATATATATATATATATATATATATATATATATATATATATATATATATATATAATATATATATATATATATATATATATATATATATATATATAAATATATAAAAATAACTGTGCATATATATTATATACAATACTTATTATAATTATATTAACTTTCGTTACAACAAAATAAAAATTGTTTTCTTCAATTTTATTTAAATTAAATTTCTTATTGTATATTATAATTTTATTTTAAATATCTCATCTTTCATTTTGTGTATTAACTCATTGTTTTTAAAAATTATGTGCATTTTGAATATTGTTTTGTGCTTTATTTTAAAAAAGTATAAATTGTATCCTTTAATTTTAATAAATAGAATACGATTGAATATAACTTAAAAATATATTAATTTTATCTTCTAATTTAAATGAATAGAATATAATTTAAATTAAATTAAAAATATATTAATCTTATTCTTTAATTTAAATGAATGGAATATAAGATAATTTAAATAAAACCACAAAAACAATGCGAATTTTTAAAATAATTTCAATTTGATAGTATGTTTTATTAGTACTTTTTATTGATAAATTTCCTAGTAATGTTAGTTATTTTGAATATAAATAGTACTTATTAAAAATAATATTTTATTTTATTTTTTCAAGAGTAAGTTCACATGCTTTTTTTATTTGACTATACATATTTAGGTTAGAAAAACACTTATATATATATATATATATATATATATATATATATATATATATATATATATATATATATATATATATATATATATATAATAGTATTATAGAAATAAAACTATATTTTTTATAATAGTTAATATTTAATTATTAATTTACATGTAAATTATCTTAAAAGCTATTTAATGCATACAGTATCACATATTTGTATAAAGAATAATTATTGAAAGAACAATAATAAATAATGATTAATGAAATTATTAATTAAAATTTTATTGATAAAATTAATAATGATTAAAAAATATTAGTTCAAAGCTTAAGAATATGAGTTACACAATATTTTTATTTATTGTGTTAAGATATTGTAATAATAATTTAATAAACTACAACCAAAAAAATATATATAAGAGTTTGACTTCTGTGTTTTTCATAAATAAATTATAAAATGTTATAAAAAATAGATTTGTCCTATACTAAATTTTGAATTGAATTTTTTTTTTTATAGAAATAAGAATAAATTGTAAATCTAAATGTATTAATTTTTAAAATATCAAAGTAGATAATTGAAATTAATGGAATTTGACATTAATAATTTAATAATTATAAAACTATAATTGTAGATTTTAATAAAATTGTGTACTAATAATCTAATAAATTGTAATAAAAAATATTTTAATAGATTGGCATATGTAACACCCCACACATATATGTCTAGAATAACATGCAGTGATGCTATAAATGGTACAAGAAACATACAACTAGATGAAAAAGACAAGAATTTAAAACTGAATAAAATATAAATCTTAATCATAATGTATCCAAGAAACTTGTCTTCAACATCGCACAGCGGAAAGATACATCTACAGAGGTCTTCTTGCCTTTGCACATCTGCAGTCTTCGAAACCGATCATCTAACAATTATATCGCTTATAATATGTTCCTGAAAAAAATAATAAGAGGATTAGGGTGAGATTACTAAATCACAGTGAGTCTCCCTATCTTAGGGGTTCGCTCGGCTCTACAAGGTGCATACATCAAAATGGATTCACCTAGAATTCGGGGCTCGCCTCACGGCTCGGTACAAGTACAAACAAGGATTACACCATCGTTGAAAGTCCCATAACTAACCAATGAGGTGATAGCACAAGCATCAAAACACAATATGCAGACCCACACCCATGTGTGAGGAATCAAGGAGTTATACCCATCTAACTAGGCTACCTCTACCACACACCCTTGGCGAGTCCTACATGAAGTTCATCCACGACGATTTCTGCCATGACTTTGCCTACGTGGCATGACAACCCCGCCTCCGTCCAACGCGAGAAAGACGGGCCCACTGCCACACAAGTGCAACAACGCCAACTTGACATACACGTCCACCGAGTGAAAGCCTAGCAACATTGTCTATTTGACGTCATTAGCGGTAAGTAATCCCGTGATAGCCTACATGGCATCAACCTGCATACCATACTAATCACGCAGGTGAGTCACCAAGTGGGAACGCCTTAAAAGACCCTCAATTGCATAACCGTAATAGTAGCTCAGGTGTGCAAAAGTAACAGTCATATAGCCAAAAACAACCATGGTAATAAACATGATACCTCCTCACGGGCTACCAATGGTTCATCCACATAGGTGGGAAAATAGGATTTACCACCTAGTAGTACGGTTCTACTTCGATTCAAGCATATTACACAAACAGTTCAAGCCAACCGAGTCCATCATCCGTACCACAACAGGAAAGAGTGCACGTGCACGTAACTTGTTGAGAAAGAACCATTATACGCAATTCACACAATACATACATCCGAACGTTCAACCGGAACGACGGGAAAACAATTCACATCATACATATTCTTGGTCCAAATACCATCACATAAATAATGTGTCATTAGTTCATATTTATTGCATGTGATTTAATCATAATTTCCATCATAGCATATGTTAGACATAATCGATCCGTGCGATTATTTAAGGTACATTTAACCATACATTAATCACCTGATGATGTGTAGTATCGATTTAAAGGTGTTTAAGATAAATGGTTCCGAAATAGGAACCATTATGCACTTGGGGATGATTAAATTAATTCTGATCAACAAGGCGCGCTAAGCCTGATCTTCGCATTGAGCGCGACCTGGGACTATTATTTTTATCAAAAGTTCAGGAAGGCGCGCTAAGCCCGCTCTCGGTCGCGCTAAGTGTGACCTGAGATTTTATTTATTTTTCCAAAAGACTATAGGGCGCGCTAAGCCTCAATGTCGCGCTGAGCGCGTCTGCGATTTTTGCAGAACTTAGTTCTGAACCAGAACTGTTATGGAGTCCCAATACTCTACTCAATCCTCTCCGACCTGAAACCCATCAGAACCAGACACGAAAAATAGAAGTAGAACATGCTAATTATCATTAAAACTAACATGCATCAACAATTTCTCACAAACCCAAAACCCCAAATTTTTCCAAAGACTCTAACTACGATACTTACCTTGCATCTAAGGAGGTTAAGATATCATCCATGTAGCATTAGAGCTCCCATCATGGCCAAAGTTTCAACTTCATCATCACCAACCCGAAATCACTTCATGTTCATTTTCGGTATGCAACACCAAACTTCAATCATCTTTATCTCCTTCAATACAGAGGTTATAGACACAAACTAATATACCAAATTGAATGAAATTTTGTGTAGATTCCAGAACTTCAAGAATTTCTTAAATCGGAGTTACGATTAAAAACTTACGACCTGATTATTGTAGCTGATTAGTACCCAGATTTTTCATCAACATCAGCATCAGACCCTAACTTCAAACGTGTTTATCTCACTCATCACGAACATGAAGAATACAAATCTTATATTCAAATAGAAGAAAATTTCGTGAGATTTCCGAAAAATCAAGAATCAACTTAATCGGAGTTATGAGTAGAAATTTATCACCTATTTTGTGGAAGTTGTTCCAAGAATACGAAAATGCAATGATATTGATGGACTTTAAGTTCTTCTTCTTTCCTCTCTCTACTTTTTCCCATAAATATGATTTGTTATGATATAAGCCAAACAAGGTCTTAAGCATCATGCAAGAATGTTAAATTTCCAAAAATACCCTTTAACTAAGTGGTATTTACTCATGTGCCACTTAGTTAGTTTCTAACTAACTCCTTAGATAATCCAACCATTCTTTACTTAATTGCCATTAGGAAAGAACTTTTAAGAGATCTATCTGCAAATATTTCATACTTATGCTTAGACAAACATGTGGTGCTACATTGACATACTACAAAATAGGTATGTTAAATTCTCCTTCCCCCTTAATTAGAATTCTCCCTCGAATTCCTTCCAACCACCCTGACAACATGTTTCTTAAATCTTCTTCTGACAAGGGGACGAATGTTCCTTGCATTCCTTCTTCGGCTAAACCCTACGACTTTGTTCAGAAGTCGCCCCATCTAAGATGACACAATTCTCTACTACGTTCGCTTCCTTAACAACCCTAACTAGAAGCCTTGATCGTCTCACAACACATTCTTCTGATACATTATTCAGACTTGCTTGGAAATCGATTCTCTCGAGGTTTCTATCCTGGACCAATTCACATTGGTTGCATAGCTCCATATTCTATGGTGTTCCATTTTGGTCAGACAATCCTCATCCTTAATGTTTGCCAAGCTTACCCTTGCTTATCATATGGCGCTGAACTTCACTTCCTCTTAGATGACTAGTTGCATTACCTCAAATCTATATATATCTTCTACAATATCTCCCTAATGACAACATTCGAATTCACTTTCACACGCGTCCAAATAATGTCACATAATCGCTCGTCAATTCTTCGATCCTGAACTCTAATTCTTCGACGCTCAAATCGGCCTGCTTCAACTCATATTCCTCGCACTACAAAACCTTACTTCTATTGCTGCTTTAACTTTAGACGAAACATCTCTCGCGAAAACCACAAGGATGTACGATCCCATAACTAAAATCTTCATATCCAAAAACTCTACACCACGTCCTGCCGACAAAAATCCAATTCTAACAATTGACCTACAACCATCGTCAAAGTCTTCGTGCACGCTCATAAATGCACAAGACACAACTACGGAAAGTCCACTTCAGGCAAAATTATTTTCTTCATTTAATCCTTAACACTCATAAGTACAACCATTGTCTCCAGACTACCTCACCACAAACGAATGGATTACGGTGGATTCTTGAGAGACTAGGATGAACAAAACATTTCTCAGAGAATTTCTTCTTAGAAGGCTCCTCCACTCAAACACTTGTCACATGCATTCCATTTACACATACTACAAGCTTATGCGGTCCTCCTTTCATCCGTTGCGCTTCTCTAATCTCAACTCGTCACACACTTCTCGAAACCTATTAAGTCACACTTCTACTACATCATGCTTGATTCTATTACTCTACTACGCTTCGCCCGATTCCTTAAATAACAATAATTCTTCCTCGAAATTCGCAATTCACGATACTCACTAGAGTCTTAAACACACTTAACAAAGGTCGCTCCTCGAGGTTGAGTAATTCCTAAACAAGGTCGCTATTGACTTCATCAATCTTGGTTAGGTCCATGAGTACCACCTAGTTACACACTTCGGCTCCGAAATGTTTAATGTCCAACACTTACTGAATACAAGTTCATCTCAAACCACTGACTTCCGCGTCATACAACTATTACGATAATATTGCCAACTTTTTCCACAGTTCTTTTCTAACCACACAACTTCATAATCTTAGTGTGACAACATCTTTGACTACTCATGAAACTTAACCGATGCGATAATCTTTTCATAATTATATTGTGCCCAAGAAATTGACTAACACTGTTTCTAATACTTTAGATTGACTCCGATACCACTGACCAATTCTACAACCAATACCTATCTTCATACGCTTCCCTTTAACCATGCAGTCTCATACCTGCATAGTCTCAAGATTCTCCTCATACCTGATACAAATTCAGTTCCCACTTAAGCTACTAGGAGTGTCTTGTAACGCCTCGGTTTATTAAAAATTATATTTACATTATTAATTTCAATATTATCGGTTAATATTGATTGTGCAAAAATTATATTTTTTAACCGGTATATTTATTAATGTATTCGGCGATATTTTATTCGGACCGGTAATTTTTTATTCGGGCTTATTTATTTTATTTGAAGCTTTACTATATTAAGTCGCAAGACTAGATTTAAGAGTATAGTGTTATTTAGGGTATATTTGTAATTACCCCATGTTTTGAATCAACACAAAACCAAGGGCACTTATGTATTTAGTAAGTAGTATTAGTAGGAGTTAGTGTGTTTTTTTGTATCAGAAAAAGGAAAAATAGAGAGTAAGAAGAAAAGGAGAGAGAGAGAGAGAGAGAGAGAGAGAGAGAGAGAGAGAGAGAGAGAGAGAGAGAGAGAAACCTAGGGTGAAAGATAGGAAAGAGGGGTTTTGGAGAAAAGGAAGAAGAAGAAGAACAAGAGCAAATAGGGCTAGAGTTGTGGCTTGAAGAGGAAAAATAGAAGAACCCATAACAAAAGCTTGCTAGAATCAAGAGTTAGAAGTAAGGGGTTTGATAATTTCTATCCTATAAATAGATTGATGATGGATTGTATGTGAGTTAGGGTTGTGAAAGTTTGGGTGTTTTCTTGAAATTTCTTGGTTTGATTTGGTGTTTCAGTTATGTTGATGATAGTATATTAGTTGGTATTGTGAAACCCCTTGTGTGTACCCTTTCCATAGGTGTTGTTCCTAGCTCTTGAAAACTAGTAGAAAAATGAGAAAAACAGTCCATGAGCCGACTCATGCAGGAAAGGGAAAAGGCGTGCGCCTTCCCGTGCATGTGAGAAGAAAATTCCTTCATGCATTAGCCGACGCATCACCCTCATGAGCCGACGCATGCCTTCCAAGAATGCATGAGCCAATGCATGGAGAAGGCGTGCGCCTTCCCGAGCGCTTCTAGATCATAATTTTCTACTCATGAGCCAACCTAAGGACCCATGAGTCGGCTCATGCAGGCTATTTTTGAGAAATTTTCTTATTTTTGATGTTCCTCACTTTCACCGGTTCGAAGCATGATGTAACACGGTGGGAGAACTTGCTTGTTTGTTTTGCGTTTGATCTCAAATATTGCGGATAGCAAGAGTTGCCACCGACTTTTCTTTTATCCAATTAAGGGAAGGCGAAAAGAACAGGAAAAGACCTTCGTTAGATTCTGAGTAAGGGAGCTGGTTATGAAAATGGAAGGTGTTAGCACCCTTTTCCATCGGTAGTTATCTACGGGCTCTTAATTGCTTAGCTCACTTTAAATTATTTTTGTGCGTGTGTGTTTGAAAAGATTTTTGAAAAGAGTCATTTCGCTTTGACTTCGTAATGATTCACGTTGGAATGTATACGAAGTTTTTGGAAATGTTTTGTTTTCGGAAAAGACTTTGTAATGATTCACGCTGGAATGTATACAAAGTGTTTTGAAAAGATTTGAAAGTGTGAGGTGTGAAAAGTATTTTGATTGAGCAAGCAAAAGAGACTTATTACCTTTAGAGTAAGGCCATCCGTGTTATTTAGAATAAGGTCATATGTACCATGGATTTATAGGTAACCTTATTCGTTGGATGTAAAAGGGACATTCAAAGGGACATCGGATGGTCATAGAAGACAACTTGTAGGGATATCCTAGCATATTCGTAGGGACGATCATCACTTTTTCGTAGGCAACAATCGAGGGACTATGATCTTTTAAGTCGAAGGGACTATGATGATATATTCGTAGGCAGCTTTGCTAAGATAACCCTACGTTCGAGGGACATGACCATGTATTCGTAAGGCAACAAGAGAGGATACCCTAAGTTGGGTGCAAGTGTGAAATATGTGTTGTATTCAGATATTTTATCTTATGATTAGAAGTGATCTACGTTGTTTTTAATCTTGTCATACATGCCTAATTACTAGCAGTTAATAGGTGCGGAAAATAAATTGTAGAAATATAAAGGTCCTACGCTATTACATGGCTTTTTGGGGTAGATACATAATAAGAGGTCCAGAAAGTAAAGGCAGAAATGTAAATCTACGCTATTACATAAAAATAAACTTGCAACCTATACATCCTTTCTAGAATTTAAATGCAAAAGAAATAACAGAAAAGAAACTAAATCCTAGTATTTTTGGTGTTTTTGATAATTAATGTTGATGTGAGAAAAAACCTAATTCTAATTGATTTTAATTTAAAAAAAGTTTTAATGAAAATTAACCTAAATTAAACTAATTAAGTTAATTAAAAATTATTTGTGAAATCACCTAATTAAACTAATTATTTATCCTAATTACTAATTAATTAAATTAAATAAAAGGAAAATAAGAAAAAAGCAGAAAAATAAATAAAACAAGGAAAAATAATCAAAGCTTCTGAAGGAAGCTGTCTCACAAGCCAAGCCTTTTGTTGAGTGGCATGCCTTGGGCACCCAGAAACTGGAGTTTCTGGGGGAGAATCTTGTTGAGCGTGTCTAGAAGCTAGAGCTTCTATATTTGGAAGGGGCCAAATGTTGGGGCTTCTAGAGATTTTGTCACTGGGGTCGCCCAGAAGTTGGAGCTTCTGGGGAGTCTGGTGCTGGAAGGATCCATAAGCTGGAGCTTCTGGAGGTGATACTGCTTCTGGGGGTCCAGAAGCTGGAGCTTCTAGAGGCAGCACTTCTGAAGGGGGTCCAGTTGGATCTTCTCGGGATGTGCTTCTGAGGGATGTCCAGAAGTTGGAACTTCTGGGGTTGTGCTTCTGAGGGATGTCCAGAAGTTGGAACATCTGGGGTTGGAACCAAAACGCGCCAAGGGATCGTTTTCTTTATTTGAATTTCTAGACCTATGCCAACGGATTTGTTGTATCCTTTGCCTACAGATTTTGTTTCGTAGCTATAACACCTACAAATTAAAACTTGACAAATACCAAAGATAAATTAGATATGAGACCATGGATATATTGGAATCGAACCACTGATCACGACCATGTCCTTAGTTTGGTCTAATTTTGGCTAAAATAGAGAACCCCAATTTGAAGGTTAAAACCCTAACAATGGCATATCCTGGTTCCTGCATCTAAACTTGAATCAAACTATCCAGAAAGCATCGAAACATCAATACAAACACAAATATATGATCAAATTCAATTGAACAAGCACGTATGTATGAAATTGAAAACTGAAAATATGTATGGAAACCGAAACTGTGATTTTATGTTTCAGGAGCTTTTACGTGCTTGCAAGGGTGCGGAGCAGTTCGAGGAGCACCAGGAAGCTGTTTGAATGCCTGGAATGACCTGGATCGAAGCAAAACTTTGGCTGCAAGTTGCTTGAAACACACGGTTTTGTGAAGTTTTTTAGGGTTCTTGGAGGCAAGAATTTTCGTCCTCTGGCATCTGGAATCAGTGTGTATATATACTAGGATGGATTAGGTCTAGAATCATGAAGGAATAATATGCCAATCAATGAGAAAAATATTTGATTTGTGATGAAACCAAATACTGCCTTTTTTGAATCAATTTCAATCAATTCTATTGTCAATCTTGATAATTTCGAAAATGAAAGCTTGTATGGCTTGCTTGGACCTCAAGAATGAGAGAAAATCAATCGTGCATTTAAAATTTGATTTTGTATCTTTTATTTTAATTAAATTGGTTTTAAATGAATAAAAATCCAAAATAAATAAAAATAAAAGATAAAAAACGTGGCCTTGGGCTTGGAGGTTCTATTTCAGATAAGGAACAAGTTTGAATCAAGAAAAGTTAAGCCCATTTGGAAATATTTTTACATTCTCAAGTATTTCTCTTTATACACATCCTCAAAAATGCTCAACTTGCACAACTTGTATCTTGCTCAATTTTTAACATTTTTGGGTGTTCTTGGACTTTCTAGAAAGCTCAAAATGTCTTCTAAGCAGCCCTTTTGGTTTCATCTTCATTTGTGTTTCCGTGCTCATGAACACTTCTTTGGAAAAAGATGACTTTTTGTTGACCTTTAGAAAGGACCTATAATGTTTTGGTCCATAACTTCCAAATGAAGCATTTCTAGCCCAAGCTTGTGAGACATGAAGTTGTACAGAATTGAATTCTCTTCCAAATTAACTTTGGTGGAAAAATTTCTGATAAAGTATGTGAAAGTTATGCCTGGTCAAAGTTCTGTTGACTTTTTGTTCAAAAATCCTAATTTAGAAACTTTGACTTTTGATAAAATCTTGACTTTTCTTGATGAATCATGGTCAACCCTTGATCAAATGATGAATATCACTTCAAAACATTGATGTTGACCAAAAATTATGAAGTTTGACTGTATGTTGACCACAATTGACTTTTTGTCCAATATAGTTGATTTTTAGCTATCTCAGCAATTGGATGAGCAATTTTGACTTGTAAGGCTTAAAACTTGATATGGTGCTTCCTTGAAGCATATGGTGAGGTATGATAACAACTTGAAGCACTGGAAATCCATCTTGACTTGAGAGGAGCAGAACCTTAGCTTGGGTGGAATTTTTAAGAAAGGGTTTACTTAGTCAACCTTTGTGAGATCCTTAAGTATGGAGATGTGAATTGTCTTAAGAATTAAAAGGGAAAATTTTGGGGTATAACAGTTGCCCCTGTTCAATCTTCTTGTATCGGAAGGGTTAGATTGGTATGCTTGCCTTTTGTGACCTGAAGGTAGAAGATGATTGAACACTCGAGTACACCTGCAAATTTGCACTCGCTGTTGCATGGAATGGGCTTATAGATGCCATTAGGAAAAAATGATGTCGGAGAGTGAGTCATACACTAGACTTTGCATTCGTCTTTTGGATGAGAGAAATATCGGAGATGGGCTTAAAGATGCCATCCGGAGAGATGAAGATGTGTAGTCGGAGATGGGCTTAAGATGCCATCCGGGCGTTTGATTATAAGGGGGGTCAGAATAAACCATCGTCTTGGCTAATTCTGGGATGAATACTTGGCAAAATGCGGATAGTTTTCCCGTCTTGTTTTGGGTGTTAATCCATGATCGGTTGTCTGGAAATAATTTGCATGGTCGTTCAGATAGTTCTCCCGTCTTATTTCTGGTATTAATCTTTGACCTTCTGTTTGGAAAATAGTTGTTACGTTTTGGGGAAATTTAACTTGAAAGGATATGATTATCTGTATGTAGATTATGATGCATGCGAGTATATGATAGTGCTTGTGAATGCACATGTTATGACTTTTATGTATAATGCATGAATGTAGATGTTATGGTATTTCAAACATATCCATCTTGAAGAAGATAGGAACGTTCTGCTGGAGATTTCTGATGTCCTCTTGGGGATGGGGTTGTTGGAAACCCTGGCTGGGAAAAAGAGACGCTTCAGATTCCTCCGATGCACTATCTAACCAAGTTTCGAGTCTGGATATTAGTGTTGCTGGATGAAAACACCGGCGGAACCTCCGACATGATAACTAGGTATCAAATAGAGTCGCCATCGAACGTCTTTTATCTCACGAGGGAGAAAGGGAAACATCGAGTAAACCTGGGGGAGAAATCGTGGTCCTATAACCGTGAAATCGAGAGAATCTAGGTAAGGGAGTTAGTTACGCAAGGGGAAGGGATTAGCGCCCACACGCGTAGTACTCGGTATCCACTTTCTAATTCTAGCTAAAGGGTGTGTTATATCTATGCTTAATCGCTAATCATGCATGCAAAAGAAAAGAGAAAATAAGAAACCACGGGGAAAAGAAAGAAGTATTTACAAAGTTTGCTCGATCGAGCCCCGTGACAAGATGCCTACGAATTCCCGCGTGCAATGGGAAAGTCAGAGCGCCGTAGTTTGACTCACTTGTTTTGGTGTGTTTTTGTGTTTTTTACTTGTGAAAAGGTTTTAAACACAAAAAGAAAGAAAGCGCGCAAAGGAAAAAAAGTTGGTGTTGGTTGGTTGTTTTTACCTTGAGAAAGGAGTTTAAACCATTATTAAGCGTTTTGAGTTTGAAAGGAAAAGTAAGTTTTAGTTTTAATCACATGCAACATGCAAAATGAAACTAGGAAAGCAAAAGGTTAGACCTATGGTTTAGGATGCAAGGGAATCTCTACCTATGTTGACATGCAAAGGATGTGAATCCTAATGTCTAGGCTAAAGAACCAAACCTAACCAAGGGAACCTGCAAGAAACAAACAAGCAAATATGCACAAATCACAAGTAGAATTGCCCTAAACGGGTCTTTAAATAAACCAGAGGGGTTCCTGAACATGCTCTAGCTACGGAAGCCCCATCATGCATCTCTATTCCTACTTCTCATGGAAAAAGAAAGCTATAAAGCCCTACTTCTCATGATATCTAGGAAAGCTGTAAGAGAATACGGTAAACAGTGTAGCAAGTACCGAACGGATATAGAATCCGAAGAGCAACGCAAGCTAATGAAATACTCCAGAAAACTTCAAGTACTGCAGCCATGCAATAAAAGTAAACCGGTGAGAATCGCTCAAAGCATCGAAACAAGCGGAATACATGTCGATACGCATCCGAAGCGACAATGCCTGCAAGAACGGGGTAAGACAAGCAACACAAGATAGAAATGATGTACACGTGGGTGTAGCAACTCAACCAAAATCTGTAAGAAGGGAGTTAGACCCAAAAAGCAAATAAAGGAAAAGTGTGCGTATATCGGAGAAACGAGCCGCATATGTAGCGTATCCACGAAGAAATGGAGTGCAAACGTAGCCAAGCATAGCTAAGGCGACACATTCATCATCGAATTGAAAAAGAAAAATAAACGAGACCGCGCTTAGCGCGGTATACCGCGCTAAGCGCGCCATGCAACCCAAAAAGTCAGAACATTTGGCGCTTAGCGCGCTCTGGACCGCGCTAAGCGCGACCTGCAACCTGCAGAAAAATCAGATTTTGCACCAGACCACCTGTTTATGCTATTTTCATGAACATGCATGGAATGCGAATCGATCAATAAAACCAATGTTCATAGCAAAGTAATGAACGAACATGCAAGGAATGCGAATCGATCGATAAAACCAATGTTCATAGCAAAGTAATGAATGAACATGCAAGGAATGCGAATCGATCGATAAAACCATGTTCATAGCAAAGTAACAATGCATGAACATGCGAGGAATGTGAATCGAGCGATAAAACCAATGTTCGTAACAAGTAGCAATGCATGAACATGCGAGGAATGTGAATCGGGCGATAAAACCAATGTTCATAACAAGTAGCAATGCATGAACATGCGAGGAATGTGAATCGAGCGATAAAACCAATGTTCATAACAAGTAGCAATGCATGAACATGCGAGGAATGTGAATCGAGCGATAAAACCAATGTTCATTTATGAAATTGAGTGCATGAACATGCAAGGAATGCAAATCAAAATGATAATTCCAATGTTCATGTACAAAGGTATGCTACATAGAAGGAAATTTCATTTAAGCCTAAGTTATGCATTAACACAAACACATGGAGTGCACAAGCAACAAGCCCATGCACAATGCACTAAATGCTTGGATATCTACATGTGGAATGTATGTTATGCTTCAAATCATCATGAATCAATGAAATTGATCAAGCTAATCACTCACCAATGCATGAACATGCAATGGATGATGCAAAGTATATGAGTTCATGTCTTATATGCAAGGGGAAATCAAATGCACAAGCATATATGCATGATATGAACCAAAATCCAAACTCCGACACAAATAAGACGGCAAAACTCAATTCAAATCAAGGAATTCAAGAATACAAATCCTAGAATCAGAATCTACATTGAATTTGCATGTGATTTCGATTTCAAGAAAAGTGAAAATCAAAAGCGACAAAATAAGTGCTTATTTGAACCTAACACTTACTTGCACTTGAAGTTTGAGTAAAATTGAAGAGGAATTCCTTGTGCTCTTCAAAGAAAATACCAAATCAATGAGGAATTATGGATTATCTTCAGAATTTCAATGGAGAATTGAAGAAAGATGAAGAGAAACTGTTGAATCTTGAACTTGAGGAGAAAATCGAGATTAAACCATCCCTTCCATGTCAGAGGTGAATAGAAGGAGGAGAGAATGCTCTAGATTGAAGAAGAAGGAGTTGCGATGGAGAAAAACCAAGAATCGCAGGGCGCGCTTAGCGCGGAGGGTGCGCTTAGCGCGGTCTGTGAAAGAAGCCGATGGTGATTGGAGGTCCGGTGGCGGCTTGTGGTGGTTGCTTGGAGGGAAAGTTCAAGTTTTTGAACTTTTGAGTTTTTTGTGCTTTTGGAATTTGAGAGAATTGGAGTGTGTATGGTAATGGAAAATTAAGCAAATGATCGTGTTTTTGATTTGTGGAGAGGAAAATCTATTTATAGCTTTGGATCCTTAACCAACAAGCTAATCCTGATTATCCGAATAATTTTTGTAATTAATCCAAAACAGCCAAATCCGTGCGGAATTCGGAGTCGGAATGCAAACGAAAAGTGTCCGGAATGCAATTTTGCTTGCGTGAATTGAAATCCCGACTTGATCCGATGAATGGTCATGGAAATAGAAATTTTTGAAGTTTCAGCATCAATTTTGGACCACTGACAAATGCAGAATTTCATTTGCGCTCTGTGGGGAAAATGCCTCCGACGAGGATCTTTTGATCGGAATTTGCACATGCGTATCTTTGGGACATTTGAAGCTACGAGATTTGTGAACTTTTTGCGCCGGTCCCGTCCCGTTTCCATGAAAATCGAGTGAGATATGATTTTTTGAACTTCGCGTATCAGATGAAAATTGCTCGGTTCAGCTCAAAAATCAAACTCAGAGATTAAAATTCTGGTACCGATCGGTGGGGAATTAACTCTCGAGGTGCAAATGGAAGTCGTAGTGGACCTTGATACGAAATTTTAGAAATTGGTCCCGCTCAATTCTGAGCTTCTAGCTAGAAAATAAAGCCTTTTCGGAGAGCCAAAACACGCGGTTCAGCACTAAAATCAGCTTGATATGCCGGGGAAAACGACCCCTTCGAGAGCCTTCCTCACAAAATCCGTTATCGAACTTCATACGAAAGTTGTGGATAATCATGAAAGGAAAGTTCCAGTCGAAAATCAACAGAAGATACCCAAGGAGATAAGAGATATGCCTTCTGGAGTGCCCAAAATGCGCTGAAACCCGAAATCCACCTTATTGAGAAATGAGCTCTTTTTGGGCGCCATTTGGCATACCTAGAATCTGATATTCCTCATGATGAATGCTATGCATGCTACATGTGTATTTTCTTTTGTGCAATGGGACTATCAGCCTAAAAAATGCGGGAAAGAAGAGGGTAAATTTTGGGGTACAACAGCTGCCCCTATTCAATCATCCTCAAGCTTGAGAGCAAGGTTGGCGTCTGCCTTCTGGGCGACAAGGCATGAGGTGATTGAATACCGAAATGAACTCGAAAATTTATGCTCTGAATTTCGATGTGTGCTGAGGAAAAGATAGGTTGCGCCAGAGCTTAACTGGGTCAAAACAAGAAGAAGCCGGAATAAGCAATTGCGAAAAATAGGTATGGTGTATTCACGACCGGAAGAAGAATTGGCCTCTACCAATTCAATCCGCAATGTCGGGGCCGACATGCAGCGAAACAAAGACTAGATACGCAAACCAGACTAACCACATTTACGCCGATAGCTTGAGTGGGTGTGTGATGCAAAGACCGGAAGATGCCGATTAGACTCTGCGGAGGACAAAAACAAGAGTATTCTTGTTCTCGAAAGACCCACAATGCCAGGGGGAGCTGACATGCAAGTGGAAATAAAGACTAGATACACCAATTAGACTAACCACATTTACGCCGACAGCTTGGGCGGGTCTGCGATGCAAAGACTAAAGGTGCCGATTAGGCTTTACAGACTCAGGATGCTGAACTCTGAGAGGAAAGACAAGTGTAGGGCTTGCTTTCGAAGATGAAGATGTGTTGCACCAGGGTAAGGGCTGGCAGTTTCAACACTACTCAGAAGAATATGGACATATTACGCCGGAAGAGACCGGGACACAACGGATTCCAAAAGAAACATGACACCGCTGGGGATGGGAATCGCGCTTCTGGCTTATATTCCTATGAGATGTATGACTCGCTTGGGGAGTAATGTTAATGTAATGATGCATGCTTGCGAGAAATATATAAAGTGAATGCAATAGGATCTCAGCCGGGGACTAGAGCATTAGAGAATGCCTAAAAACCATTCAAAGCAAACTGAATCTTGCTTGACATGTCTGTTGAAGACATGATGCCATATGAAATTTGTCAGTTAGACAACAAGTCCGCCAGGGAATAAAGGAACACCTGGAGAAGATCTTCCACCGTTACCCATCATAACCCTGGCTGGGGGGACAAAGATATGTCGACCGCTGGGGAAACTGAATGGCCAGACGACAACCATCCTTCGCATTCCGGGAGAATCGGGGAGAACACACCTCAATTCTACTGGGGAGAAGTCAAGATACGTTGGATCTCATATCGGGAATATTGTGGGGAGGCGAACCTACTGGGGGTAACCACTTCGAAATCGAGGATTCAGAAATAGCCTCTGCAGGGGATAAGAGAAAAAATAGCACACTCGAAACCCTGATGGACATCCGCTGGGGACCACTAGGAAGGATATGTCGGACCCATGCTGAGGATAACCGTCTGTTGGGGAAAAGAGGGGATTCCGATGGGGATGAAGCTTCTGGAGATCCTTTTCCAAATAGAAACGGTCTTACGGGGAGGACGCAGCTGGGGAAGTATCAAGGAGAATCCCGGTCCATCTCCTCATTAGCACAACTGGATATCCTGCAATACAACGTTAGTGGAGTGACCCTGGCATGACATGACAAGCGCGTCTGCCATCCAGATCTCTCAAGCCTTAAAGGAATATTCAAAAGTTTCTGATCATGGTAAAACCAACAATGCTTATATATGCAAAATTTTACCACAAAACTTTGAACGTCCTTTGCAAACAAATCAGTAAATGCAAGAAATTAATTGACAAGCAAAAACTCATTTTATTGATTGAAAGTGTGCCTGTAAATAGGCAAGTACAATAGGAAGCAACTCCTGAAATGAGGTAATTGCGAAAGTAAAATAAGATGAAAACTAAAACGCATGGCAATGCGACAACGAATCCTCATTGGGTTTCAACCCTGCTATCAGTTTTATAACTCCAACTATCTCATCACTTCGCTTTTTCGAAAAAGGTGATTGGCTTGATCACTGCCCTTCGGAGTGGCTCAAGATGTTTTCACAAAATGCGACCACTGATCTCTTAAGCATGTCTATGCATAGTATCTCTTGACTACATCCGCGTTCACGGGTAGTGGGAAGTCTTCTCCGTCCATCGTTGCGAGCATCATGGCGCCACCCGAAAAGACTTTTTTCACAACGAACGGCCCTTCATAATTTGGTGTCCACTTGCCCCGCGGGTCTCCTTGGGGAAGGATTATCCTCTTTAGCACAAGATCACCAGATTGGTAACTCTGAGGTCGCACCCTTTTGTCAAATGCTCTCTTCATTCTCTGTTGGTAAATCTGCCCATGACCGACAGCTGCCAGCCGCTTCTCGTCAATGAGGCATAGCTGATCTAAGCGATTTTGTACCCACTCGTCTTCATCAAGCTCGGCATCTTTCATGATTCTTAATGAAGGGATCTGAACTTCGATTGGAAGCACGGCCTCGATGCCATAAACAAGAGAAAACGGAGTTGCCCCTGTAGAAGTACGAATGGTAGTCCTGTAACCATGCAAAGCGAAAGGCAACATCTCATGCCAATCTCGATAGGTTACTTCCATTTTCTGCACAATCTTCTTAATATTCTTATTTGCTGCCTTAACAGCTCCGTTCATCTTCGGGCGGTATGGGGACGAATTGTGGTGCTTGATCTTGAAGGACTCGCAAAGCTCCTTCATCATCTTGTTGTTAAGATTCGACCCATTATCTGTGATAATCTTGTCGGGAATCCCATAACGGCAGATGATGTTGTGTTTGATAAAACGAGCGACCACCTGTTTGGTGACGCTTGCGTAGGATGCCGCCTCAACCCATTTGGTGAAGTAATCTGTTGCAATCAGAATGAAGCGGTGTATGTTGGACGCTGTCGGCTCAATCTTTCCAATCATATCGATTCCCCACATAGAAAATGGCCAAGGAGAGGTTAAAACATTCAGAGGCGATGGTGGCACGTGCACTTTGTCAGCATATACTTGGCATTTGTAACAAAATCGGGCATGATTAAAATAATCGACCTCCATGGTTGACCAGTAATACCCAGCTCGCAAGATCTTTTTAGCCATAGTGTTCCCGCTAGAATGAGTTCCAAATGAGCCCTCATGCATTTCTTCGATGATTTTTGCAGCTTCTTCTTTACCAACACACCTGAGCAGCAGCCCGTCATGATGTCTACGGTATAGCACCCCGCGGTTGAGGAAAAACTTCGCTGAGAATCTTCTCAGGAACTTCTTATCTATTACGGAAGCTTCCTCAGGATACTCTTGAGTCTCAAGATATCGTTTGACATCGTAGAACCAAGGATTACCATCTTTCTCTGCTTCGATCTCAAAACAAAAGGCTGGCTCATCCAATCTCCGAATGGTTATCGAAGGCGCTTCATTAGCCCATTTGACTTTAAACATGGATGCTAGAGTGGCCAAAGCATCAGCTAAGTTGTTCTCTTCCCGTGAGATGTGATCGAAAGTGATTTCCTCGAAGTAAGGAATCAACTTCATCACATGCTCTCTGTAGGGAATCAGATTTGGGTGGCGAGTCTCCCAATCCCCGTTAATCTGGCAAATCACAAGTGCGGAGTCTCCATACACTTTCAGATGCTTAATTCTCAAATCAATTGCCGCCTCGATACCAAAGATACAAGCCTCATATTCAGCCATGTTATTGGTGCAATCAAAGCAAATTCGAGCTGTGAACGGGATATGATGACCGTCCAGAGTAGTGATTACTGCACCAACGCCATTGCCTAATGCATTGGAGGCTCCATCAAAGACCAAATACCACGTGGATCCTGGTTCGGGTCCCTCTTCTGGAGCTGGGATGTTACAATCCCGAATGTACAGTATATCCTCATCAGGAAATTCAAACCTCATCGGCTGATAATCATCCACTGGTTGATGGGCAACATAGTCTGCCAACACACTACTCTTGATAGCTTTCTGAGTAGTATATTGGATTTCATATTCTGTTAAAATCATCTGCCACCTGGTAATCCGGCCCGTCAAAGCTGGCTTCTCGAATATGTACTTGATCGGATCCATCTTGGATATCAACAAGGTTGTGTGGGTCAACATATACTGCCTTAGTCGGCGAGCAGCCCACGCTAAAGCACATCAAGTTTTCTCGAGCAATGAATATTTTGTTTCACAGTCGGTAAACTTTTTGCTTAGGTAGTATATTGCATGCTCTTTTCGACCAGACTCGTCATGTTGGCCCAGCACGCACCCCATTGAACTTTCGAGCACTGTTAGATACATGATCAACGGCCTGCCCTCCACGGGAGGCATGAGAATCGGAGGTTCTTGCAGATACTTTTTTATCTTACCGAATGCGACTTGACAATCGTCATTCCACCTGACCATCTGATCCTTTTTAAGCAACTTGAAGATAGGTTCGCATGTGGCAGTCATATGAGAGATGAATCTAGAGATATAGTTTAACCTTCCTAGAAAGCCACGGACCTCTTTCTCAGTTCTTGGTTCAGGCATTTCTTGAATTGCTTTTACTTTAGCAGGATCAACCTCAATACCTCTTTCCCTTACAACAAAGCCTAACAGCTTGCCAGATCGCACACCGAACGTGCACTTGTTCGGATTCAGCCTTAGTCTGAATTTCCTCAACCTATCAAACAACTTCTGTAGGTGTACCTGTCATACCCCAAAATTTTCCCTCCTACTTCTCAAGGATTCCTCAAGGGTTGACCAGACAAACCCTCTCCTAGACAATCAACCCAAACTAGGGTTTGGTAATTCTCAGATCCAGATGGATTTCCAACATCTCTAATGTTCATCATGCCTCCTCATATGCTTCAAAGAATCTCCATGTCAAGTTTCAAGCCTTACAAGTCAAGTTTTCTCAAACAATTGCTCAGATGGTTGAAAATCGGTTGTATTGGACAAAAAGTCAACTTTGGTCAACTTACAGTCAAACTTCATAATTTTTGGTCAACATCAATATTTTGAAGTGATATTCATCATTTGATCAAGGGTTGATCATGATTCATCAAGAAAACTCAAGATTTGCTCAAAAGTCAAACTTTCTAATTTAAGGTTTCTTACTGAAAAGTCAACCAAACTTTGACTGAGCATAACTTCTTCATACTTTCTCAAAATGTTTTTCACCACCTCTTGTTTTGAAGGAAATTCAATTCTCTACAACTTCATGTCTCACAAGAATGTTCAAAAAATGCTTCATTTGGAAGGTATGGATCAAAACATCACAGGTCCTTTTCAAAGTCAACAAAAAGTCAACTTTTTGTTTTGACGACATATTGAGCATGGAAACTCCAATTGAGATGAAACCAAAGAGGTTGGTTATAGGACTCTTAGAGCTTTCCAAAAAGTCCAAGAACACTCAAAATATGGCAAATTGAGCAAGATACACCATTCACAAGTTGGGCAATTTTGAAGAAATGCACAAAGAGAGATACTTGTAAAAATATTTTTTTTTGCAAATGGGCCTAATTTTTCTTCATCCAAACTTGTTCCTTATACAATTTGGAACATCCAAGCCAAATGCCACGATTTTTAATTTTATTTTTCTATTTAATTTGGATTTTATTCATTTAAATACAAATTAAATTAAAAAATAAGGTATAAAATCAAAATTAATTGCAAAATTGATTTTTCTCTCATCCTTGAGATCCAAGTAACCCAAGAAAGCTGGCAAATTTCGAAATTTGATTGGATTTGGCAAGAAATTGAAGAATTTGGATCAAATAAGGAAGATTTGATTTTGTACAAAATCAAATATTTTTCACATTGATTAACCATTATTTGTTCCTCAAATCAACTCAATTTCCATCCACTATAAATATACAATGTATATCACATGAATGAGAATAGAAAAATTGCTTGGAGAAACCCTAACCTAACTAAAAAAAACCGTGCCTCTCAAGCAACTAGCAGCCCTTGTTCCAGCTTGTTTCGATTGGTTTTGAGGATCCAAACACGTTCCTTGATACCCCTGGAGTGATTCCATACCTTTACATCATCTAAAAGCATCAAGAATCACGAAATCCGAATTTGGTTTGTTCATGTTTTTTTTCAAAATCGATTTTCAATTCTCATGCATTATTAACATGTTTTGTTGTTGTTTTTGTGTTTAGAACGAAGCTTGGAAGCTTTCTGGGTAGTTTGATTGAATTTCCATGGCCTAGAACACGAATCACCATTGCTAGGGTTTTCGGTTTCAAATTAGGGTTTCTTTAAAACGGATAAATTGGACCAAAAGACCACCACCATCGTGTTTAGAATTTAATTTGAAATCGATTCATGTACTCACAATTAATTTATATTACGTGTATGAGATTTTGGAAAATGCAGGGACTATAGCGTCGCACTGAGGCCGACGCTATCTTTTCAAAAATTTAAAATGAAGAAGACGAAGCTTGGCGCGTGATTGGTGCAATCAGGGAGTGACACTTGTTTACAATCCATTCGCTCCGGTTTTCAAACACTTGTGCAAGCCAGCACATTTGGTCAAGGCGTGGGTTTGTGAAGGCAAGGTCATCAGTTCGAATCCCAGCCATGGCATTTGATTTTTTCACAAGTTTGCAATATTTTCCTATTTTCCTATTTTCTTTTAATATTTTCATACAATTTAATTTTTCTTTAATAATTTTTATCATACATTAAAAAACACCAAAAATATTTTTCTTTTTTGCATTATTTTAAGAAAATTTTTATTTAATTTATAAAATTTAAAAGTATTTTTTTGCATTCATATTTAATTAGATTTCAATTTTATCATTTAAATCACTTTTAATTGATTTTTAATTATTAAATTAACTCCAAAAAATCCCAAAAAATTATTTTAGCATATTAATGTTATTTCTAGCATGAAAACTTTTTCTCATTCAAAAATTATTATTTTTACTAACATTTTCATCTTATTCAATTTCCTCGTATTTCCCGATTTTTCATCTGTTCACAGGTTATCTCGTTTCGGACGATTTTTAGCGCTTTCTTTTCATATTATGTAATTGCCTATGGGATGTAATAGTTTAATTAGGACTTTTATTTTCCATATTTTCAATTATGTATCTGCCCCAAAGCCATGTAATAGCGTAGGATTTATCTTTCCGCACTTTATATTTCCGCAATTTAATTTCCGCACCCTATAAACTGCTAGTAATTAGGCGTGTATGGCAAGATAAAATTGGACATAGCTCACTCATAATTTGAAGATAAAATACCTGAAATCAACACACTCTTTTCACACATACACCCCTTAGGGTAATTCTCTCTCGTTGCCTTTACGAATTCAAATGGTCAAGTCCGTCGAATGTAGAGGTATTCTAGCACCGTTGCCTTCAAAACAAATCATCATAGTCCCTTCGATACAAAGATGATAAGACCCACGATGTCGCCTCCGAATACATGTTCTTCACCCTCGATTGTTGCCTACAAAAAATGATGATAGTCCCTTCGAATGTGCTAGGATACTTCCTACGAGTTGCTTTCTATGACCATCCGATGTCCCTTTGAATGTCCCGCTTACATCCAACAAATGGAGTTACCTACCAACTAATGGTATGGATAACACTATTCTAAAGGAAAGTAAAATAACACGAAAACGACCAATTCTGAGTAGGTAATAAGACTTTTAGTTGCTAGCTCTATCAAAACAATCTTCACACCTCACACTTTTGTCAAAGTTCAAACTCTTTTCAAAACAAAACATTTCCGAACACTTTGTATACATTCCTACATGAATCATTACAAAGTCAAAGCGAAATGCCTCTTTCAAAACATTTTCAAACACACACACAGAGAGCAATTTTTAAAGTGATCTAAGAGCCCGTAGATAACTACGGATGGAAAGGGGTGCTAATACCTTCCCTTTTCATAACCTTCTCCCTTACTCAGAATCTAACGAAGGTCTTTTCCTGTTCTTTTCACCTTCCCTTAATTGGATAAAAGAAAAGTCGGTGGCGACTCTTGCTATCCGCACATTTGCGATACAAAAAACCTACAAAGTCAGTTCACCGTATTGAATCTGGCGACTGGGAGACACCCTAAAGAGAGATGCCTTAAGGATTTCTAAATCACCTTTACTGCTTTCTGTTTGACTTGCTTGCTTTATCTTTAAGGGTTGCTTGGGTATTATATTTGTGGGGGATCCTACACCCGGATCCGGGTTTCCTTTTAGTTAAGTAGCAATAAATCGTTGCGACCGTTAGACGTATATCAAAACGGTCAACATGATGGCTACATTAGTGTGACACTTTGGATGTCCTGATACTCTTCATTTCCAAGTTGAGGATAGTATTTGGCTTGTGCGTGGTGTCATCAAGCACTAACTAAACTTTTAGAACCTTAATTGACCCATCTTGGCCATTAGAAGGTAGTGAGATGGCCGGCTTTGGTGCAGACTAAGGTTGGTTGATACTCGATGCTACGCTCATTGAGATCAGACTTTTGGGATATTTTCGGTCGACCACTTGGTAGTCATATTGAAATAAACGCCTACGAGAAAGATCAATGATGTGAGATTCCTAGAACCCGAGTACTATTATAGGACAGGATGAACCAACTCAAACTTTTGGTGGGGTAATCACCTATATCTCATGCACGCCTTAAACCTAGGCTCATTGTGTGAATTGTTTGTGTGTGCTAAACATGACATCATGACATCATTTGCATTGCATATCATTTCTAACTATTTCAAGGACCTAGGGATTTATCTTTGCTTTGTTTTGTAGGGTATTATGGCTTCTAGAAAGACTATCCGAATCAACTTCATGGGTATACCTTCTCAGCTCAAAGAATTGGTTTCAGAAATTCCCGACCATGCTCAGTTCATCAAAAGACATGGTTATCTGCTTGACTTGGTTATCTCCGGTTTTGAAGAAGATATGATGCATGTCCTATTCCAGTTCTTTGATCCGAAACACCATTGCTTTACATTCCCAGATTATCAGTTAGTTCCTACCTTGGAGGAGTTCTCTAAGCTACTTAAGGTACCTATTCTTGACCAAATGCCATTCACCGGTTTAGAAAAAGGTTCCTAAATACGAAGACATCGCATCCGCCTTGCATCTAAAGCGCTCAGACATTGAAGCCAATTGGGAAACCAGAAGTGGAGTTAAGGGTTTACCTGCCAAGTTCTTGATTAAGAAAGCCCGAGAATTTCTCAAAGTTATGAGTTTCCATGCATTCGAAGATATTGTGGCCTTGCTAATCTATGGTTTGGTTCTATTTCCTAACTCGGATGAATTCATAGATGTTAATGTCATCAAGTTGTTTCTTACCCGCAATCCTGTGCCTACTTTACTTGGAGATATTCTACATTCTCTCCACACTCGTACCATCAAAAGACAAGGAACTCTCATGTGTTGTATACCGTTACTTTCCAGGTGGTTTATTTCGCACCTTCCTCCATCAGTTTTGAAGAACGAATAAAGGTTGAAGTGTTCTCAAAGGTTAATGTCACTCTCTCATTCAGATATCCGTTGGAGTCTTTTCTCTCAAAAGGACTCCACATTCGTTGAATGTTGTGGAGAATTCCCTAATGTGCCACTACTTGGTATAAGGGGAGGTATTACTTACAACCCTTATCTAGCTCTACGTCAGTTTAGTTTTGCTCGAAGAGATAGTCCACATGACATGCTTCTCCAAGATATTGTGTTCGACTACAATCACGATCTCCAGAATTACCGACGAAGGTTCATACACGCTTGGAGCATGGCAAATAAGACTGATACCAAGACTTTGGGGCACCAAAACTCCATTCCTTGGGAACCTTACCTCAAATGGGTGCGAGCTCGAGGTCAAAACCTCATGATGCCATTCACGCCTATTCTACCAGTAATTATGGAACCTGTTGCTATAGGTGACGTACCCTATACTGTTCACCATCCTGACATGCCTACTGATTTTGAAGACTTGAAGAGATCCTGGATTCAGCTAAAAGAAGAAAGGGATACATTCGAAGCTCAATGCTATGCAAGCGAGAAGAAAGTGTTAGAGTTGACCAAGCTACTTCACGAGGAGCGGAACATCAACGCCTACCTCGGCACCAAGAGGAAGCGCCCATGGGAGACCTAGAGCTTTAGAATTTTTATGTTTTCTTTTATTGTTTTGAACTATCTTTTGTACTTAAAAAGAGAAAAATAATAATAAAAAAGAACTAATAAATGTTTGTTCATTGTTTGTTTAACAAATTTAAATCTCTAAGGTCCTTGAAAACATTGCATGCATTTGCATAAACATCGCATATCATAGCATAACATTGCATCACAGGTACCTTGAAGATTGGTTTTCTCATGTTCTCGCTATTTATTTTAGCAGAAATGGCTCTCGAACAGTCTGTCAAAGATCTCTAAGCTCAGAATGCTCAGTTTCAGCAGATGTTCACCAGCTTGGTCTAAGGCCAAGAAGATCTGAAGAAGCTCATCGACAGAAAGAAGAAGGTCGTTGGTCTTCTCAACTCCTCTCCGAGATACAATCTTAATGCTAAGTGTGCTTACCACTCCAATAGCCCAGGGCACGACACTGACAACTGTTGGGCTCTGAAGAACAAGATTCAAGATATGATTGAAGCTAAGCAGATTGAGTTTGATCCTCCTGTTGAGACTCCGAATGTGATCAACGCGCCTATGCCAAACCATGAAAAGAGTTCCAATGCTTTTGGGGAGGATACTTATATTTTCAACATAGTTGACTTGACCATTCCTCTGATGACTGTTAAGAAGAATTTGCTGCAAGCCGGTGTCAATCCAGGATGCCTAGAGAATTGTCGTTGGTGCCCATCTGCACCTGATGGTTGTGCTTGGTTGAGAAGACGTGTTCAGTGCATGATGGATAACCGTGAAATACTATTCCTGAAACCACCTGTGGAGAGTCTGTGTGAAGACATGTCTAAGAAACTGAAGATCGAAGATGTGAATGAAACTGTATCATCTGCATGGGATACCTTGGGGCAGCCAAGTGGAAAGTATGATTACATGGTGAATTACACTGTTCCTGAAAGCTACAAAATTCCTATTGAAGATGTTAAGGCGACCAGATGGGGTGATGATTTCCCAGAAGACTATGCTGATGTTAACACAATAAGGATTTCCTCTGCTGATTCTGTGCCTAGAGTGGCTGATGTGCGATAAACCTAATGTGTCTAACGGAATCTTAACTGCAAGCGCACAGCCTATCGCGGTAGTAATAAAAGATTGTCGATCCCACAGAGACTTTGTAATCACTCTAGTGCTGGAAAGTAATGTTTGTTTAGCTAAGGCGAAAATTGTCACGTTTGGTTTTAGGGAGGTTAAGGAAGGTAAATTAATTGGTTTTAATGTAATTATAAAATGAAAGGGTCGGTATGCAATAGAGTCGACTTAAAGGATCTAATCGGACCTAGGCATATAAGGATGGTCAACTTAGTTTATCTGTAGAATTAATTAGTTTAAAAACCCTCAACTCACACTTTCATGGTCTTATCTCGGATTATACGTCTAAAGCCCTATACCTGCTTTCGCTAGCCTATAAGTGTTTTAAAGCGCTTTCACTGTATTGAAATCAAATGCCTAACTTTAGCTATCCGGTTAAAAACCTCACACTTTCGTGGTCTCGATCTAACCTATTTATCTTCTTACTTTCGTAACGAAGGTTTTGTTTTTAAGCATAAAAATTTATAACCAGAGTTAAGTTGATTAAAGTTTTAGCCTAAGTTGTTGATCAGATGCCTAATGTCTCTTACTATCCCATACCGACACTAAAGGTTTAGCTAGCCATGGAAATTGAAACTAACGTACAGGAAGTAAAAACAAACAAATACAAATTGGACATTATAAATAATAATAATTTAAATTGCATTAATTAATTAAAGAGTACTTGTAACAAATTGCAGAAAAATAAAAAACCTGAAAATAAAGCAGTATCCTATATCCTTCTTCCACAATTGGAATCGGATTCGGAAATTGAAACGTAAAAGTTCTGAGGCTTGAATAATAAATACTAAACTATAATAATAATTTCTAATGTTGGAAATTATTATTTGGGAAATGAAAATGAAAGAACGGGAAATGTTGAATGCAGAAAAAATAATAACTGATGGAATAATGGTTTGATTTCGGCAGAGCTTCCGCAAAAGAAAATTCTCAAAAACTCCGTCCGTTTGATGTTGGAAGCTGAGGTATTTATAGAGAGTGAATCTGGAAGTTGGTTCCTAAAATTCCTCACGTAGCTTGCCTTCCACTTCTCCATGAATATAGGAGTGTGGGGTTGTTGAGGTTGAATGTGTGATCGTGGGAGAAATTCCAGGAGAGAAATAAGGAATAACGAAACTCCTTCTGTTAAGCTTGGGCCACGTTCTGCATATTTTGAAAACTGGTATAATGCGCGTTACGTTCGTGGTGAATGTGTGACGAGCAGACTTGTGGTTTCTCCGTGTTACGGTCGTGGTGGATACGTGACGGTCGTAACACGCTTCAGGATGTGTTACGGTCGTTGTGGATGTGTGACGACCGTCACACTAAAATTGTAATCTTTGACAGTTTAATCTTTTTCTTCTGTTCTTTTGGTGGTTTCTTACATTGTTTCTTGTTTCCTCTTGTTTTGAGCTAAGTTGTGAATACCTGCAAAAAGTAATGACAATCTCGAAATATTCGGGAGTTAATCGGGTCAAAATAATGCAAAACGGGTAAATTTCATGTAATATAAACGATATGATTTCGCGTTATCAAATTCCCCCATACTTAAACCTTTGCTTGTCCTCAAGCAAAATAATCAATTTAGAAGTATCGGACAAGTTTTATAAGCATATGACTAGTATACCTTTTGTTTTCAAATAATCATAAGAAATCCTAAGTTAGTTTGGCCAAGAAAACGAATGAAACAACAGCAATACGTTAATGACACAAGCAACAGGCTTGTCGACGACTATCCGTTTTAGACGAAACGTCCAATTATATCGTTATAATTCAACTCGAAGCTCTCGTTCCTAGTTCACCCGGTTTCGTTCTCGCGCAATCACATTAAGCCCATTATCTATACATGCGTGTGGAATAGCGGTTAGTGGTACTGATCGAGAATACAACGTTTACACAATTATGTGGCAACCTCTTATATCCAATTGCATGATGCGGGGGATCAAACCGTAGTCTGCCCTACCGAGTTTAGTACCAGATGCTTTAAACCACCAAAACAATGGATTCTCATGTTACTTAGTAAAAGCTTCCGCATCCGTTGGATTAAACGATCGGGTGAGGATCGCCCAATTTAATTGGTGCCTTGGCTATTTCCTTAAATCATGTAACATTTTTCTGAATAAATTCGAGATCATCCACTTATATTCATCGCTTTCCACGAGGCTTGTGCTAAGGTGCCGATTGCTAGAATAAACTACTAGGGGCTAATTTAAGACTTAAAAGCGAAAGTATCGGTATATGAGCAGGGACGATACGCGTAAGTAGGAGTCAAGGTGTCATAACCGTATAGTTCTTGTTGGATCACTCTTGGCCTTCTAACTAAGATTTCGGTAAAAGTAGGTAACTAACGATTATCATATAAATGCGAAAAATTTTTGGTATGGCTAAATAAAACGGGGAGAAATGAAATAACGAAATATAACTAAAATAGACATGAAATTACTCGTTCTGGAATTTTAAAATGCAGTACTCCTCCCACACTATATCAAACATTGTCTCAATGTTATGATATAATAATGAGGTTAAATGAAAGATACAACGAAAACAAGGAAAACAACAAAGAAAGAAAAAACTCTGGCGGCGGTGGCGCGGGTTGGACCTTGGAAGGAGTAGCTTGTCGGTGCTACGTGGTCCGAAAGAAACATCCATCCTCGGGCGTTATTCGCTCGACACTTCCTCAAGCCTTTCATTCGTGATGACCACTTAAGATTTGAGCATTCCGCGACTAAGGCGTCGAGCTCCGATGCACCCTCTCGGCTCTGGCAGATATAAGATTTTGATGGTGGATAGCTCGGAGGATCTCGTCAAGAGGCGGAGGTGGAGGAGCGGAGGGCGACTCGGTATGTCGAGCACGGAATAGCTCTATCCAGTTCTTCCTGCATCTCATCAGCGGGGCCGACATGAGGTTCTTCTTGAGCAGCAGCAGGGCCTTCGGGGTCTTCAAGGTTGAAAAGCCAGTTGGCTCGGTTACGAGGTCGTCCCGATCCACAAGGCAAAACAATATTAGTATAAGCGCGGTTTGGATCCTTTGGATGGAACTTGCCATCGTCCGCTCGTAGATGAGGTGGTGATTTGCAATGGTCAAGAGTGAGCAGGAACGGAGGTCGGGATGGTAGATGACCAAGGGTGTCACCATGGTTTAGTGCTAAAGCCAGAGAAGTGACAAGCCCTCCAAAATAGAAAGGTTTTCCACCTCTGGTGCAGATGGAGTGGATATGGGCCAGGAGGAAAGGTGCGGCATTGATTTTCTGACCCGAGAATGCGCAATGCATGAAGAACAGCTCCTTGGAGTTTAACTTGTGGTTACTGTCTCTTGCGAAGATTGTGTTGCCTAGAATGCGGTGGAAATAGCGTATGGCTGGGTTATGGATTTGAGTGGCGTTGAGATGATCATAGGAGTGAGCTCGGTTGTTTGTGAGGCTATGCCAAAGGTCGAAAGATGCTTCTCCAAAGTTGTCTGGTACGCGGAGATGGGAACCTTCCTCGGTCTGAAATCAAGCAATTGTCGAGCGTTACGAGAGAACTCGTATTCGGTACCAAATATCGAAACTTCACGACACGAAAAGTTGGTTAGTTGAACCGGTGGAGTGATGTAGCGAAGGAACGAGGAACTCGAGTGAGTGTCTCGTAAATGGGTTGGGGCTGGCTACAGGCTCCGCAGTTGACACTAGAAGGCGTTGAACACCTTCAAGCAAACCAAGGTCCCTCAAGCAGTCGGTATCAACATACCGGTGGGGTGCGGACCACGGCGTTGGAATTTCAAAAACTTGCGTTGAGTTAGTTTCACCATTCGTGGGACAGCGAGGAATAGGTTGGGGATTGTTTGCCATTTGCATGCAAGGATTTTTGAGTGAGAAAAGTGCGGTTTAGGAATGGGTGAATGAGAGGATAATGCGGGTAATGTGAATATATAGAGTGGAAAAGATGGTGGGAAGTTTGAAAGTGGAGAGGGATTGATGGTGGGTTGAATAGAGTTAATGGTTGGTTAATGGAGGGGTGGGATGGTTGATAAGTTACGGAAGAAGAAGAAGAAGAAAGGTTGAGGAAGAAGAAGGAAGCGTTCTTCTGAGGGTTCGATGTAGCCCGTGTTACAGTCGTAACACCTGGCGACGGCGTTGAAGGGGCGTGTTACGGTCGTGGGGAAGGATGACGATCGTAAGCTACAAATTTTGCAAATTTAAGCGAGCGAACATACTTGCGAGGTAACATTATATATTAAGCGAGACATCTCGGATACTCCAACATAAACATAACACTATTCCATTCAACATACATATTCCAATATGGATAATTAAATCGCATAATAAAAACCATAAAACATTGTAAGCATTTATAATGATTTAAAGATTCAAAATTGAAAACAATTGCATTACTTCAAATTAAGTTGTTCTTCTTCGACATGAAGTAAATTGACTTGTAAATTGAAATGCGGTAATTTAACCAAGAATTGAAACTACCTAGAAACAAAACGGAATGGGAAAATTCTAAAAACTAAGAATTGAAAAACTGAAAAACTAAAAAAAAAAAACTAAAAAACTAAGAACTGCTTCATCCAATTTTTTCTTTTAAAATCTCTAAAGCTTGGGTGATGTTATAGAATTGCTCCACTATGATGTCAGTCAAACCAATAAGATCCAAACACATAGTCTTCAATTCATCCTTGATTCCATCAATGTCAGTTTTATAAGCATCCAAAGTGGTCAGAATGGTGTTTAATTGTGTAGTGTTTTCCCCTTGGTTTGTGTCAGGGCCTACTTGTGCTTCAGCCATATTTGTAAAGTCATGGTAACCAGGAGGGGTTTCAGGATCTGTTTCGTTTTCCGACATGAAATTATCAGCAACAAAATATGATTGTGGTGTTTCTGGTGTCTCTTGGTGGTCAGGTGGATTCAATTCATACAACCAATTATCACGGTTATGGACACTAACTCGGGCATGGTTCGGAAGGGTAAAAAGAGTAACAACTTCGTTTCTTATCGGTAATCATAAGGTCACGGGGCCTAAATTTCCTATTATCATGTTGTTGAAGAATTCAATATTCATAGGCCTAATTGATCCAAATGGTGCCTGATTATTAAGTTAGTAACGAAGTCCAAAGCATTGCAATCATTGTAACCAATCCTCCCACAACAGGCAGAACATTAGGGTCCTCACTAATGCGGGTAAAGGTCTTCATCAGGAGTGGGACAGCATTAACAGGGCGTCCTGTGTTTAAACAATAAAGCAGAGAGAGTTCATCCTTGGATACAGCATTTTGGTTTTGTTCTTTTCCAAACAAAGTGTGGGCAAGAATCCTATGGAAATAACGGATGGTGGGTTATGTATTTCATTGTTATCCATGCTTTACGGGTCGGGGTGATAGTTTCGGTTAAAGTACCCGAAATAGTCGACTCAAAATCCAATAAATCGACCTCGGGGGTAGTAAATGCTAAGGGTCCTTGGGGAATCCTAATAAACTAAGTCCCTATGGTTATAGGTGAACTCAATACCAAAAAGTCTGAAGGCAATAATTCCTTTGCGGGCTCCGACACCATGTTCAGGGATGTAAACTAATGAACTCAAGAACTCAAGGGTGAGCTCTCGGTAAGTGATGAACCTATTTTGGATGTGCTCTCTCCCATAAGCTGGTTAAACATGTAGTAAACTTGTCGTTATGCCTAAAGTGTCCATAGTGGGTTCATCATGTCTGAGGTTAAGCGGTGGTTCTTTGAGACAGAGCCTCAAATCGTCTCCTTTGGTTTCTACCTCTAAAGGTGGTTTCCATAAAATTCTGTGGGGGATCCATAGTAAAAGTAAATCGGGAAGCAGTGAGGAGAAAGTAAAGAGAAAAGACTTTTAAAATCACATGTAGCAAGTAAAATTGTTTTGAAATCAATGAGTTTATAAAAGTTTAAAAAATGAAAAGTACTTTATAGCAACAAAAACAAATAAAATAAACAAAATAGCAAACAAAAACAAGATAGTAAATAGAATAGCAAACAAAAACAAATAAAATGGGTTGCCTCCATGAGCCTGTTTTAACGTCATAAGCTGACGAAATGCCTAGTGAAAGATTAGTCGGGAAAATAGGTGGTAATTCTACGAGTTTAAGCTTATTCGTATAATCTCTATTATCTATCTGATGATCTTGTTTTAACCGCTGCCCGTTTACAATAAGCGGGCTATTTCTATCCTTAATTTCTACCGCTCCGCTAGGAAATACTTTTGTAATTTCGAAAGGACCGGACCATCTAGATTTAAGTTTTCAGGGAAAAGTCTAAGTCTAGAATAAAAATCGACATCTCCCACTAAATTCTTTCCGATAAGCGATCGTGCCATTTTTAGTGCGTTCTTTGTAAATTTAAGCGTTTTCATAGCGTCTAGTCTTAATTCTTCCGATTCATGTAAATCGAGGATTCGTTTCTACTTGATAGTGTAATTAATATTGAGTGTCTTTATCGCCCAATAAGCTTTATGTTCTAATTCTCTTGGGAGGTGGCGAGTTTTCCGTGAGCGAGTTTGAAAGGTGTGGTTCGATAGGGGTCTTGTAGTGTCCTATAAGCCAATAAAGCGTCGTTAAGCTTGGATGACCAATCTTTTCGAGATATAGCGGCAGTTTTTCTAATATTTGTTTAATCTCTCTGAAACTTGACTTGTCCGCTAGTTGCGGATGATAAGGTGTTGCTACTGCGGTGTTTCACGCCATATTTAGATAGTAATTTATCAAATATCTTGAAATAAAATGAGATCCACCGTCACGATAACAAGTCGAGGAACACAAGCGGGAAAATTATATTCCTAAAAGCTTTATCACCACTCTTGTGTCATTTGTAGGAGAAGCTATTGCCTCGATCCATTTTGAAACATAATCGCATTCTAGTATAAACTTGTTTCCAAAGAAGATGGGAAAGGTCCCATGAAATCTATTCCCCAAACATCAAAGACTTCAACTTCAAGTATTCCTTTACGAGGCATTTCATCGGCGTCTCGAGATATTAGGTGCGTTGGCATCCACGATTTTAACGATGTGGACATCCTTCCACAGTTAGGCGAGAAAAGGCGGATTGGAGAATTTTGGCACACGTTTTAGAGGTGCTAGCATGTCCGCCATAAGGAGATGAATGACAATGGGAAATAGCGTCTTCTATTTCTTCGTCGGGTATACAGCGGAAAAATTCCATCAGTCCTCGTTTAAATAAAAGTGGTTCGTCCCAATAATAACTCTTGAGATCATGGAAGAATTTCTTTTTACATTGGTAAGTTAAGTCGGTGGAAAACGCAGCTAAATAGTTAACGATATGCGCATACCAGGCAATCCTATGGTCATGTCAATGGCTTCCATGACTTCCTTAACTTCGGCTTATGTAAATCCAATTGAGCTAGGTCGCTTATCATATGTGCTATCGGATGTTCATACGGAAAATCATCGTTAATTGGCACTTGTTCGGGTTTTATACCTTCCAAGCGGGATAAATGATCCGCTTCTGACGTTTTCGGTTCCTTTCTTGTCTTTAATTTCCAGTCAAATTCTTGTAAAAGCAAGATCCATCGGAGGAGTCTCGGTTTGCATCTTTCTTGGCAAGTAAATATCGAATAGCGTGGTCCGTGTAGATGATTATTTTGCTCCTACAAGGTAAACGAAATTTGTCAAGCGAAGACCACGGCTAAGAGTTCTTTTCGGTTGTGGCGTAATTCATCATTTGAGTCTAGCGTTCTCTGGCGTAGTAAATTGCGTGAAGTTTCTTATCCTTTCTTTGTCCAAGCTGCCTCTGGTAATCAGGCATCACATGATTTGAAGGTAACCGCCAATCGGGCGGTTGCATGATTAGTGCGAAATAAGTGCGGCTTTAAGGGTTTCAAAGCTTTAAGACAATCGTCATCGAATATGAACTCAACATCCTTCATTAATAGACGGTAAGTGGTTTTGTAATTTTGAAATCTTTAATAAAGCGTCGGTAAAAACTGCGTGTCCTAGAAAACTTATCTCTCGAGCGGTCTTAGGTGGTTGGAGTTCTTTAATCACTTCTATCTTAGCTTTATCAACTTCAATTCCTTTATTGGAAATAACATGTCCGTCGATTCCTTCTCGACCATGAAATGGCATTTTCGATTAAGCCAAGGTTCACTTTCACACATCGTTCTAAAACACTCTCTAAATTAGATAGACATCCTTGAAACTTTGTCCGCACACGGAGAAGTCATCCATAAACACTTCCATGATGTTGTCAATGAAATCTGCGAAGATGGCCATCATACATCGTTGGAAAGTTGCGGGCATTACATAACCCAAAGCGGCATTCGTGCATGCAGCGAGCGTTCCATAGGGACACGTGAATGTAGTCTTCTCTTGATCATCGGGTGAATAGGAATTTGGAAAAATCCGGAATAACCGTCTAAATAACAGTAGGTGTTTGGCTAATCGTTCTAACATTTGATCAATAAAGGTAAGGAAAATGGTCTTTCCGGTAGCTTTGTTCGATTTTCTATAATCAATGCACTCTATGTCCACTAACTACTCTTTGTGTTATCGATTCGCCTTGTCGTTTTCCACAGTAACACCTCCTTTCTTAGGTACGACATACCTTGGGCTAACCCATTCTTGTCGGAGATCGGGTATATAATTCCGACTTCCATTAGCTTTTTGATTTCATCTCGACTACGATCTTGAGGATCGGGTTGATTCTTCTTTGAGGTTCTCGAGAGGTTTTAATCCTCTTCTAATAGAATCGATGCATACAAATTGAAGGACAAATTCCTTTTAAGTCGATATGTTGTAACCTAGCAGATGGATATTTCCTTAGAGCGTCTAAAAGTTTTCGGTTTCAGCGGTCCTAAGCTGGAATTCACTATTACAGTCGAGTTTGTTCGATATCAAGGAATTCGTATCGTAAATTTTTAGGTAAAACTTTCAATTCTAGTTTTGGTTTCTTGGGACATGGCATATGATTAGGCGTAAGTGCTAGACTTTCGCTTAGGCATCATCTTTGTATGGTTCTGCCAATTATCGTCTTGAATATCGGAGGGTTTCAATTTTCATTGTTTGAATATGTGGTTTGTTTTGCTTCCATTCTCTACGCACTCATCTATAATATCAAGTAAATAACATGTGTCATTCATGGCGGGTGCTTGTAGAAATTGAGTGAGGATGAATTCCACTTTTCCTCTCCGACTTGAATGTTAATCGCCCTTCTTTACATCAATTATAGCTCCGGTGTGGCTAGGAATGGTCTTCCCTAATATGATAGGGTAGCTGAATCTTGGTAATGTCCATAATTATGAAATCGGTCGGGATATAGAATTGACCTATACTAAGCTGGAACATTTTCGATATACCTCTGAGGATATTTAGCGATCGGTGACTAATTGAGCAGACATTTTTGTAGGTGTAAGTTCTCCCATTTCGCTTTTGCAAATAGATAAGGGCATAACGATACTTGCTCCTAAGTCGCATAGAGCTTTGTCTATGACAAATTTTCCAATATTACGGTATAGAAAACTACAGGTCTTTTAGCTTAGGAGGCATGTTATTACGAATGATAGCACTACATTCGTGATAAGGGCTGTTCCGTTATCTTCTAACTTTTCTTATTAGATAGGTTTCCTTAAGAAATTTATCACGATGGCATCGAGTAATGGCTTAAGAATGGTATTGTGATATTTAGTTGTTTGAAGTTCACGAATCTCTTAAATTGGCTCATCGATTTAGAATTTGTTAATCTCGGGGATCTGGAACTTGTGGTTTATAGGGTGGAGGCACATAAGGTTTCTCTTTTCTCTGACCTCTTGAGTTTCGTTTTCCTTTTCTTTGGTCGCTCTCGTTTCACTCGGCTTGTCTTGCTTCGATACATAGTGGGTTTTCTAGTCTTGGATCAACAGGTTCGTCAAGTTCTTTTCCACTCTAAGTATCACGGCATTAGCGTGTCCTTTCGGGTTAGGTTGTGGTTGACGGAAATATTCCAGTTGGAGCGGCGGTGGGTTTTGTTGAGCTACTTGAAATCTGAGTTTCAAGCATCTTGTTATGGGTAGCTAAAGCATCGACCTTGCTAGTTAATTGCTTAATTTGCTCGTTAGTATGTAAGTTCGATTTAAAACATCCTTATTAGTGCAGGATTGAGAAGCAATGAAGTGCTCTATCATAATTTGAGGTTTGATTTCCTAGGAGCGTTGGAAGTATTAGGTCCGTTATTAGGATGATTCGGGATAGCTTTTGGATAACAAGGTGGTGTAGCAGGAGCTTGTCCTGGAGCATACAACGCATTGTTGCTTTTGTACGAGAAATGGGATGATTCTTCCAACTTTGGTTATACGTATTCTTGTAGGGATTTCCTTGCGTAGTTAGCTTGTTGGTGGTACTCGGTCAAAGAGGACGATTCGGAGCAAGATGTGATTGAATACCACATAAATCGCAAGTTGGAATCACTTTGACTCTGTGGTGCGGGAGTGGCGGAAAGATTCTCTAATTTTTGGGTAAGAGCTTCCACTCTGGCATTAACTTGATCCAGGCTGTTCACTTCGGCTTTGATATCCTTTGGGTGAGTTTTCTCTACATTAACTCTCTGCTTCCCCATTGGTAGTGGTTACGAGCCATACTTTCGATAAGTTGGTTCGCTTGACATATGGTTTATCCATCGTGCGCCACCGGCGGCGTCTATGGTTAATCTTGTGTTGTACAAGAGACCATTATAGAATGTGTGAATAATCAACCATTCTTCTAAACCATGATGAGGGCACAGTCTTAGCATATCCTTGTATCGTTCCCATGCTTCGAATAAAGATTCATTGTCTTTCTGTTTAAAACCATTGATGTTGGCTCTGAGCATAGCAGTTTTGCTTGGAGGAAAATATCTAGCTAAAGACTTTCTTCAACTCATGGTGATTGAGTTGGCGGGGAAGATTGAAGCCAAGCACGAGCTCTGTCTCTTAAAGAAAAGGAAATAGGCGCAATCGAATCGCCTCGGGGTTTACTCCGTTCGCTTTCACGAGTGTCTGCGTCTTGCAAAACACGGATAGATGTAGATTAGGGTGCGTCGGTGGAGCTCCATGGTTCTGTGAGCAGCGGAAAGCGAAGGTTTAGCTCGAAATCGTTTGAGCAATAGCGGGCTGTCTTGTTATGAGGCTCCGCTTGAGAAGGCTAGCGTAATCCTTAAGAGGACGAGAGGCGGTGGATCACCATTCTTCGTAACTCGTCGAGATCGGAAGAGCAGGCAGCGGAAGATTGTTGAGTGCCGGTACTCTTGAATCGTCTTCTTAATCGAAGATAACGCTCGATATCGTAAATGGGTATATGCAAAGTACCGACTTGAGGCGTATTTGGCATACACAAAGGAAAATAAATAGTTGCCTTAGCCTAGCGATGCTACTTTAAGAGTGCACTAGTGACTAGATCAAAGTCCCGCAGCAGCGCCAAAAACTTGATGTCGATAAACCTAATGTGTCTAACGGAATCTTAACGCAAGTACGACCTATCGTGGTAGTAATAAAGATTATCGATCCACAGAGACTTTGTAATCACTCTAGTCTTTGGAAAGTAATGTTTGTTTAGCTAAGCGGAAATTGTCACGTTTGGTTTTAGGAGGTTAAGGAAGGTAAATAAATTGGTTTTAATGTAATTATAAAATGAAAGGGTCGGTATGCAATAGAGTCGACTTAAAGGATCTAATCGGACCTAGGCATATAAGGATGGTCAACTTAGTTTATCTGTAGAATTAATTAGTTTAAAAACCCTCAACTCACACTTTCATGGTCTTATCTCGGATTATCGTCTAAAGCCTATACCTTTGCTAGCCTATAAGTGTTTAGAAGTATTTTTTGGAAACTTAATTAATTCTAATATGTTTTAAAGCGCTTTCACTGTATTTAAATCAAATGCCTAACTTTAGCTATCCGGTTAAAAACCTCACACTTTCGTAACGAAGGTTTTGTTTTTAAGCATAAAAAGTTATAACCAGAGTTAAGTTGATTAAAGTTTTAGCCAAAGTTGTTGATCAGATGCCTAATGTCTCTTACTATCCCATACCGACACTAAAGGTTTAGCTAGCCATGGAAATTGAAACTAACGTACAGGAAGTAAAAACAAACAAATACAAATTGGACATTATAAATAATAATAATTTAAATTGCATTAATTAATTAAAAATACTTGTAACAAATTGCAAAAAATAAAAACACGAAAATAAAGCGATATCCTATATCCTTCTTCAGTCGGAAAATCGGATTCGGAAATTGAAGCGTAAAAGTTACGAGGCTTGAATAATAAATACTAAACTATAATAATAATTTCTAATGTTGGAAATTATTATTTGGAAAATAAAGAAAATGAAAGAGCAAATGTTGAATGCAGGAAAAATAATAGCGATGGAATAATGGTTTGATTTGTGAGAGCTTCCATAAAAAAATTCTCAAAAACTCCGTCCGTTTGATGTTGGAGGCGAGGTATTTATATAGAGTGAATCGGAAGTTGGTTCCTAAATTCCTCACGTAGCTTGCCTTCCAATTCTCCATGAATATAGGAGTGTGGGTAGTTGAGGTTGAATGTGATCGTGGGTCTTGGAGAGAAATAAGGAATAAAACTCCTTACGTTAGCTTGGGCCACGTTACGCATATTTTGGCGGTATAATGCAGCGTTACGTTCGTGGTGAATGTGTGACAGCGGACTTGTGGTTTCTACGTATTCACGGTGGTGGATACGTGGCGGTCGTAACACGCTTGAATGTGCAGTGCGTTGTGGATGTGTGGCGGTAGTCACGACTAAAATTTGTAATCTTTGACAGTTTAATCTTTTTCTTCTGTTCTTTTGGTGGTTTCTTACATTGTTTCTTGTTTCCTCTTGTTTTGAGCTAAGTTGTGAATACCTGCAAAAAGTAATGACAATCTCGAAATATTCGGGAGTTAATCGGGTCAAAATAATGCAAAACGGGTAAATTTCATGTAATATAAACGATATGATTTCGCGTTATCAGTGGCACCTCTCATTATTACTTCTCCAAGACCAGTTCCATATCCCTCTGACAAAGCTATTCCTTAGAATTATGGAGCTGAGATTTACTATCATGGCGTCAAGCAAGACCCTCTGACCATTGAAGATCTTACAGTTGAAACTTCCATTCCGGACATTGACAACATCACGGATCAAGTAAGGTGACGAGCCAGGAAGAGTATTCTCGGATATCTCTCCTCCAAAAGACCTCTGCACTCCACTTCGCGTTCCGGCTATTCAACATTCCCCAAGATAGAGGAAAGAACCGTGACTCACCACCTTTCGACCAAGTACCAAAGGAAGTTCTTTGAGGACACCTCGAACAAGAAATGGAGGAAATCACGAAGATTATAAAGAAGAGTGACTACAATGTTGTGGAGCAGTTGAGATGAGACTCATCCAAGATCTCTATGCTTGCTCTGCTCTATGCTCGAGGCTCATGCTAAAGCCTTGGTGAAGTTTCGAAGAATGCTCACGTGCATGAAGACACTACTACTAACCCGGTTTGAGTTTGTATTGTTAGCTTTGGCGCCAACAACGGCCTAGGCTTCTGCGATCTTGATTTGACTCCTGCCGAAAGAAACACAACAAAGCCTTGCATCTCTGTTGAATGCAAGGCGTTGTTGTCTTATGTTTTGGTGGATACCGGTTCTGCTCGAATATGCTTCGAAGAAATTGCTTTTGATCGACTTGATGTTGAAGGTTGGTTACGAAACCCGGTGATATAATTGTGAGAGCTTTTGATGGTTCTAGCGAGCGATGCTTGGAGCTCACTACGCTTGTTAAAGTCGGTTCCCGGACTTTTGATTCCACTTTCTTTGTCATGGACATCGTCCATCCTACTCTTACTTGGGCGCCCTTGGATACATGGGGCGGTATTACCTCACCACACGCAGGAAATGAAGTACACGGTGAAGGGAAGGTTGTTACAATATGTGGTGAAGAAGAATATAGTGGGTCATCACAGGTCATTCCGATACCGGGTGGGGTGAATTCTTCGAGACTCCTGTCAAGCTTTGAAACAATCCCAGTCATGCACGTTGACTCTCTGTCTTGAAGTTACACAAGTTCCGCCTAGGATGGCCTCGTTGAAAGATGCTGTTGCCGTTGAAGAAGGAGGTAGTACTATTTGGGTCAGCTCACGATCTTCCTTTCAAATCGACAAGTGGTTTGGCTTCACCGTCAAAGGTCGAAGATGATACGCGCGTGAGCGTGCGGCCAACTTCCTTCGCATCGGAGTGGAATCCATGCTATGAAGGCGGCGGCGGCGACACGACAATTGGATCTTCAACTCCAGTGATGGACTCAACAATTGGAAGGCGGGGCGTTATACCAATCTCCTTTAGACAGAGTAATTGCTCTTGTTTTGTTTTGCTTTTCGTATTTTCTATGTTTTGAACAATAAACTCTAAAGCCTAGTGCCTTACGGGCATCGTGGCTCGTTTGTGAGTTATTATCATCATTTGCATATTTTCATTCAATAAAATCGTTGGACTTTTATTATTTGGTGCTTTCTTTCTTTTACTTTATCACCTTCAAAAGCTATGTGTTTCTTACACACACCCATGATACACTGCGAAATCCTCCGAATCTAGATTGATAGCTATGCTATTGCTAAATATGACTTGATAATCCGATCTACCAAGTCGAAGAGAGTAGGGAAGATTGTGAAGTTCAGGAGAACTTGTCGATTGCTACACAAGAAAAGCGAGTTATCTGACCACCACGAAGAGCAAGTTGAGGTTGTGAATTTGGGTCTTGTGAAGAGCAGAAAAGAGATCAAGATAGGAAGCGGATCTTGAGAGCAGTGTTAAAGAAAGGTTGGTTCGGATGCTACGAGATTATATTGAGGTTTTGCTTGGTCATACGAAGACATGCGGGTTTAGACATTGATATTGTGGTACACACTCCAGACAAAGAAGGTTTTCTCGGTGAAGCAGAAGGTTAGTCGCATCGTCCGAGATGTCGGAGAAAATCAAAGCCGAAGTTATAAGCGGTTCAACGCGGTTTCTTAGTTGTCACTTCCGGATGGGTTACAAATGTGGTGCCTGTACCTAAGAAGGATGGTAAATGCAGAATGTGCGTGGATTACGGAGATAGACAAAGCAAGTCGAAGGCGATTTCCACTTCCTCGTATTGATGTTACGGTTGACAACACGCTCGGCATAAGGTTTTCTCCTTCATGGATGGTTTCTCCGGTTACAATCGGATCAAAATGGCTCCGAAGACATGGAAGACTACTTCGTTACACAATGGGGCACTACGCTACAAAGTTATGCCGTTCGGTGAAGCGGGTGCCACTTATCAGTGCTATGGTGACATTATTTCATGACATGATTCATCACGAGATAGAGGTCGTCGATGGCATGATAACTCGATCCGGACGGAGGAAGAGCATCTCGATCATCTCGAAACTATTTGACGGTGAAGAAATACAAATTGAGACTTAACCTAACAAGTGCACCTTTGGAGTCGGATCAGGAAAACTCTTAGGGTTTGTTGTCGATGGTAAAGAATTGAGTTGACCCATAAGGTTAAAGCCATTCAAGAAATGCCGCTCCCTTTGAGAAGGAAGTCGGAGGTTTCTTGGGCCGATTGAACTACATTTCTAGATTCATTGCACATCTAAGCGCTACTTGTGGCAATCTTCAAGTTACTTAAGAAAGATCAAGTAGTGGAGCGATGATTTCGGATCGCTTTTGACAAAATCAAGGGTACCTACAAAATCCTCTATCCTAATGCACTTTGCGAAGGAAGACCTCTTATCATGTACTTGAGGTGTTAGAGAACTCAATGGGGTGTGTGTTGGGGCAACATGGCAGAGTGCAGTCGAAAAGAGTATGCAATATACTACCTTAGCAAAAAGTTTACCGACTATGAAACAAGATACTCACAGCTCGAGAAAACTTGCAATGCTTTGGCTTGGGCTGCTGCGACTAAGACAATATATGTTGACTCACACTACCTTCTTTGATTTCAAGATGAATCCGATAAAATACATATTTGAGAAACGGATCTCTCGGAAGAATAGCTAGATGGCAAATGATCTTGACCAAATATGACATCCAGTATACTTCTGGAAGCGATCAAAGGAAGTGTAGTAGGCGATCACTTGGTTCATCAAGCCGTAGATGACTATCGTCTATGCGATTCAATTTCGAGATGAAGATGTTTTACTAGTTCTGATTAGAAGAACCGAGCCCACGAAGGACACGAACAAGGATCCGATGGACTATGGTCTTTGATGGAGCCTCAAAGCACTTGACAATGGCATTGGCGCCATTATTACATCTCTGATGGACACCGCCTTTCACCTGATTATGTTTCATTGCACCAACAACATGGCGAATCGGCGTGCATCATGGGTATAAAGGCTATTGACTTAATCAAATTCTTGCAAGTGTGGAGACTCGGCTTTGGTGATCGATTAAGGCGAGTGGGATCTGAGCACGAATCTCATTCCGTGTCGAGGCATGTTCGAGTTTGATCCCTACTTGAAGAGATTACTTTCAATCACATTCCACGAGAAGAATCGGTTGCGAGGCATTGGCTACTATGTCATCTATGTTCAAGTCGGATGGGACAACGAGGCTCCCGGATCATCATTGAGAAGTTTGGCCAACCTATTGTTATGAGCTTGATACAAAAGAAACCTTGGTACTACGGCGTGAAGAGTATCTTGAGACTCGGGGTATCCAGCGAGCATCATCAACGATAAGAAGTTTTGAGAAGGTTCGCATCAAATTCTTCCTCAATGACATCAATACAAGCGCAACCACGACTTGTGCTTACTTTGTTGTGTAGACCAGAAGATAGCAGAACAAATCATGGAAGAGTTACACGAAGGCGCATTTGGTACCCACTCCAGTGGACACACCATGGCTAAGAAGATATTGAGAACAGGTTACTATTGGTCCACCATGGAGGCGATTGTCACCGCTATGCTCGATCTTGTCACAAGTGCGTTTATGGACAAAGTACACGTACCTCCAGTACCTCAGAATGTTCTAACAGCTCCTTGGCCTTTTGCAATGTGGGGCATTGACATGATCGGAGAAATCAAGCCCACAGCTTCCAATGGACATCGTTTTATCCTCGTGGCAATTGATTATTTCACCAAGTGGGTAGAAGCGACGTTCGCATCATTACCAAGAATGTTGTGGCTCGATTCATCAAACATAATCTTATCATCGGTATGGCACTCTGAAAGAATTATCACGGATATGGCTCTAATCTCAACAATAAGATGATCACCGAACTGCATGCGGTTCAAGATCAAGCATCACAACTCTTCTTATCGGCCTAAGATGAATGGCGCGATGGAAGCCGCCAACAAGAACATTAAGAAGATTATACAAAGATGCGGTGACTTACAAAGGCGGCATGAGATGTTACCATTGCTCTTCATGGTTATCGCACTACGTCGTTACATCAGCAGGGGCAACCCCCTTCTCTCTTGTGTACGGTATGGAAGCAGTCCTACCAATTGAGGTTCAGATACCCTCGACCAGAGTCCTTCAGGATGCAGAGTTAGGCGAAGATGATTGGATCCAAACTCGCCTCGACCAGATTAACTTGATTGATGAGAAGCGACTCGCGTCCATCTGCCATGGACAGATCTATCGAGCGAATGATCGAGCATTTAACAAGAAAGTCAAGCAAGTCTACCAAGTCGGTGATCTAGTAGTCAAGCGCATCATTCTTCCACAAGGTGATCCCAGGGGCAAATGGACTCCCACCTACGAGGGACCGTTTGTAGTCAAGATAGTATTTTCCGACGGAGCTATGATACTTAGCACCATGGATGGTGAAGACTTCCCACACCTTGTCAACGCAGACATAGTCAAAAAATACTACATAAAGAGACCCGCTAGGTCGGTGACCTAGGCAAAATAAGGGAATCTGGCGAACCAAAGGGTTCGGGCAAAGTTAAGGATATATACAAAACATGTACACGGCAAGTGAGAAACACGAAAAGCGGCTTGGGCAAAAAGGTATCTGGTAGTGAAAACCGAGAAGGCGTTCTAGGCAAAAGTTAGGGATTTAAGCGTCGACTATGTCTCGTCCACGATCACCGGACTACTATCGGCATTCAAGATTCAAATGGCGAAGATCAATTCACTCACTTTCCAGCGGTGGGAGATGAGATAGTTGAAATATATGAGTACTAGCATAGTTGGAACTTGAGATTGTTTCCATAGCTTTTTACTTCTCTTGTGTAAAAATTTGTACATCATACATTTCAAATAAATACAAATTTCTTTCTCTTTCTGATTTCCTTTGTTGTTGTTTGCATAAAGTCAACGTTTGCTTTGAATGATTATATGCATCGACAATAAAATCTATTCACAAACATACAAAAGTGAACAAGCAGTAATTACTACGAGGCTCTAGGAATTGAGATGACGAGAAAGTCACCAATCGTCCCCATGAGCATGATCCCATAGAGTGTCACCCACAATAAACCTCCCCAACAAAGTAGAGGTGAATCCACGAGCAGTGATTCCACTCACCTAAAATCACGTTACATCAGTCTTCAAGCAATAACACTTCATCCCCAGCCGAGGTATTTACCCCCAGCAGAATGTCTCTCAACAATTCCCCTTTTTCCCGGAAGTAGTATCCAGACTCGAAACTTGGTCAGATAGTGCACCGGAGGAAACCTACATCTTTTATTCTCCAGTCAGAGATTGCAACGGGCTCCAAATTCTTCTAACCCGGTCTCCCGGTAGCAACCAAATACTCTCTAGCAAGGTTTACACACAAAATCCCCGGTAGAGTACCCCTAAGATTCTCCCCAATAGGGTCTAAGATCCTCGACAACGTATCTCTACCATCCTCAATAATATATGGACTCAAGACTTGGTCAGATAGTGCACCGGAGGAATCAAGGTTATCTTTCTTCTCAGGGTTTCCATCCTCAAACAGAAGTCAGGAATCTCCAAACAGAATGTTCACATCTTCTTCAAGATGGATATGTTTTGAAATACCACAACATCTATCATTCATACATTACTCATAAAAGTTCTAATTTGCGCATATGGCATTCATACACATCGTCATGCATCATACTTTGCATAAGACTAACAATATTCTATCAAAGTTTCCTTTGTTTTTCCCCAAGCAGGTGAAAATCACTTCTAAAACAAAAGGTCCGGATTAATGCGAAGCGGGGGAAAACTATCGACGACCGCCTAGTTGTCCTCACAAGGTCCGGGATTCTTTCGAAGCAGACGGGAAAACTATCGAGCGACCGCCCTAGTTGTCCTCGACAAGCTGGTCCAAGATGTCTCGAGCGGACGGAAAACTATCGAGCAGCCGCCCTCGTTGTCCTCCGACAACGGATCCAAGATTAATACCCGAAGCTAGACGAGAATACTATTTGAACGATCACAGGTTATCCTCCGATAACGGGCATTGGATCAATACCCGAAGCACAACGGGGAAGCTATCCACATTTTGCCAACTACTATCCTCGAGTAATCGGCCGCGAAGATGTATTACGATTCTCTTATTATCAACAGCAACTACAGAGTCTAGCGTACGACTCAGTTGCCTTGGATGGCATCCTAAGCCCATCTCCGACTACTTGTCAATATTTCTCCACTTTCGGAATGCTGCATATTTGGTTAAAAAGCCAATACAAGCCAATAACTTCATTCAAAGACGAGCACGAAGTCTAACGTACGACTCCCTCCAGATGGCATCTTAAGCCCATCTCCATGCTCCTTTCTTTTCCAGAAACGTCTACAGAGCCTAGCGTACGGCCCACTCTCCAGCATCGATCTTTCTAGATGGCATCTTAAGCCCATCTCCGTCGGTTCTCCTATTCAGACGATATCTCGAGTCTAGCGTACGACTCACTCCCCAGCGAAGTCTCCAACTTCTCCAAATGGCATCTGTAAGCCCATTCCCGCGTCATCATCCAGTCAACAGCGAGTGCAAATTTTCAGGAGTACTCAAGTGTTCAATCATCTTCTACCTCCGGGTCACGAAAGGCAAACACGCCAATCTAACCCTTCCAATACAATAAGATTGAACAGGGGCAACTATTATACCCCAAAATTTTCCCTCCTACTTCTCAAGGATTCCTCAAGGGTTGACCAGACAAACCCTCTCCTAGACAATCAACCCAAACTAGGGTTTGGTAATTCTCAGATCCAGATGGATTTCCAACATCTCTAATGTTCATCATGCCTCCTCATATGCTTCAAAGAATCTCCATGTCAAGTTTCAAGCCTTACAAGTCAAGTTTTCTCAAACACATGGTCAGATGGTTGAAAATCGGTTGTATTGCACAAAAAGTCAACTGTGGTCAACTTACAGTCAAACTTCATAATTTTTGGTCAACATCAATATTTTTAAGTGATATTCATCATTTTATCAAGGGTTGATCATGATTCATCAAGAAAACTCAAGATTTGCTAAAAAGTCAAACTTTCTAAATTAGGGTTTCTTAGTGAAAAGTCAACCAAACTTTGACTGAGCATAACTTCTTCATACTTTCTCAGAAATTTTTCCACCAACTCTTGTTTTGAAGGAAATTCAATTCTCTACAACTTCATGTTTCACAAGAATGTTCAAAAAATGCTTCATTTGGAAGGTATGGATCAAAACATTATAGGTCCTTTTCAAAGTCAACAAAAAGTCAACTTTTTGTTTTGAAGATATATTGAGCATGGAAACTCCAATTGAGATGAAACCAAAGAGTTTGGTTAGAGGACTCTTAGAGCTTTCCAAAAAGTCCAAGAACACTCAAAAATGTGAAAAATTGAGCAAAATACACCTTGTGCAAGTTGGGCAATTTTGAAGAAGTGCACATAGAGAGATACTTTTAAGTTTATTTTTCTATTTAATTTGGATTTTATTCATTTAAATACAAATTAAATTCAAAAATAAGGTATAAAATCAAAATTAATTGCAAAATTGATTTTTCTCTCATCCTTGAGATCCAAGTAACCCAAGAAAGGTGGCAAATTTCGAAATTTGATTGGATTTGGCAAGAAATTGAAGAATTTGGATCAAATAAGGAAGATTTGATTTTGTACAAAATCAAATATTTTTCACATTGATTAACCATTATTTGTTCCTCAAATCAACTCAATTTCCATCCACTATAAATATACAATGTATATCACATGAATGAGAACAGAAAAATTGCTTGGAGAAACCCTAACCTAACTCAAAAAAACCGTGCCTCTCAAGCAACTAGCAGCCCTTGTTCCAGCTTGTTTCAATTGGTTTTGAGGATCCAAACACGTTCCTTGATACCCCTGGAGTGATTCCAGACCTTTACATCATCCAAAAGCATCAAGAATCACGAAATCCGAATTTGGTTTGTTCATGTTTTTTTTCAAAACCGATTTTCAATTCTCATGCATTATTAACATGTTTTGTTGTTGTTTTTGTGTTTAGAACGAAGCTTGGAAGCTTTCTGGGCAGTTTGATTGAATTTCCATGGCCTAGAACACGAATCACCATTTCTAGGGTTTTCGGTTTCAAATTAGGGTTTCTTTAAAACGGATAAATTGGACCAAAAGACCACCACCATCGTGTTTAGAATTCAATTTGCAATCGATTCATGTACTCAGAATTAATTTATATTACGTGTATGAGATTTTGGAAAATGCAGGGACTATAGCGTCGCACTGAGGCCGACGCTATCTTTTCAAAAATTTAAAATGAAGAAGACGAAGCTTGGCGCGTGATTGGTGCAATTAGGGAGTGACACTCGTTTACAATCCATTCGCTCCGGTTTTCAAACACTTGTGCAAGCCAGCTCAGTTGGTCAAGGCGTGGGTTTGTGAAGGCAAGGTCATCTGTTCGAATCCCAGCCATGGCATTTGATTTTTCACAAGTTTGCAATATTTTCCTATTTTCCTATTTTCTTTTAATATTTTCATACAATTTAATTTTTCTTTAATAATTTTTATCATACATTAAAAAACACCAAAAATATTTTTCTTTTTTGCATTATTTTAAGAAAATTTTTATTTAATTTATAAAATTTAAAAGTATTTTTTTGCATTCATATTTAATTAGATTTCAATTTTATCATTTAAATCACTTTTAATTGATTTTTAATTATTAAATTAACTCCAAAAAATCCCAAAAAATTATTTTAGCATATTAATGTTATTTCTAGAATGAAAACTTTTTCTCATTCAAAAATTATTATTTTTACTAACATTTTCATCTTATTCAATTTCCTCGTATTTCCCGATTTTTCATCTGTTCACAGGTTATCTCGTTTCGGACGATTTTTAGCGCTTTCTTTTCATATTATGTAATTGCCTATGGGATGTAATAGTTTAATTAGGACTTTTATTTTCCATATTTTCAATTATGTATCTGCCCCAAAGCCATGTAATAGCGTAGGATTTATCTTTCCGCACTTTATATTTCCGCAATTTAATTTCCGCACCCTATAAACTGCTAGTAATTAGGCGTGTATGGCAAGATAAAATTGGACATAGCTCACTCATAATTTGAAGATAAAATACCTGAAATCAACACACTCTTTTCACACATACACCCCTTAGGGTAATTCTCTGTCGTTGCCTTTACGAATTCAAATGATCAAGTCCCTCGAACGTAGAGGTATTCTAGCACCGTGGCCTTCAAAACAAATCATCATAGTCCCTTCGATACAAAGATGATAAGACCCACGTTGTCGCCTCCAAATACATGATCTTGACCCTCGATTGTTGCCTACGAAAAATGATGATAGTCCCTTCGAATGTGCTAGGATACTTCCTACGAGTTGCTTTCTATGACCATCCGATGTCCCTTCGAACGTCCCGCTTACATCCAACGAATGGAGTTACCTACCAACTAATGGTATGGATAACACTATTCTAAAGGAAAGTAAAATAACATGAAAACGACCATTCTGAGTAGGTAATAAGACTTATAGTTGCTTGCTCTATCAAAACAATCTTCACACCTCACACTTTTGTCAAAGTTCAAACTCTTTTCCAAACAAAATATTTCCGAACACTTTGTATACATTCCTACATGAATCATTACAAAGTCAAAGCGAAATGCCTCTTTCAAAACATTTTCAAACACACACACAGAAAGCAATTTTTAAAGTGATCTAAGAGCAACTAAGAGCCCGTAGATAACTACGGATGGAAAGGGGTGCTAATACCTTCCCTTTTCATAACCTTCTCCCTTACTCAGAATCTAACGAAGGTGTTTTCCTGTTCTTTTCACCTTCCCTTAATTGGATAAAAGAAAAGTCGGTGGCGACTCTTGCTATCCGCATATTCTGATACAAAAACCTACAAAGTCGAGTTCAAGTATTGCGGATGCTCTTCTTCATCACGAGATTTAGCGGTCATGTCGGCATATACCTCAATCTCTTTATGGATCATATCATGAAAAAGTTACCATTGCCTTGTAAGTTGCCCGACATTCTTCAATCCGAAGGCATCACCTTATAACGAGAAAGTTCCCATGGGGTAATGAAAGTTGTTTTAGCCATGTCTTCGGTGCCATCTTGATCGATTATACCGGAAAAGCCATCCATGAGCGAAAACACTTTTGCATGAGCCGTATTGTCCACCAATATGTCAATATGGGGAAGAGGAAAGTCATCTTCGGACTTGCTGTTCGGATCCAGTAATCCACACATTCTAACCTTGCCGTCTTTCTTGGGCACAGGAACAATGTTGGCAACCCATGGGGGATAAGAAATGACTTTTAGAAAGCCTGCATCGAGCTGTTTCTGGACTTCTTCTTTGATCTTCTTAGACATCTCAGGATGAGTTCTTCAAAGTTTCTGCTTAACAGGAGGACACTCCTCTTTCAAAGGCAACTTGTGCACAACAATATCGGTATCCAACCCAGGCATGTCTTCATAAGACCAGGCGAAGATATCAGAATACTCTCGGAGTAGTTCAATCAATCTCTGTTTCACACCGTCTTCTAAAGCGGCCCCAATTAAAACCTCTCTGATCACATCAGCGTTGCCCAAATTCACTTTCTCAATCTCTTCCTGATGCGGTTGGATAACCTTCTCCTCTTGCTCTAACATTCTTGCTATCTCTTTAGGGAGTTCACAATCTTCCTCACCTTCCTCTTCAGCTTGGTCGATCGAATTATCGAAGTCATAAAGAGTGACAGCAGAGTCGTTACCAAAGGGATCCATTAGGAATGTGGGATTATATCTGCAGGATTGATTTTAATGCCTATTTTAGTTTAGTTTTTTTTAGATGATAAAAGAAAAATAAAGCATTGCCATTTTGCGTTTTAAAATTGTGATGTAAAATTGAATGAAAAGGAACAAAACATTTGAATGAAAAAGACGTTCTTTATTTCATGGTAAAATGTTGCATATGCAAACAAGGTGGCCCTACATATGATTCATTGTGCCTTGGGCAGAACACGAGAATTATTGCATGATAACAGAAACAAAAGAAAATTACTCTTCGGCCATCGTGACTGGGACGCAATCTTCCGAGGTCCAATTGTTGAGTTCCATGCCAGGGACACTGGGACGGATCCACTTATCAATATCAAACTCGTTGTCAGAATCACCCACGGCGTTTGCTTGCCCGGAACTGATGCCAGCACTAGAGAACCTCACAGGAGTAGCCAAGTTGGGTGCTTTCAGAATCTGGCGGCGCAGAACAGGGTCAAAACCCAACCCAAACTTATTGAACTTAGGTGCTACCTCCACCACACGGCCCCAACCTTCAGGGTGACCGGCCTCGACCACAGCTTTTGCATCTTTCAAAGATGCCATGGAAGATTCGGGTTTGTCTTTCTCAACCTCCTCCTGTTGAGGGGTATTTAGCATGTGCACCATCTCAAAGCCTTGAAACGGGGTCTCATGAATTTCGCCATCAATCTCAACATAACGGAAGGACGCAAGATGAATCACAATGTACTCTTCTTCAGCACAGACTGTGATAGTTTTCCCTTCAACGGGGTACTTCAGCTTCTGGTGAAGAGTCGATGTGACCGCTCCAGCTTTATGGATCCATGGACGGCCCAAGAGGCAACAATAGGCAGGTTAAATGTCCATGACAAAGAATGTTGAAACAAAGAGTTGAGGGCCAACTTTGATGGGGAGATCCACTTCTCCAAAAACAGATCGTCTAGAGCCATCAAATGCTTTCACAATCAGATCACTGGGGTGAAGTTCGAGACCTCCATAGTCTATCTTCATCAGTGCGGATTTGGGGATCCCATTGAGCGAAGAACCGGTATCGACCAACACTCGGGACAAAGTGGTGCCCCGACACTCCATGGAAATATGCAAAGCTCTGTTATGGTTCCGACCCTCAGGTGGAAGATCACAATCAGTAAAACCCAAGCCATTGTTCGCTGATATGCTTGCACACACATTCTCAAATTGTCCAACTGAGATCTCTTGCGGCACAAAAGCGGTGCTCAACAGCTTCATCAAGGCATTGCAGTGCACTTCAGAATCACGAAGCAAAGAGAGAATAGAAATTTTCGCGGGCGTCTGAGCAAGTTGATCAATCGCACGGAAGTCACTCTTGCGGATAAACTTCATAATCTCTTCTATATCCTTTTCAATGTCAGGATTGGCATTCTGCAAGTCTGGTTGCTTCATAGGCTGCTTGCCCCTAGCTTTGGCAGCAGCATCCGCCGCCTTGAGTTGTATTGCTGGATCAGAGAAAATTTGCCCGCTTCGGGTCATACCACTTCTTCCGGCACTATTATCAGTATTGGCAACATCTAGCCCATCACCCTTCTCAGTTGGGGAAGAGATATCTCCCTGTTTCACCCCATGGTAGTAAACATCTGATCCATAATGCCATGGCACAACTTTATCACTTTCATATGGCAAAGGACCAGGCTTGGTAATTGCTAGGGGGATGGACTTTGTTGGTGCAAATATCACAGTTGGAGTATAAGGAATGGTAATCACAGACACAGCCTGTGTCTCAACCTTCTCATCCTTTCGGCCCTGATCAAATTGCAACTGGCCATCATCAATCAAACCCTGAATACCAGATTTCAAATTTGCACAACCATTTGAACAATGTTCACACCTCTGACAGACAAATTTGCAACCAGGAAAGACACCTCTTTCAATCAGATACTTCTTGACAAAAGGCAACAGTGTTTTCACCAGATCAACATCTATGACCAGATTAAGGACCTCCCCATCTTCTATTACAGCTTGAACGGCCCCATGACGCGGCATCAGATTCTGTGTGACATTTGGTCCAGCAACCTGCGGTCGAGCCTCTAATTCAATAGTCTTTGAATCAATAAGGTCTTGCACCTTGCATTTGAATGCGTAACAATTCTCGATGCTATGCCCCAAGGTTCCAGAATGAAACTCACAACTAGCATTGGCATCATAATTTCTGGGTCGTTTATCCAGAGGAGGGGGCGCAAACACAGGCTTGGGAACAACCAATTTAAGATCATTCAAGCGGACAAAAAAATCTGAGTAACTCATAGGAATAGCGTAAAATCTCCTAGGAGTACGGTTCTCTTGTTGCCACTGGTTCTGCTGACGAGGCACCCGCTGATTTGAAGGTTGAGAAGCGGATATGGTCACAGCATTAACCTGGGCCTTGCTTCTACCACTGTATACAGTGCTGGTTTCCCCTTTTCCTTCTTGGGATAACCATTGTATGCTTTCTTAGTTCCGGAAGAGCTTCCTTCAACCTGCTGGATCTTACCAGACTTCAGCCCACTCTCGATCCGCTCACCATATCGGACCATCTCAGCAAAGCTCGCAGAAGTACTGCATGCAACATAATAGTGTCCAAACAGAGTACTGGTGAACATATCGATCATTTCCCGCTCAACCATGGGTGGTTGAAATCTAGCAGCAAGCTCTCTCCACTTTTGAGCGTACTCTTTAAATGTCTGCCCTGATTTCTGAGACAAACCCAACAACTGTGTGCGATTGGGAGCCATATCAATGTTAAACTGATACTGCTGGAGAAAAGCATTCACAAGATCACGCCATGTCCTGATATGGCCTCGTTCCAAATGCATATACCACTCTAAAGATGCCCCGGTCAGACTCTCTTGGAAGAAGTGCATAAGCAATCTCTCATCTTCAATATAGACCGCCATCTTGCGGAAATAAGCAGTGATATGAGTTTTGGGACAAGTTGCCCCATTATACTTGTCAAACACTCACACTTTGAACTTTGGAGGAAGCCTCACCCGAGGTGCTAAACCCAAATCAGACAAATCTAGCCCAGATAACTTCTGACCCTCAACAGCCTTCAACCGCTCTTCAAGCAAACGGTACCTGTGGTCATCTGCGGGGAAGTCAACTTCACTGCCATTCATAGAATAAGCTTCATCATTCTGATCAAAATCGGCCTGAGAACGAGGACGACCCCGAACACGATGCCCTTGCATCCCATCATCAAAGAAAAATTGCCCTTGAGGCGGAGTAGGTGGTGGAGGTGGAAATCGACCAGTGAGATGTACACCTGGACCACGAAGGTGGTCGTTGACACCCAAATCAGCATTATTGGCTTCAACACGGGGTTGACCAACAGAAGCATCGTCAAACGGATTGCGTCGACCATCCTCTGAACGAGTCCTCTCAACCAAAGCCCTCAGCTCTTGCTGACCCTGATTCATATTGGTGATGACTTCCATGAATTGAGTCATCTGCGCCTTCATCTGCGCTTTCATCACGGCCATGTCTGCCTGAAGTTGTTCCATCTGTCGTTTCTCGTTGCTCCGAGTCGGGTAACGGTGGAAGTTTGCAATCTTTCTGCTAAATAAAAGCAGAAGCCGAGGATGAGAACTCCGGACAAAACCAGTTATGCATGGCATGTATATATATGAATGATATGCATGTTATGCATGTAATGGCATATTTGAATATTTCCAAGATTCTTAACACTTTGACTCAAGTCTTAGGATTTAGCAAGATAATGAATACTAAAAAGCTAATATCATTGGATCGAAGAAGATTACAAGCAATTGAATCAATCGTTTTTGTAAATCATGAAAAAGGAGTAATCCCATCAACAAGCCTGATGGTGATTTCCACACAAGACAAATAAAGCATAAATCTAGACATCCGACATAGGAAATCCTTCTGCCTCTGGTGCACCCGATTGAATCTTGAGACGTTCCAATTCTCCAACGGCAAGGGACAATTGAGCTTCTCTCTCTCGGATACGGGACTCATACGCCAACTTCTGATTATGCATTTGCTTCTTCAAGTCTTCGATTTGAGCCTTATACTTCTTTTCCAAGCCGATAACAACCTTTCGGTGTTCTTCCATAGGAATTGAGAAATCTTCAACTCTGGACCTCTTCTTGGTCGAATTAGATGCTTCCCCTTTGAAATACTTGAGCTCGTGAGCCAACTGGTTCTTTGTCTGAGTTGCGACAAGACAATTCACCGCTAGTGTCTCCTTTTCTTCAAGCAAAAGACGATTCTGAGCCAGTACACGCTCATAATCCCCTTTAGAAACTACATCTAGAATTAACTCTGAAGGATAAAAAGCCGCTTCTCCGGCAAGGGAAGGCCACTGACGATCATTATTCTTGTCTTTGATCCATTGGATGTAAGAAGCGTAGGCCGTAGGGTCTTTCTTACCAAAATACTGACCACCTTCAAGACGGATGCTTTTCCATGCTTGGACAGCTCTAGTCATCATCCCGGTAACATCAGGCACATCATAATATAGAGATTCTCGCACAAGACTCACATCGGGAGGTCCCAACAAAGCGTAACCCAACTGTCTCAGAGCAAGAGTCGGATTGTAATTGATACCTCCCCTTATGCCCATGAGAGGGACATTAGGAAAGTCTCCGCACCGGATAATAATCTTCTCACTCTCAGTCTTGGACATCTCACGTCGACTCCAATTGATATCGTGAGATGTGAGACCCATCAATCTAGGAATCCACCTCATGGTATGCCGAGTGTCGACAAATGCACCGTTTCGAGGAAGAAAACCTTGAAACCAATGGTATAGCAATGGCGCACAACAATTTACAACTCCACCTTTCCCTTTGAAACTCCGGGCTTGGATGGAATGATAGACATCTCCCAACAAAGTTGGAACAGGATTTCGTTGGATGAAAACAGAGATGGCATTCGTGTCGACAAATTTTGGCTCATTCGGGAATAAGCACATCCCTTAGATGCAACAAGCTAAAACAGCGTTGAAGCCCTTCCAATCCTTCTTGAAAATTTTGGCGTTACCCTCTCGAAGAAGAAAGCCCAAATGAAAGCCTTTCACGGCACCCTTGTTTGCGACGTTGGCGGATACCACAAATTTTTGCAAATGAAGAGCCTTAGCAATCTGATCATCAGTCGGTCCCTCCATAGAGGCATGAAAAGGCACCTAGTGCAAGATAGGAATGTCTAGGATACTAGAATACTCTTCCAACGTAGGCATTAACAAGTAATCGGGAAATACAAAGCACCTCAACTCACGGTCATAAAACTAGAAAAGGGCCTGGAGCCCATCCTTATGATAATCGGTCAAAGGAGCTTTCACCCATGTCAGAATCTTTCTATAATCTCGGGTAAACGTGAGAACATTCTCAGGTGGAGACTTATTAGCAAGCAGGAGGAGATTCTCAAGAGTAGGAGCGGGAAATTTGTACATTGGATGACGTCTCTGATTGTTCTTCTTTTCAGTATCCATCTTCCAGAACGACCCGACAACTAGGCCCAAAGGTAAGAAATCCTGGAAATAACGAATATGCATGTTAAAATATGCAAAAGTTAAAAAATTTCATGAATGCAATGTTTTTTGAATCATGTATCATGTTCATCTGAACCATTGCTGTACTGGACTCTCAGATAAGTATCACAAAGTCTGAAACTTGTCACACAACCAAGATATCATATAGAAGTGGATCTGAATGTCACAGATTCAAAGGTCCGACATCAAACTGGAATCCCACAGAAAATACCAGAAAATACCAGAAAATACCAAGTCACCATCAATAACAAAGTCATTGGCAGTAACTAGTCACCAACAGTCCTTGATCCTGTGATACACTGTAGTAATGATATCCGCCTCAACTCGCGGGTAATTCTAGACTCAACGTATCCTAATGATAATCAGTCGACGATCCTTTATCGAGTACTTTCGACTACACAACGGGTGTGGCGGCACCGTCAATCGAATCTCGTCGAATTGGTACTCCATACCTCCTCACACGTACCACGGATGCGGGATTCGACATGGACATCCATTTAGCCTATGTGTCACGGCGGGTAGTTGGCCTTTACCTCAAGTAACACCCACGGATCAAGAGATAAAACCGGCGGGTCGGATCGAGGATATATGAAAGCAGTAAATATGCCACATAGAATGCAATGCAAAGCATACGAAGGATGATAAAGCGATAAAGCAGATAAACACCCAATAGAAATGAATAAGAAAGCTAGGATCAACTCCTAATCGGACAGCAGTCTATCGATCCCAGTAGTCGCCAGTGGCTGCAAAGCGGAACCTCCGACATGATAACTAGGTATCAAATAGAGTCGCCATCGAACGTCTTTTATCTCACGAGGGAGAAAGGGAAACATCGAGTAAACCTAGGGGAGAAATCGCAGTCCTATAACCGTGAAATCGAGAGAATCTAGGTAAGGGAGTTAGTTACGCAGGAAGGATTAGCACCCCACGCTGTAGTACTCTCGGTATCCACTTTCTAATTCTAGCTAAAGGGTGTTATATCTATGCAATCGCTAATCATGCATGCAAAAGAAAAGAGAAAATAAGAAACCACGGGAAAGAAGTATTTACAAAGTTTGCTCGATCGAGTCCCGTGACAAAATGCCTACGTATTCCCGCATGCAATGGGAAAGTCAGAGCGCCGTAGTTCGGCTCACTTGTTTTGGTGTGTTTTTGTGTTTTTTACTTGTGAAAAGGTTTTAAACAAAAAAAAAAAGCATAAAAGCGAAAAAGTTGGTGTTGGTTGGTTGTTTTTACCTTGAGAAAGGAGTTTAAACCATTATTAAGTGTTTTGAGTTTGAAAGGAAAAGTAAGTTTTAGTTTTAATCACATGCAACATGCAAAATGAAACTAGGAAAGCAAAAGGTTAGACCTATGGTTTAGGATGCAAGAGAATCTCTACCTATGTTGACATGCAAAGGATGTGAATCCTAATGTCTAGGCTAAAGAACCAAACCTAACCAAGGGAACCTACAAGAAACAAACAAGCAAATATGCACAAATCACAAGTAGAATTTCCTAAGCGGGTCTTTAAATAAACCAGAGGGTTCTGAACATGCTCCGACTGGAAGCCCCATCATGCATCTCTATTCCTACTTCTCATGGCAAAAGAAAGCTGTAAAACCCTACTTCTCATGATATCTAGGAAAGCTGTAAGAGAATGCGGTAAACAGTGTAGCAAGTACCGAACGGATATAGAATCCGAAGAGCAACGCAAGCTAATGAAATACTCCGGAAAACTTCAAGTACTGCAACCATGCAATAAAAGTAAACCGGTGAAAATCGCTCAAAGCATCGAAACAAGCGAAATATGTGTCGATACGCATCCGAAGCGACAATGCCTGCAAGAACGGGTTAAGACAAGCAACACAAGATAGAAATGATGTACACGTGGGTGTACCAACTCAACCAAAACCTGCAAGAAGGGAGTTAGACCCAAAAAGCAAATAAAAGAAAAGTGTGCATATATTGGAGAAACGAGCCGCATATGTACGCGTCGTGTATCCCTGCAAGAAATGGAGTGCAAACAGTAGCCAAGCATAGCTAAGGTGACTACTGTTCATCATCATAATCGAAAAAATTAGAAAAATAAACCAGAAGACCGCGCTTAGCGCGGTATACCGCGCTAAGCGTGCCATGCAACCCAAAAAGTCAAAACATTTGGCGCTTAGCGCGCTCTGGACCGCGCTAAGCGCGACCTGCAACCTGCAGAAAAATCAGATTTTGCACCAGACCACCTGTTTATGCTATTTTCATGAACATGCATGGAATGCGAATCGATCGATAAAACCAATGTTCATAGCAAAGTAATGAATGAACATGCAAGGAATGCGAATTGATCAATAAAACCAATGTTCATAGAAAATTAATGAATGAACATGCAAGGAATGCGAATCGATCGATAAAACCATGTTCATAGCAAAGTAACAATGCATGAACATGCGAGGAATGTGAATTGAGCGATAAAACCAATGTTCATAACAAGTAGCAATGCATGAACATGCGAGGAATGTGAATCGAGCGATAAAACCAATGTTAATAACAAGTAGCAATGCATGAACATGCGAGGAATGTGAATCGAGCGATAAAACCAATGTTCATAACATGTAGCAATGCATGAACATGCGAGGAATGTGAATCGAGCGATAAAACCAATGTTCGTTTATGAAATTGAGTGCATGAACATGCAAGGAATGCAAATCAAAATGATAATTCCAATGTTCATGTACAAAGGTATGCTACATAGAAGGAAATTTCATTCAAGCCTAAGTTATGCATTAACACAAACACATGGAGTGCACAAGCAACAAGCCCATGCACAATGCACTAAATGCTTGGATATCTACATGTGGAATGTATGTTATGCTTCAAATCATCATGAATCAATGAAATTGATCAAGCTAATCACTCACCAATGCATGAACATGCAATGGATGATGCAAATTATATGAGTTCATGTCTTATATGCAAGGGGAAATCAAATGCACAAGCATATATGCATGCTATGAACCAAAATCCAAACTCCGACACAAATAAGACGGCAAGACTCAATTCAAATCAAGGAATTCAAGAATACAAATCCTAGAATCAGAATCTACATTGAATTTGCATGTGATTTCAGTATTCAATTTCAAGAAAAGCTGAAAATCAGAAACAGCTTAAAATAAGTGCTTATTTGAACCTAACACTTACTTGCACTTGAATTTTGAGTCAAATTGAAGAGGAATTCCTTATGCTCTTCAAAGAAAATACCAAATCAATGAGGAGTTGTGGATGATCTTCAGAATTAAGCTTGAATCCTTGATGAAAAGCTCGAATTTCAATAGAGAATTGAAGAAAATGAAGAGAAAAACCAAGAATCGCAGGGCGCGCTTAGCGCGGAGGGTGCGCTTAGCGCGGTCTGTGAAAGAAGCCGGTGGTGATCAGACGTCCGGTGGCGGCTTGTGGTGGTTGCTTGGAGGGAAAGTTGAAGTTTTTGAACTTTTGAGTTTTTTGTGCTTTTGGAATTTGAGAGAATTGGAGTGTGTATGGTAATGGAAAATTAAGCAAATGATTGTGTTTTTGATTTGTGAAGAGGAAAATCTATTTATAGCTTTGGATCCTTAACCAACAAGCTAATCATGATTATCCGAATAATTTTCGTAATTAATCCAAAACAGCCAAATCCGTGCGGAATTCGGAGTCGGAATGTAAACGAAAAGTGTCCGGAATGCAATTTTGCTTGCGAGAGTTGAAATCCCGACTTGATCCGATGAATGGTCATGGAAATAGAAATTTTTGAAGTTTCAGGATCAATTTTGGACCACTGACACATGCAGAATTTCATTTGCGCTCGGTGGGGAAAATGCCTCCGACGAGGATCTTTTGATCGGAATTTGCACATGCGTATCTCTGGGACATTTGAAGATAACAAGATTTGTGAACTTTTGGCGCCGGTCCCGTCCCGTTTCAATGAAAATCGAGTGAGATATGATTTTTCGAACTTCGCGTATCAGATGAAAATTGCTCAGTTCAGCTCAAAAATCAAACTCAGAGATTAAAATGCTGGTACGGATCGGTGGGGAATTAACTCTCGAGTTGGAAATGGAAGTTGTAGAGGACCTTGATACGGAATTTTAGAAATTGGTCCCGCTCAATTCCGAGCTTCCAGCTAGAAAATAAAGCCTTTTCGGTGAGCCAAAACACGCGGTTCAGCACTAAAATCAGCTTGATATGCCGGGGAAAACGACCCCTTCGAGAGCCTTCCTCACAAAATCCGTTCTCGACCATCAAACGAAAGTTATGGATAATCATGAAAGGAAAGTGCCAGTCGAAAATCGACAGAAGATACCCAAGGAGATAAGAGATATGCCTTCTGGAGTGCCCAAAATACGCTGAAACCCGAAATCCACCTTATTGAGAAATGAGCTCTTTTTGGGCGCCATTCGGCATACCTGGAATCTGATATTCCTCATGATGAATGCTATGAATGCTACATGTGTATTTTCTTTTATGCAATGGGACTATAAGCCTAAAAAATGCGAGAAAGAAGAGGGTAAATTTTGGGGTACAACACTGGAAGAATAATAATGATTGAGAGATACTCGAATGGGATCTTGCCGCGGATGATTACATCGTCTATAGACCTTGTTGGGGGGACAATGTGATATGGCATAATCTGTTACTGCTTGGAGACTAATGTAACGTGGTGAAGCTGATAAAGTCATTAAAGCTGACGAGGCTTGTAGGATCATTAAAGCTGATGAGGCTGATAGGGATCACTTGAGGTGATGAGTCTGACAGGATCACTTGAGGTGATGAGTCTGATAGGATCACTTAAGGTGATGAATCTGATAGGATCATGATGGCCATAAAATCCTTTGCTTGGGGACCAACGTGATGAAGTTTAGATAGGATCACTGCTCGGGGACAAACGTGATTAAGCTTAGGATCACTGCTCGGGGACTAACGTGATGAAGTTGAAGTATTGGAATACTGTTGGGAGAAGATTGTAACACTTCGTTGGAGAAGATTTGCCTTTGTATTGAGAGTGATGTCCCTTTGGGGATTGATGATCTTGTGGATGTATTTCTTGTGAAAGTGACTCTGTGGGGAAGCATTGGTGACTTTAGTTGTCATCTCAATTCCTAGAGCCTGTAGTAATTACTGTTTCTATTTGCTTTTCATAGGTTTGTGAACAGATGTTTATTGTCAGATGCATATAATCACTCAAAGCAATCATTGGACTTTACGCAAAAAACAATAGAATTAGAACTGGAAAGGAGGAATTTGCATTAATTTTGAAGAGTGGCCCATTGTTATACCCCAAAATTTTCCCTCCCACTTCTCAAGATAATTCACATATCCATACTCAAGGATTTCCCAAGGGTTGACCAGACAAACCCTCTCTTAAGTAATCAACCCAAACTAGGGTTTGGCCATTCTCAAGTCAATATGGACTTCCAATGCTTCAAGTGGTCATCATACCTCATCATATGCCTCAAAGAATCCCCATGTCAAGTTTCAAGCCTTACAAGTCAAGTTTGCTCATCTAATTGCTCAGATAGCTGAAAATCAACTATAATGGACAAAAAGTCAACTATGATCAACATACAGTTAAACTTCATAATTTTTGGTCAACATCAATATTTTGAAGTAATATTCATCATTTGATCAAGGGTTAATCATGATTCCTCAAGAAAAGTCAAGATCTGATCAAAAGTCAAAGTTTCTAAATTAGGGTTTTTCAGACAAAAGTCAACATAACATTGACCAGGCATAACTTTCACATACTTTATCAGAAATTTTTCCACCATATCTCATTTTGAATAGAGATATCTCAGGAAATCAATTCTCAGGAAATCAATTCTCTACACCTTCATGTCTCACAAGCTTGGGCAGAAAATGCTTCATTTGGAAGTTATGGATCAAAACATTACAGGTGCTTTTAAAAGTCAACAAAAAGTCAACTTTTTGCAAAGAAGTGTTCATGAGCATGGAAACTTCAATGAAGATGAAACCAAAAGGGCTGTTAGGAGGCATCTTTAACTTTCTAAAAAGTCCAAGAACACCAAAAAATGTTAAAAATTAAGCAAGATACACATTGTGTAAGTTGAGCATTTTTGAGGAGGTGCACAAAGTGAAATACTTGAGAAAATCAAAATATTTCCAAATGGGCCTAACATTTCTTGGTTCAAACATGTTCCTTATATAAATTAGAACCTCCAAGCCCAAGGCCACGTTTTTATCCTTTATTTTTTATTTATTTTGTATTTTATTCATTTAAAAACCAATTTAATTAAAATAAAAGATATAAAATCAAAAATTAAGTGCAAGATGGATTTTCTCTCATCCTTGAGGTCCAAGCAAGCCAATTAAGTCTAATTATTTCGAAATAATTAATATTGACAAGTGATTTGATTGAAATTGGATCAAAAAGGAAATATTTGGTTTGATTCCAAATCAAATTATCTTTAATTGATTGGCATGATATTTCTTGACAATTCTTGACCTAAATCACTCTAGTATAAATACACAATGATTCCATATGCACAAAAGACGAAATTCTGACCTCAAGAAGCCTAAACAAAGCTTCAAAAAACTGTGATTTGCAAGCAACTAGCAGCCATAGTTTTGCTTGAATTTAATCCATTCCAAGCGTTGCAATCGATTCCTGGAGGTCCTCTGATCAATTCCAAATACTCACAAGCAAGCCAAACACCCAGAATCACGAAATCAAGAACACAGTTTGCACTTTCTTTTTCAAAATCGATTTTGATTATTCATGCATATTTAAGCTGTTTTGATTGTTTGTGTATGTTTAGAATGATGTTTGCAAGCTATCTGGGTGGTCCAATTTGATTTTAGACGCAGGAATATCGAGATGCCATTGTTAGGGTTTTAAGGCTCTAATTTGGGATCCATCGATTTAGGAAAAATTGGCCAAAACTAGGAACATATTCATGTTCAGGAGGTTAAACCGGATTGAACCATGGCTCCACCTTGAATTTATATTGCTTGTGTTGAATTTTTGAAACTTGCAGGGATTTAGCTACAGAAGCAATCTGTAGGTAAAAACCGTAGCTATAGATCTGAAAATTCAAATAGGGAAGAAGACCCCTGCGCGCGTTTTCTGATTAAATTGATTCCCAAAAATCAATTTCCTTTATATACATTCAGTTTCATATGTCTAACACCAAAGCAGGTTGGCTTAGATGGCAGAGGTAGCGCGCGTTTATCTTGGAAGGCACAGGTTCGAACCCTGCCTTTTCCTAGAATTCCTAATGTTTTTTGATATTTCAGGTTCCAGAAGCCACAGCCTCCAGAAGCTCCAGCTTCTAGACCCCCAGGCGGAAACGTCCGGCTCCGACCACGGATCCCTCGAGTGTCGTCCGAGCTCCGACACGGATCCCATCATAAGGCACGTCCAAAGCCCGGCTTGGATCCACTTCCGGTGAAACCCGAAATTCCAACCGGGTACCTCAGAGAAAAAACCCCGGTTCCAACTTTTGGGTACCTCCAGCGCTGAAACCCCCAGAAGTTCCAACTTCTGGGTGCCTCCAGCAAAGGATTTCCCAAAAGCTCCGACACGGGATGGCTTCTTCGAGCGTTTGACACTTTTCTTATTTTCCATTTTTTTTAATTATTTTCACATTTCAAAAAAATCCAAAAAAATATTAGGACTAGTTTTCTTTTTGGTTATTTATTTTCTCGCATTCCTTTTTTTCAATATTATGTAACTGCTCATGGGATGTAATAGTTTAATTAGGTTTTACTTTCCACACTCCTATATATGTATCTGGCCCAAAGCCGTGTAATAGCGTAGGATTTACTTTTCGCACTATACATTTCCGCAATTTACTTTCCGCACCTATAAACTATTAGTAAACTAGGCGTGTATGGTAAGATAGAATTAACATAGCTAACTCTAATCACAAGATAAATTATCTGAATACAACACACCTTCTTCACACATGCACCCCCTAGGGTATTCTCTCTCGTTGCCTTTCGAATAAATGGTCAAGTCCCTCGAACGTAGGGGTATCTTAGCACCGTTGCCTACAAACATATCATCATAGTGCCTTCGAATCAAAGATCATAGTCCCTCGATGACCCTCGATGTTGCCTACGAATATATGATCTAGTCCCTCGATTGTTGCCTACGAAAAGTGATGATCGTCCCTACGAATATGCTAAGATATCCTTACATGTTGCCTTCTATGACCATCCGATGACCCTTCGAATGTCCCTTTTACATCCAACGAATGGGGTTACCTGCCAACTAATGGTATGGATAGCGCCGTCTAATGGAAAGTAAAATAACACGGAAACGACCGTTTTGAGTAGGTAATAGACTCTTAATTGCTTGCTCTATCAAAACATCTTTTTACACCTCACACTTTTACAAAGGTAAAACACTTTTCCAAAACGAAACATTTCCAAACACTTCGTATACATTCCAGCGTGAATCATTACGAAGTCAAAGCGAAATGCCTTTTCAAAAACATTTTCAAACACACACACAGAAAGCAGATTTTAAAGTGAGCTAAAGCAATTAAGAGCCCGTAGATAACTACGAATGGAAAGGGTGCTAATACCTTCCCTTTTCATAATCACCTCCCTTAGTCAGAATCTAACAAAGGTCTTTTCCTGTTTTTTTCACCTTCCCTTAATTGGATAAAAGAAAAGTCAGTGGCGACTCTTGCTATCCGCAACATTTGCGAACAAACGCAAAATAAAACAAGTCAGTTCTCCCACCGTATTACAGAACTGGCGACTCTACTGGGGAGACACCCTAAAAGAGAGGATACCGTAAGGATTTTAGATCATTTTACTGCTTTCTATTTGACTTGTATGCTTTATCTTATGGGTTGCTTGGGTATTATACTTTTGGGGGATCCTACACCCAGATCCAGGTTTCCTTAGGTAAGTAGCAATAAATCATCGTGACCGTTAGGCGTATACCGAAACGGTCAACATGATGGCTATGTTAGTGCGATACTTTGGATGTCCCGATGCTCCTCATGTCTAGTTGAGGAAAGTATTTGGTGTCTGTGTGGTGTCATCAGCACTAACTCAACTCCTAGAACCCTAATTGACCCATCTTGGCCATTAGAAGGTAGTGAGATGGCCGGCTTTGGTGTAGACTAAGGTGGGTTAATACTCGATGCTACGCTCATTAAGATTCGACTCTCGGGATGTTTCGGTCGACCACTTGGTAGTCCTATGGAAATAAAGCCTATGAGAAAGATCAATGACATGAGATTCCTATAACCCGGTTACTATTATAGGACAGGATGAACCCACTCAAACTTTGGTAGGGTAGACACTTATACCTCATGTAAGCCTTAAACCTAGGGCTATTGTGTGAATTGTTTGTGCTTGCTATTTGCTTAAACATGACATCATGACATCAAAACATCGCATCATCATATCATTTCTAACTATTTCAAGGACCTAGGAATTTATCTTTGCTTTGTTTTGTAGGAATCATGGCTTCCAGAAAGACTATCCGAATCAACTTCATGGGTATACCTTCTCAACTCAAAGAATTGGTTTCAGAAATTCCCGATCATGCTCAGTTCATCAAAAGACATGGTTATCTGCTCGACTTGGTTATCTCTGGTTTTGAAGAAGATATGATGCACGTCTTATTCCAGTTCTTTGATCCGAAACACCATTGCTTTACATTCCCAGATTATCAGTTGGTACCTACAGTGGAAGAGTTATCTAAGCTACTTGGGATACCTATCCTTGATCAGATACCATTCACCGGTTAAGAAAAAGCTCCGAAGTATGAAGATATCGCATCAGCGTTACATCTAAAGCAATCAGACATTGAAGCCAATTGGGAAACAAGAAGCGGAGTTAAGGGTTTGCTTGCTAAGTTTCTGATAAAGAAAGCTCGATAATTCCTCAAAGCTATGAGTTTCCATGCATTCGAAGACATTGTGGCCTTACTAATCTATGGCTTGGTTCTATTCCCTAATCCAAATCAGTTCATAGACGTGAACACCATCAAGATATTCCTCACTCATAATCATGTGCCTACTTTACTTGGAGACATCCCGCATTCTCTCCACACTCGTACCATCAAACGACAAGGAACTCTTATGTGTTGTATACCGTTCCTTTCTAGGTGGTTTATTTTGCACCTTCCGCAATCAGTGATGAAGAACGAGCAAAGGTTGAAGTGGTCTCAAAGACTGATGTCACTCTCTCATTCAGATATTCGTTGGTGTCTTTTCTCTCAAAAGGACTTCACACTCATTGAGCATTATGGGGAATTCCCCAATGTACCACTCCTTGGCATAAAGGGAGGTATCACTTACAACTCTTCTCTAGCCCTACATCAGTTTAGGTATGCTCGAAGAGATGGTCCTCATGATATGCTTCTCCAAGACATTGTGTTTGACTACAACAACGATCGCCAAAACTACCGTCGAAGATTTGTGGACGCTTGGGGCATGATAAAGAAGACTGATACCAAGACTTTCGGACACAAAAAATTCCATTCCATGGGATCCTTACCTGAAATGGGTGTGAGCTCGAGCTCAAAACCTCATGATTCCGTTTACACCTGTGCTACCAGTAATCCTGGAACCTGTTGCTATAGGTGACGAACCCTATACCGTTCTCCATCCAGACATGCCTACCGATTTCGAAGATTTGAAGAGATCCTGGATTCAGCTTAAAGAAGAAAGGGATACATTTGAAGCTCAGTGTTATACAAGCGAGAAGAAAGTGCTAGAGTTGACAAAGAAACTTCACGAGGAGCGAAACATCAACGCCTACTTCAACACCAAGAAATGCCGTGGGAGACTTAGAACTCTAGGAGTTTTTCTTTTATTTTTCTAAACTATCTTTTGTACTTAAAAAGAAAAAGAAGAAGAGAGAAACTAATAAAAGTTTACTCAAGCTTGTTTAACAAATTTAAATTCCTAAAGGTCCTTGAAAACATTGCATTGCATTGCATAAACATCGCATATCATGGCATAACATTTCATAACAAGTACACTGAAGACTGGTTTTCTTATTCTCTCGCTGTTTATTTCAGCAAAAATGGCTCTTGAACAGACTATCAAAGATCTCCAGGCTCAGAACGCTCAATTCCAGGAGATGTTCACCAACTTGGACCAAGGCCAGAAGGACCTGAAGAAGCTCATCACCAGAAAGAAGAAGACCATTGGTATCCTCAACATGGGAAGAAATCATAAGGGTGCACCTAAGGTGGTCATCTGGTTAGAAATCTTAGACAAGAGTGGTGAAACCGAAGAAAGCATCAAGAACAGTGAAGGAAGCCGTCAAGGGTCTGAAAACAGAGAAGAAGACTACCTTAGTGAGCAATATCCTTTTGATGACGACATGTACAAGAAACTTGAAGACCGCCTGAATGCTGTGGAAAATCTAAAAATGTCCGGGCTGAATTTTGATGATCTGAATCTTGTTCCTGGTGTGGTAATTCCCCGAAAATTCAAAGTTCCTACTTTTTCCAAGTATGATAGAATCTCTTTCCCGAAGTTGCACTTGAAGCCCAATGTTCAGAAGATCCATCCTCATACTGAAGACAGGAAGCTACGGATCCATATCTTTCAAGAGAGTTTATCCAGAACTCAGTTGGAGTGGTATTATCAGCTAGAGAGTACCCACATTCATACCTGGAATAACTTAGCAGATGCTTTCTACAAGCAGTACCAGTACAATGTGTAACACCTCAATTCTACCCCGATAATTATTAAGAAAATCAGAGTTGCAAAATTATTTTCAACAAACAATTGGAGTATTACAATTCAACTAAACAATAACATATTATCACAGATACATAACACTTGAGTTCGGGCGAACTTAAATAACATGAGTTTAACTTTATTAATATAAAATCAGCGGAACTACATTATTTAATTTGGAAGTTACAACAACTTTTCAACTTTAAAACCATTTTAAAACAAACAGTTACTTTTCATGTATCAACATGGTTATTCAACAACAAATCCATAACAACTAAACATCTAGCGTTCATCCCCGAGTGTTATGTATCAGAGCGACTACCCAACTTGAACTAACAACAACTAAATCTTCGACTGGGATACCTGCACGTTACCAATATAAAGGTAACGGCCAACAAAATATAAAGGGTGAGATATCGAAAAATATAAGCAAAAGTATGATAATTCATATATTAGGTAAAGGATCATACAATAATTACTACTTCAATCAACAAAATACGACATTCCACAAAACAACGGAAAATCAACAACAACTTCAAAATGCAACTCGAATGAGACTCGACTATGCAAATGCATGTGGATCCATTTGGAGTAAACTCCCAACTTAAAATCATGCCAGGTTATCGAGGCATTCAACAAGGCATAAGCCTTCAACTTTCAACGTGGTGCCAATCGAGCCAACATAATAATGCACATACCATGTATGATACAACGACCACCATCATCAACAACTTAAAACAACGACAACTTAATCATGCATTAATTGCATCAACTTAATCAACACGATCAACTTCGACTTCAACAACAATTAACAACTTCAACAACAATGCAACTTATAATTAACACAATCAACTTCAACTTCAACAACAATTACCAACAACAACAACAACGCAACTTATAATTAACACAATAGCGCAACTTCAACAACAATTAACAACAACGCAATGATAATTAACACAATCAACTTTTAAATCAACAAAATTAACTACAATTTTCAACATTGACCATTTTAAGCCTACAACTAAAATCTGTCAATTTGGGACAAAACCACTTAGTTAAGACTGCACAATACAGCAATCTCGAAATTCAACAAGCAGCGCAACTTTATTTAACTACGCATATACAAGAACGCCACCGCAAAATTTCGTCAAATTCCGAGAAACTAAATTTACCGCTTAATTTGACTAACTGTCTAATTCCTGCACTGTTTTTCTCTCTGTAATAATACTATTTAACTACAACAATTCTGTCAATTTTATTCTATCACTACTTAATCAATTTAATTCAAGTACTTATTTTTCTTTCGCGTTATTCCTGTTACTCGTATGGTTCTGTTATAAACACTAACTGCTACCGTTATGCACACTCTGCTATTCTTCAATTAAACTAGTAACCTGCTAAATGCTAATTCTACTAAAATAATAACCCTACTATGTAATTGGATTAATTCCTGCTATTTTAATTAAAACTACTATCTTCTACTACTAACAATTATTATTATTCATATACTAGTAAGATGTTATAATTTATTAGACTGAACAAGATTTTAATTAAAACGAAACGTTAATTCATAGAAGTCTCAGTATTATGCCATCATACATATATATGTAACATGATCCTATCACTTATCCTTGGTCTTCAACGCTACAGTGCGACCTCATATACCAGTTGGAAATTGCTATCAAATTGTCATATACTCTATTCAATTTCGCTACAGTATAATCCATGCTAAAGCAATGTGTTACAGTACCTTTATGAACCAAATCCTTATATCTTAACAATAGTTATCTACTAAATATATCACTCTAGTATCACTTGGATCTACCTCATGAAATTAAGGCTACAGTATACTTAATGCTACATATGACATATATTCAACCCATAATACTTATTTTTTTCCAGAAAAATCAACATCTATCTATCAATATAAACACACTCATGAATCATATAACAACACAGTGCAAACAACATCGATGACAGACAATATAATTTCAACGCAGATCGATCAATTTCATCACAAAACAAGGATTGACAGCAATTTATACGAACCTAAATCCCACGTAAAAATTATCATACAATTGATTATAGTAATTCGAACCCCACCCCTTACCTTAAATTTGACGGTGGTTATAACTCCGATCGAATTTATATTTTCCGGTTTCGGTTGTGCACTCCTTGAATCCTCTCCTAGCCTTTGTGCCTCCACTTTCTCCTTGAATTTTCCTTTTCTCCCGTAAACCCTATTTTCTATTATATCCTTCCTTTATATACTCCTTTAAATACTCCTTAATATAATACTCTATTAATAATTAATTATTTATTCTACTCCTTTAATAATTCAAGTATTATTCTATCATATATTTTATTGGTCAATTAAATAATGTTTCTCATTCTATTCCTCACATTATAATAAAATTCACTAAATACTTTAATTAATTAATTTCTACTAATACTAATATTATTTCTAATATTAATTTCTAATAAAACTATTATTATTTATCAATAATATTTTGTCCTGGTTAAACCGACTAATTATCTGACTATCAGCTTATCAACTCAAATAATGTATTAATTCAAAATGCCACTTATAATAATTGCGATAAATCCAATTATTCCGGTAAATTCTCAAACTTCGTCTTTACCCTATAATTAAATCCTTCAATAATTTAATTAACTAATTAATTAATTTCAGGGCGTTACACAATGCTGAATTAGCACCCACCCGCATGCAGCTACAAAGCATGTCCATGGGTCGTGACGAGAAGTTCAAAGAATATGCTCAAAAATGGAGAGATCTAGCAGGAAGAGTTCAACCACCCTTGTCCAATAGGGAGTTGGTTGATATGTTTATGGGAACACTAACATGCCCATTCTTCAATCATCTGATTGGAAACTCTTCAGCCGAATTCACCAAGCCGATATTGACAGGAGAACGCATCAAATCTGGAATCAAGAGCGGAAAGATTCAGGTAGAGTCATCTTTAAATGCTGCGAAGAGATCTTTTGGTGGTAAGAAAGAAGCCAATGCTGTATATGGTCTGAAAAGCCGTGTCAAAGCTGATCGTACTCAATTTGTGGGGGCAGTTGTGATCTCCAATCCTACACTAGCGCAATCTCAACAAGACAACACGCGTAACTAGAACGCACGACAAAGACAGTTTACGAAGATCAACATGCCATTATCGCAAGCATTGCAACACATGTTGAAAGCAGAGCTGATTACCTTTAGGGATCCTCCTCAACACGTCAACACTTCCTCTATGAAGTAAAATCCTAATGCAAGGTGTGCATACCACTCCAACAGCCTAGGGCACGACACCGACAACTGTTGGGCTCTGAAGAACAAGATTCAAGACATGATTGAAGCCAGGGAAATTGAGTTTGACCCTCTTGTCGAAACTCCGAATGTGATCAACGCACCAATGCCTAACCACGATAAAAGTTCCAATGCTATTGACGAAGACTCCTATGTTTACAATGTGAACAATCTGACTATTCCTCTGATGACTGTCAAGAAAGATTTGCTGTAAGCCGGTGTATTTCCAGGATGCCCGGATGATTGTCGTTGGTGTGCATCTGAATCTGACAGATATGCTTGGTTGAGAAGGCGTATTCAGCGCATGATGGACAACCGAGAAGTGTTGTTTCTGAAACCTTCATCTGTGGAGAATCTGTGTGAAGACATTTATAAGAATATGAAGACCAAAGGTGCAGACGAAGCCTTACCAGAAGTCTGGGATGCCTTGGGGCAGCCAAGTGGAAAGTTTGATTTCATGGTGAAGTACGACGCTCCTGAAAGCTACAAAATTCCTATTGAAGATGTTAAGGAATCCGGATGGGGACACGATTTCCCAGAAGACTATGCTGATTTAAACACAATAAGGATCTCCTCTACCAATCCTGCGCCTAGAGTGGCACCTCTGATTATTACCTCGCCCAGACCAATTTCATATTCCTCTGACAAAGCTCTACCGTGGAATTATGGAGCCGATGTTTACTATCATGGCGTCAAGCAAGACCCGTTAACCATTAAAGACATTGCAACTGAAGCTACTAATCTTGACATCGGCAACATCACCGGATCATGCAAGGTAACCAGAACCAGAAGAGTATTTTCTCCAAAGATCTCTCCACCAAAAGATACTGCGACTCCAGCTCGCATTCCAGCTATCGAACCAATTCGAGCGAGGAAAGAACCCGATAACTCATCCTGCTCATACGAAGTACCAAGGAAGTTCTTGAGGTACCTCAAGCAAGAAATGGAGGAAGAAGATCATTAAGAAGAGTGACTACAATGTTGTGGAACAATTGGGACAATTGCATCCAAAATATCCGCTTGCTCTACTATTATGCTCACGAGGCTCATGCTAAAGCCTTAGTGAAGTTTCGAAGAATGCTCATATACACTTAAGATACTACTGTCAATCAATTCCAAGGTTGTATCGCTAGCCTGACCGTCAACAATGGTTTAGGCTTCTCTGATGCTGATTTAACTCCTGCCGGAAGGAAACAAAACAAAGCCTTTCACATCTCCGTTGAAAGCAAGGGCATTACATTGTCTCACGTGTTGGTGGATACCGGTTCTGCTCTGAATATCCTACCAAAAGGTGCTTTCCACAGACTTGAAGTTGAAGGAGTGGTCTTGAAGCCCGACATAATTGTAAAGCTTTTGATGGTTCTAAGCGAGCGATACTTGGAGCTCATCCTTCCGGTTAAAGTCGGTTCGGACTTTTGACTCCACTTTCTTCGTCATGGACATCCGTCCGACTTACTCTAACCTACTTGGGCCTTGCATACATTGGGCATTGTTACCTCTACTATCAAAAGCTGAAGTACCCGGTGAAGGGAAGATTGTTCTGATGTCACGGTGAGGAAGAATACATGGTAAGCCATCTGCGTCGTTCGATATCTCGAAATGAAAGGTGAATTCATGAAACTCCTGTCAAGATTTGAGCGATTCTAAGTCATGTCATTGACTCTCCTGACTCTGAGTTACACAAGTTCCACGAGAATGGCCTCGAAGGGCGCTTGCTGCAGTTGAAGAAGGGGGTCGTACTATTTAGGGTCAGCTCCCTAATCTTCCTTTCAAATCCGACAAGACTGGTTTAGGCTTCACTATCAAAGGTCAGAAGATGATACGCTGCGAACGTGCCGGCAAACTTCATTCCACATCAGCAAGAATGGAGTCTATGTTATAGAAGACGACGACAAAGGCTTCGACATCAGCAACTGAATCTTCCCAACACCAAACAACAGACTCAGCAATTGGAAGACCGAAGACGTCATACCAATCTCCTTTAGACAGGAGTAATTGCTTTTTGTTTTCTATTATGCTTTTCATTGTTTATTTATGTTCAGACAATAAACTTAAAAGCCCAGTGCCTTGCCCAGGGCATTACGGCTCGTTTGTGAGGGTTATTATTTGTGATTTGCATATTTTCATTCAATAAAATCATTGGACTTTTGCATTTAAATATTGTTTCCTTTCCTTTCTTTTACTTTACTACCCCTTCAAAAGCTATGTGTTATTACACACACCCACGTGATACACTGCAGATTCACTCCGAATCTCGTTGGTAATAGCTTTGCTATTGCTAAATATGACTTCGACAATCCGATCTACCAAGCCGAAGACGAAGGTGAGGAAGATTATGAAGTGCCAGGAGAACTTGTCCGATTGCTACAGCAAGAAGAACAGGTTATACAAGTACACGAAGAGCCAATCGAGGTTGTGAATCTGGGTACTGACGAAGACAGAAAGGAAATCAAGATAGGAGCGGGTCTTGAGAAAAATATCAAAGAAATATTGGTCCAGATTCTACGAGACTATATCGAGGTTTTTGCTTGATCCTACGAAGACATGCCAGGTCTAGACATTGACATTGTGGTACACCGACTACCAACGAAAAAGGTTTTCCCCCAGTGAAGCAGAAAGTTCGTCGTATGCGTCCTGAGATGTGTGAGAAAATCAAAGCCGAAGTTATGAAACAGTTCAACGCCGGTTTCCTAGCCGTCACTTCTTATCCATAGTGGGTTGCAAATGTGGTACCCGTACCTAAGAAAGATGGAAAAGTACGGAGGTGTGTGGATTACAGAGATCTGGACAGAGCGAGTCCGAAAGACGATTTTCCACTTCCTCATATTGAAGTTCTAGTCGACAACACCGCTCAACATAAAGTCTTCTCCTTCATGGATGGTTTCTCCTGTTACAATCAGATCAAAATGGCTCCTGAAGACATGGAAAAGACTACTTTCGTTACACAGTGGGGGGATTTTTTTTACAAGGTCATGCCGTTCGGTCTAAAGAACGCTGGTGCCACATATCAACGTGCCATTGTGGCTTTGTTTCATGACATGATTCATCACGAGATAGAGGTCTACGTCGACGACATGATAGCTCGATCAAAAACTAAAGAAGAACATCTTGATCATCTGCGAAAGCTATTTTATAGAATACAGACTAAGACTTAATCCCAACAAATGCACTTTCGGAGTCAGATCCGGTAAACTCTTGGGATTTATTGTCAATGGTAAAGGTATTGAAGTTGACCCTGCCAAAGTTAAAGCTATCAGAGAAAATGCCAGCTCCCTGCACCGAGAAAGAAGTCAGAGGTTTCTTGGGACGATTGAACTACATTGTCAGATTCATTGCACATCTAACTGCTACTTGTGAGCCAATCTTCAAATTACTGAAGAAAGATCAAGTAGTGGAATGGAACGACGATTTCCAGATCGCTTTTGACAAAATCAAGGAGTATCTGCAGAATCCTCCTATCCTGATGCCTCCTGCCGAAGGAAGACCTCTTATCATGTACTAGACAGTATTAGAGAACTCAATGGGGTGCGTGTTGGAGCAACATGACGAGTCTGGTCGAAAAGAGTATGCAATATACTACCTTAGCAAAAAATTTACCGAATGTGAAACAAGATACTCACAGCTTGAGAAAACTTGCAGCGCTTTGGCTTTGGATGCTCGCCGACTAAGACAGTATATATTGACTTACACTACCTTGTTGATCTCTAATATGGATCCTATAAAATACATATTCGAGAAACCTGCTCTCTCCCGGAAGAATAACAAGATGGAAAATGATCTTGACCGAATACGACATCCAGTATACTACTTAGAAAACGATCAAAGGAAGTGTAGTAGTCGATCATTTGGCTCATCAAGCCGTAGACGACTATCAGTGTATGCAGTTCAAATTTCCAGACGAACATGTTTTACTAGTTACTGATTGTGAAGAACCAGGACCAGACGAAGGACCTAAACCGGGATCCCGATGGACCATGGTCTTTGATGGAGCCTCAAATGCACTTGGCAATGGCATTGGCACCATCATTACATCTCCTACAGGCGGGCATACGCCTTTCACCACCAGACTTTGTTTCAGCTTCACCAACAACATGACCGAATACGAAGCCTGCATCATGGGTATTAAAGCCGCTATCGACTTGAGAATCAAATTCTTGCAAGTGTATGGAGATTCAACTTTAGTGATCAGTCAGATTAAAGGCGAGTGGGATACGAAACATCCGAATCTCATTCCACATCGAGAGCATGTTTTAAGTCTGATCCCTTACTTCAAAGAAATCACTTTCGATCACATTCCACGAGAAGAGAATCAGGTGGCAAACGCATTAGCTACTATGTCGTCTATGTTCAAAGTCAGATGGGACAACGAAGCTCCCCAAATCATCATCGAAAAGTTTGACGAACCAGCATACTGTTGTGAACTTGATACATAGGAGAAACCTTGGTTCTACGAAATGAAGAGGTATCTTGAGACTCACGAATATCCCACAGGGGCATCTATCAATGACAAGAAATTCCTAAGAAGATTCAAATCCAAATTCTTTCTCAGCAACGACATCTTATACAAGCGTAATAACGACTTGTGCTTACTCCGCTGTGTAGAACAGAGAACAAGAATTATATGAAGGCGCATTTGGTACCCACTCCAGTGAACATACAATGGCGAAGAATATTCTGAGAGCAGGTTACTATTGGTCCACCATGGAAGCTGATTGTCACCGCCATGCTCGGTCTAACCATAAATGCCAGATATATGCAGACAAAGTGCACGTACCTCCAGTATCGTTGAATGTTCTGACCGCTCTTTAGCCTTTCGCAATGTGGGGCATTGACATGATTGGAGAGATCAAACCTACCGCTTCCAATGGAAATGTGTTTTTAGGTAAGAGAAAATGTGTTAGTAAAAATGTGTTAGTAAAAAAAAGATATTTGAGCTAGGAAATAGTTTTTAGGTTAGTAATCCTAATTAGATGATAGAACAATTTTTAGGGAATTTTCTGGATTGGTTTTAGTAAGGAAAAATAATTAAAAGTCAATTTTATGGTTAATTAACAATTAATTAAAATATGCATGCAAAAATATTAATTTTATGCCAAAATTAAATAAACATTTTTCATCCTAAATGCAAAAGAAAATATTTTTGGTGATTTTTGATGTGTTAGAAAATTGTTTGAAAAGAAATTAAATTAGAAAAGAAAAATATGAAAATATGAAGAAAAAAGGTTAGTTTTCCATGTTATAAAAAGAAGTGTAGTTGGGAATCGATCCGGGACCCTCAGCAAAATCACAATGCCTTGACCATCGAGCTACGCATGTTTCTTTGTCTATAGAATACACGCAATGGATTATATGTGAATAACACGTGTTATTTTGAATTTTTAAAGAAAGTCAAACATGGGCCCCGGTTGTATCATGTAAATCAATCGGATAGCGAAACATGCCGCCATGGTCCAACGATCGTATTTGGAACCCTAATGCCGATCGTCTTCTCCGAGCGGGTTGTTTTCAAAACACGCAAAATACTAAAAATTAAAGCTTGGGGTTAAGGCTACCCCCTAAATCGAAATTACGCTAGTTACGTGGTGCCCTCGGTTTGTCACGAAAATGCTTGCAAATTGAGTTTGAAAACTCGACGCCCTAACAATGGTAGATCCCTATTCCTGCGTTAAAGCTCACATGTAATGCATCAAACATGTTCTAACGGACACCTTGAGATCATACAAGCAATCGAAATTCATTAGTAATGCATGAATTAGAAAAGCAATTTCAAGGGTTTACCAAAGCGGTGAGGCTTAGATGACACGTTACAGTGCTTTGGCTTTGTGTAAAGGCTGGTATGGACTCCTAGAATGCTCAGGAACACAAATGGATGAATGAGACGGCTGGAAAATGGGTGGAAATAGGATTTCGAATTTTGCAAGTTTATGAAAAATTTGTGAACTTTAGGGTTGGCTCATGAGGCTAGGGTTTCATCCCTTGTGCTTGTGAATGTATCATGTATTTATAGAGCATGAAATTTGATCAGAAATAATGAGAAAATATATTGCTTTGAATGCATAAATATTCCCTTGTAAATATTTATCAAATCTTTCCAAAATCTTTCCAATATTTTTTGTTCCTTGTAGCATCTTGCACGAATTTGGCATGTTATTTGGGCTTCCTTGGTCCTCAAGATAGGTAGAAATCAAGCCCAACTTGTCTTATACCTTGCTTTTGTATTTTATTTAATTTAAAATTGAATTTAATGCTTTAAATTCAAAATAAATTAAATAAATTGGAAGAGAGGCATGGCAAGGAGAATAGAGGCCATGGATAATGTTAAGATCCAATTTGGATCATAAAATTATAAGCCCATTTGGAAAATATTTGCATTTGTCAAGTATTTCTCTTTGTGCACCTCCTCAAAAATGCTCAACTTGTGCAAGGTGTATCTTGCTCAATTTTTAACATTTTTGGGTGTTCTTGGACTTCTTAGAAAGCTCAAGATGTCCTCTAAACATCCGCTTTGGTTTAATCTTCATTTGAGTTTCCATGGTCATGAACACTTCTTTACAAAAAGTTGACTTTTTGTTAACTTTTAAAAGGACCTGTAATGTTTTGATCCATAACTTCCAAATGAAGCGTTTTCTGCCCAAGCTTGTGATAAATGAAGTTGTAGAGAATTGAATTCTCTTCAAAATGAGCTATGGTGGAATTTTTTTAAATAAAGTATGTGAAAGTTATGCCTGGTCAAAGTTCTATTGACTTTTGCTTGAAAAGCCAATTTAGAAACTTTCACTTTTGATCAACTCTTGGCTTTTCTTGATGAATCATGATCAACCCTTGATAAAATTATGAATATCACTTCAAAATATTTATGTTGACCTAAAATAATGAAGTTTGACTGTATGTTGACCATAGTTGACTTTTTGTCCAATACAACTGATTTTCAACCATCTGAGCAATTGTTTGAGGAAACTTGACTTGTAAGGCTTGAAGCTTGTCATGGAGATTCTTTGAAGCATATGATGAGGCATGATGACCACTTGAAGTGTTAGAAGACCACCTTGATTTGAGAATGGCCAAAACCCTAGTTTGGGTTGATTGCTTAGGAGAGGGTTTGTCTGGTCAATCCTTGTGAAATCCTTGAGTATGGATATGTGGAATGTCTTGAGAAGTAAGAGGGCAAATTTTTTGGGTATGAAAGTTGCCCCTGTTAAATCTTCTTGTACTGGAAGAGTTAGATTGGCATGCTTGCCTTTCGTGACCTGAAGGTAGAAGATGATTGAACACTCGAGTACACCTGAAAATTTGCACTCGCTGTTGGTTGATGATGCCCCGGAATGGGCTTACAGGTGCCATTTGGGAGAAACTGTTGCTGGAGAGTGAGTCGCACGCTAGACTCTGTAGTCGTCTTTTGAATAGGACAACCATCGGAGATGGGCTTAAGATGACATCAGGAGAGAATGATGTTGGGGAATGAGCCGTATGTTAGACTCTATAGATATTATAGAAGAAAGCACGGAGTTGGGCTTAAGATTCCATCCGAAGAGAATGATGTTGAGTCGTACGTTAGACTTCATGCTCGCCTTTGAATGAAGTTAATGGTTTGTATTGGTTTTTTAACCAAATATGTAGCATTCTAAAGGTAGAGAGATATCGACAAATAGTCGGAGATGGGCTTAAAGATGCCATCCGGGGCAACTGAGTCGTACGCTAGACTCTGTAGTTGCTGTTGATAATAAGAGAGAGTCAGAATAAACCTTCGTCCTGGCTATTCTGAGGTAGATATTTGGCAGAATGTGGATAAATTTCCCGTCATGCTTCGGGTGTTGATCCAATGCCTGTTGTCGGAAGACAACTTGTATGGTCTTTCAGATAGGGTTCCCCGTCTTGTTTCGGGTATTAATCTTTGACCTTCCATTTGGAAAAGATTTGGGCGGTCTTCCAGATAGGGTTCCCCATCTTGTTTCGGGTATTAATCCTGGACCTTCCATTTGGAAAAGATTTGTATGGTCTTTCAGAAAGGGTTCCCCGTCTTGCTTCGGGTGTTAATCCTGGACCTTTCTGTTTGGAACATATCTTTTACCTACTGGAGAAAATAAAATTTTGACAGGATATAGTTAGTTTTATGCAGATTATGATGCATGTGAGCATATGACAATGTACATGAATGATATATACACATGTCATGGTTTTTTATGAATAATGTATGAGTGTAGATGTTGTGGTATTTCAAAACATACCAATCTTGAAGATAAGTACGTCCTGCCGAGGATTTATGACTTCTGATTGGGGATGAAGTTGCTGAAAACCCTGACTTGGAGGAGAAAGAGATGTAGGTTTCCTCCGGTGCACTATCTGACCAAGTTTCGAGCCTAGATATTAATGTTGTTGGGAATAATAGAAGCTGGGAGATAATCCGTTGGGGATCTTGTGCGTAGATCTTGTTGGGGAATATCTGATTATTGCTTGGATCGAGGCTCGAAGATTCCTTTGAGGTGATGAATCTGGGGTTTGTTGAAACCTCTGGATGGGGAATAAAAGAGACGCAGGGTTCCTCCGATGCACTATCTGACCAAGTTTCAAGTCTGGATACTGCTGCTGTCGGGGAATGATAATCATTAGGAGATATTCTGATGGGGATAAATACCTCTGTGGAACTATCTCGCGAGGAATATATTGGTGACTTTAGTCGTCATCTTAATTCCTAGAACCTGCAGTAATTATTTTTGTTCGTTCGTTTTTCGTATGTTTGTGAACAAATGTTTATTGTCAAATGCATATAATCATTCAAAGCAATCATTGGACTTTATGCAAAAAACAACAATAATGAACACTGTAAAAGAAAGAATTTGCATTAATTTTGAAAGGTGGCGTATGGCCAAGCAGTTTGTATATAATGAAAAAAGCTATGCGGAAATAATCTCATCGAGTTTCGACTATGCTCATATATTTCGACTATCTCATCTCCTTGCTGTTACTAGAAAGTGAGTGAATTGATTTTTGTCATTTGAATCTTGAATGCTGATAGTAGCCTATAGTCTGTAAGTAGGTGATCTAGACGAGACATAGTCGTACGCTTAAATCCCTAACTTTTGCCTAGACCGCCCTTTCGGGTTTTAAGTCTACCAGGATACCCTTTTTTTCCCAAGCCGCCTTTGCAGGTTTTCGACTTGCCGGGTGTACATTTTTTGTATATATTCGTAACTTTTGCCCCCGAACCTTTTTGGTTCGCCAGGATGCCCTTACTTTTTCCTAGGCCGGTCGACCTAGCGGGTCTCATTTATGCGTAGTATTTTTTTGACTATGTCTGCGTTCACAGGGTGTGGGAAGTCTTCGCCATCCATGGTGCTAAGTATCATAGTTCCGCCGGAAAATACTATTTTGACTACAAACGGTCCCTCGTAGGTGGGAGTCCACTTGCCCCTGGGATCACCTTGTGGAAGAATGATGCGCTTGACTACTAGATCACCGACTTGGTAGGCTCGATGTTTGACTTTCTTGTTGAACACTCTGATCATTTGTTTCTGATAGATTTGTCCATGGCAGATGGATGTGAGTCGTTTTTCGTCAATCAAGTTGATTTGGTCGAGGCGAGTCTGGATCCATTCGTCTTTGCCTAGCTCTGTGTCCTGGAGGACTCTGGTTGAGGGTACCTAAACCTCGATTGGTAGGACTGCTTACATACCGTATACGAGAGAGAAAGAAGTTTCCCCTGTAGATGTTCGTACTGATAACCATGGAGAGCAAAGGGAAACATCTCGTGCCAATCCTTGTAAGTCACTGTCATCTTCTGTATAATCTTCTTAATATTCTTGTTGGCGGCTTCCACTGCGCCATTCATTTTAGGATGATATAAAGAAGAGTTGTGATGTTTGGTTTTGAACTGCGTGCAGAGTTTGGTGATCATTTTGTTGTTGAGATTGGTACCGTTGCCAGTGATAATCCTTTCAGGAGTGTCGTACCGACAGATAAGATTATGCTTGATGAATCAAGCCACAACATTCTTGGTAACAGATGCGAACGAGGATGCTTCTACCCACTTGGTGAAATAGTCAATTGCCACAAGGATGAAACGGTGTCTGTTGGAAGCGGTGGGCTTGATTTCTCCGATTATGTCAATGCCCCACATTGCGAAAGGCCAAGGAGCGGTCAGAACAATCAACGGTTACTAGAGGTACGTGCACTTTGTCTGCATATATCTGGCATTTGTGACAAGACCGAGCATAGCGGTGACAATTAACTTCCATGGTGGACCAATAGTAACCTGTTCTCAGAATCTTCTTAGCCATCATATGTCCATTGGAGTGGGTACCGAATGCGCCTTCGTGTAATTCTTCCATGATCCGTTCTGCAGTTTCCTGATCTACACAACGGAGTAAGCACAAGTCGTGATTGCGCTTGTATAAGATGTCGTTGCTGAGAAAGAATTTGGATGAGAATCTTCTCAAGAACTTCTTGTCATTGACAGATGCCTCTGCGGGATATTCCTGAGTCTCAAACTACCTCTTCACTTCGTAGAACCAAGGTTTCTCTTCTATATCTAGTTCACAACAGTATGCTGGTTCGTCAAACTTTTCGATGATGATTTGGGGAGCTTCGTTATCCCATCTGACCTTGAACATCGAGAACATAGTAGCCAATGCGTTTGCTAGTTGATTCACTTCTCGTGGAATATGGTCGAAAGTAATCTCTTCGAAGTAGGGGATTAGACTCAGAACATGCTCCCGATATGGAATGAGATTTGGATGCTTCGTATCCCTATCGCCTCTGATCTGACTGATCACTAAAGCTGAGTCTTCGTATACTTGTAAGAATTTGATTCTTAAGTTAATAGCAGCTTTAATACCCATGATGCACGCTTCGTATTCGGCCATGTTGTTAGTGCAACTAAAACATATCTGGCGGTGAAAGGAGTGTGTCCGCCTGCAGGGGGTGTAATGATGGCGCCAATGCCATTGCCAAGTGCATTCGAGGCTCCATCAAAGACCATGGTCCATCGGGATCCTTGTTCAGGTCCTTCGTCTGGGCCTGGTTCTTCGCAATCAGTAACTAACAAAACATCTTCGTCTGGAAACTCGAACTGCATAGACTGGTAGTCATCTACGGCTTGATGAGCCAAGTGATCGGTTACTACACTTCCTTTGATCGCTTTCTGAGAAGTATACTGGATGTCGTACTCGGTCAAGATCATTTTCCATCTTGCTATTTTTCCGGAGAGAGCAGGTTTCTCGAATATGTATTTTATCGGTTCCATCTTTGAGATCAACAAGGTAGTGTGAGTCAACATATACTGTCTTATTCGGCGAGCCGCCCAAGCCAAAGCGCTGCAAGTTTTCTCGAGCTGTGAGTATCTTGTTTCACAGTCGGTAAACTTTTTGCTAAGGTAGTATATTGCATACTCTTTTCGACCAGACTCGTCATGTTGCTCCAACACGCACCCCATTGAGTTCTCTAATACTGTCTAGTACATGATAAGAGGTCTTCCTTCGGCAGGAGGCATCAGGATAGGAGGATTCTGCAGATACTCCTTGATTTTGTCAAAAGCGATCTGGAAATCGTCGTTCCATTCCACTACTTGATCTTTCTTCAGTAATTTGAAGATTGGCTCACAAGTAGCAGTTAGATGTGCAATGAATCTGACAATGTAGTTCAATCGTCCCAAGAAACCTCTGACTTCTTTCTCGGTGCGGGGCGCTGGCATTTATTGAATAGCTTTAACCTTGGCGGGGTCGACTTCAATACCTTTACCACTGACTATGAACCCTAGGAGCTTACCGGATCTGACTCCGAACGTACACTTGTTGGGATTAAGTCCTAGTCTATACTTCTTCAATCTATCAAACAGTTTCTGCAAATGATCGAGATGTTCTTCTTCAGTCTGTGATCGAGCTATCATGTCGTTGACGTAAACCTCTATCTCGTGATGAATCATGTCATGAAATAATGCCACCGTGGCACGTTGATAAGTGGCGCCAGCGTTCTTCAGTCCGAACGGCATGACCTTGTAGCAGAATGTGCCCCACTGTGTAACGAAAGTTGTCTTTTCCATGTCTTCAGGAGCCATTTTGATCTGATTGTAACCGGAGAAACCATCCATGAAGGAGAAAACCTTATGTTGAGCGGTGTTGTCGACCAGTACATCAATATGAGGTAGTGGAAAATCGTCTTTCAGACTCGCTCTACACATTCATACTTTTCCATCTTTCTTAGGTGCGGGTACCACGTTTGCAAGCCATTGTGGATAAGAAGTAACCGCTAAGAAACCGACTTTGAACTGTTTCATAACATCGGCTTTGATTTTCTCTAACATCTCAGGACGCATGCGACGAACCTTCTGCTTTACTAGGAGAAAACCTTCTTTTGTCGATAACCGGTGTACCAAAATGTCAATGTCTAGACCTGGCATGTCTTCGTATGACCAAGCAAAAACATCGATATAGTCTCGTAGCATGTGGACCAATCTTTCCTTGACACAGTTCTTAAGGCCTGCTCCTATCTTGATTTCTTTTCTGTCTTCGTCAATACCTAGATTCACAACCTCGACTAGCTCTTCGTGTGGCTGTATAACCCGTTCTTCTTGCTGTAGAAGTCTGACAAGTTCTCCTGGCACTTCACAATCTTTCTCACCTTTGTCTTCGGCTTGGTAGATCGGATTATCGAAGTCATATTTAGCAATAGCAAAGCTGTTATCAACGAGATTCGGAGTAAATCTGCAGTGTATCACGTGGGTGTGTGTAAGAACACATAGCTTTTGAAAGGGTAGTGAAGTAAAAGAAAAGGACGAAAACAACAATTGAATGCAAAAAGTCCAATGATTTTATTGAATGAAAATATGCAAATGACAGATAATAACCCTCACAAACGACCCGTGATGCCCCGGGCAAGGCACTACGCTTTAAAGTTTATTGTTCAAAGCATAGAAGACGAAAAGCATAACAGAAAACAAAAGCAATTACTCCTGTCTAAAGGAGATTGGTATGACGTCTTCGGTCTTCCAATTGCTGAGTCCGCCGTTGGGAAGATCCAATTGCTGATGTCAAAGTCGTTGTCGTCGTCTTCTATAGCATAGACTCCATTCTTGCTGATGCGGAAGGGAAGTTGGCCGGCACGTTCGCGGCATATCATCTTCTGACCTTTGGTGGTGAAGCCTAAACCAGTCATGTCAGATTTGAAAGGAAGATTGGGGAGCTGACCCCAAATAGTACGACCTCCTTCTTCAACTGCAGCTTGAGCATCTTTCATCGAGGCCATCCTAGGCGGAACTTGTGTAACTTCAATAGTGATAGGAGAGTCAACAGGCCCGACTCTTGGAATTGTTTCGAAAGCTTGACAGGGAGTTTCGAAGAATTCTCCTTCCATTTTGAGGTATCGGAATGACTGTAGATGGCTTACCATATATTCCTCTTCACATCTTGTAACCTTCCCTTCTTTGGGTACTTGACACGATGCAAGGTAGAGTAATAGTGCACATGTATCAAGGGCATCCAAGTAGGCTAGAGTAAGGTGGACGGATGTCCATGACAAAAGTGGAGTCGAAAATCTGGGAACCGACTTTAACTGGTAGAATGAGCTCTCCAAGTATTGTTCGTTTAGAACCATCAAAAGCTCTTACGATTATGTCGTTGGGCTTCAAGACCAATCCTTCAACATCAAGTCGGTCGAAAGCACTCTTCGATAGGATATTCAGAGCAGAACCAGTATCTACCAAAACATGAGACAATGTAATGCCCTTGCGTTCAACAGAGATGTGCAAGGCTTTGTTGTATTTTCTTCCGGCAGGAGTCAAATCAACATCAGAGAAACCTAGACCGTTGCTGGCATCCAAGGTAGCAATACAAACTTCAAATTGATCAGTAGTAGTGTCTTGAGGTATGTGAGCATTCTTCAGAAACTTCACCAAGGCCTTAGCATGAGCCTCAAAGCACAATAGCAGAGCTAACATGGATATCTTGGACGAAGTTTGTCCCAACTGTTCCACAATATTGTAGTCACTCTTCTTGATGATCTTCAGAATTTCCTCCATTTCTTGCTTGGAGGTATCTTCAGCAACTTCCTTTGGTATACATGCGGCGAGGATGAGTTCTTGGTTCTTTCCCTCTAGCTTGGGCTGGTTGAATAAATTGGAATCTTTGGAGTTGCGGTGTCTTTGGAGGAGAGATGTCTAGATAAAATACTCTTCGATTACTTTACCTTGCTTGATCCGATAATGTTGTCAATATCAGGAATGGTAGCTTCAACTATAATGTCTTCCATGGTCAAAGGATCTTGCTTGACGCCATAATAGTAAACTTCAGCTCCATAGTTCCATGGTATAGCTTTGTCAAAGGAATATGGAACTGCTCTGGGAGAAGTAATGATGAGAGGTGCCATTCTAGGCACAGGATCGGCAGAGGAGATCCTTATTGTGCTAACATCAGCATAGTCTTCTGGGAAACCGTCTCCCCATCCGGTTGCCTTAACATCTTCAATAGGAATCTTGTAGCTTTCAGGAATGGTATACTTCACCATGTAATCAAAATTTCCACTTGGCTGCCCCAAGGTATCCCAGACTTCTGGCACAGCTTCGCTCACATCATCGATCTTTAGATTCTTAGACATGTCTTCACACAGATTCTCCACAGGTGAAGGTTTCAGAAATAACACTTCTTGATTATCCATCATGCATTGAATACGCCTTCTCAGCCAAGCACATCCGTCAGGTGCTAATGGGCACCAACGACAATTCTCTGGGCATCCTGGATTGACACCGGCTTGCAGCAGATTCTTCTTAACAGTCATCAGAGGAATAGTCAGGTCGTTCGCATCAAAAACATAAGAGTTCTTGTCAATAGCATTGGAACCTTTGCCGTGGTTAGGCATTTGTGCGTTGATCACATTCGGAGTTTCGAAAGGAGGGTAAAACTCAATTTCTTTAGCTTTAATCATGTCTTGAATCTTGTTCTTGAGCCAATGATCATCGATTATCGTGCCACAGGCTGTTGGAGTGATATGCACACTTGGCATTAGGATTGTACTTTGGAGAGGAAGTGTTGATGTGTCGAGGAGGATCCCTCAAGGTAATCAGCTCTTCCTTCAACATGTGTTGCAATGCTTGCGACAATGGCATGTTGATCTTAAATAAGCGTCTCTCGTGGCGCGTTACGGTTCAGCGTTGTTTCGTTGAGGTTGCTTTGGTGTAGGATTGGAGATCTGGCCCCCTCTGATTAGTCGACCAGCTTTGACACAACTTTTCTGACCATACACAGCATTGGTTTCTTTCTTACCACCAAAAGATCTCTTTGCAGCATTTGAAGATGATTCCACCTGAATCTTTCCGCTCTTGATTCCAGCTTCAATACGTTCTCTTGTCAATATCAGCTCGGTGAGTCCGGCTGAAGAGTTTCCAATTAGATGATTGAAGAATGGACCTGTCAGTGTTCCCATAATCATATCAACCAACTCCCTATTGGACAAGGGTGGTTGAACTCTGCCTGCTAAATCTCTCCATTTCTGAGCATATTCTTTGAACTTCTCATTACGACCCATAGACATGCTTTGTAGTTGCATGCGAGTGGGTGCCAATTTAGCATTGTACTGGTACTGCTTGTAGGAAGCATCTACTAAGTCATTCCAGGTATGGATGTGGGTACTCTCTAGCTGATAATACCACTCCAACTGAGCTCCTGATAAACTCTCTTGGAAGTAGTGGATCCTGACTTCATCATCGATGTGAGGATGGATCTTTTGAACATAGGACTTCAAATGCAGCTTTGGACAAAATGCCATCTTACTTGGCAAAAGTAGGAACCTTGAACTTTCGGGGAATTACCACACCAGGAACTAGGCTCAGATCATTAAAATTCAGTCCGAACATCTTCAGATTTTCCACAGCATTCAGACGGTCTTCAAGTTGTTTGTATTTGTCATCCTCAAGAGAATACTGCTCCTTTTCATAGTCTTCTTCTCTGTTTTCAGACTCACGCTGGCCTTCTTCGTTGTTCTTGATACTCTCATCAATTTCAACACTCTTGTATGAGAGTTCTAAACGGCTGACCACCCTAGGTCCACCCTTGTGACATCTTTCCATGTTGAGGACACCGATGACCTTCTTGTTTCTGGTGATGAGCTTCTTCATGTCTTCCTGGCCTTGGACCAAGCTGGTGACCATTTCCTAGGAGCATTACGAGGCACGGAGGTCTTTGACAGTCTGTTCAAGAGCCATTTCTGCTAAAATAAATAGCGAGAGAATGAGAAAATCGGTCTTCAATGTACCTATTATGAAATTTCATGCCATGATATGCGATGTTTATGCAATGCAATGCAATGTTTTCAAGGACCTTAGGAATTTAAATTTGTTAAACAAGCACAAACAAACATTAATTAGTTTCTTTTCCTTTTGGTTTTTCTTAAGTACAAAAGATAGTTTAGAAAATAAAAGAACAAAAATCCTAAAGCTCTAAGTCTCCCATGGGTGCTTCCTCTTGGTGTTGAAGTAGGCGTTGATGTTTCTCTCCTCGTGAAGTAGCTTGGTCAACTCTAGTACCTTCTTCTCGCTTGCATAACATTGAGCTTTGAATATATCCCTTTCTTCTTTAAGCTGAATCTAGGATCTCTTCAAGTCTTCCAAATCAGTAGGCATGTCGGGATGGAGAACGATATAGGGTATGTCACCTATAGCAACAAGTTCCATAATTACTGGTAACACGGGTGTAAATGGCATCACGAGGTTTTGAGCTCGAGCTCGCACCCATTTGAGGTAAGGTTCCCAAGGAATGGAGTTTTGGTGTCCCAAAGTCTTGGTATCAGTCTTCTTTACCATTCCCCGTGTATGAACCTTGATGGTAATTACGGAGATCGTGGTTATAGTCGAACACAATATCTTGGAGAAGCATATCATGAGGACCATATCTTGAGCATAACCAAGCGACGTAGAGCTAGAGAAGGATTGTAAGTGATACCTCCCTTATGCCAAGGGTGGTACGTTAGGAATTCTCCATAGCGTTCAATGAATGTGAAGTCCTTTTGAGAGAAAATACACCAACGGATATCTGAATGAGAGAGTGACATCAGCCTTTGAGACCACTTCAATCTTTGCTCGTTCTTCATTACTGATTGAGGAAGGTGCGAAATAAACCACAGGAAATAGCGGTATGCAACACATGAGAGTTCCTTGTCTTTTGATGAATGCAGTGTGGAGAGAATGTAGAATATCTCCAAGTAAGGTAGGCACAAGATTACGAGTGAGGAATATCTTGATGGCGCTCTCGTCTATGAACTGATCTGGATTAGGAAATAGCACCAAACCATAGATTAGTAAGGCCAAAATGTCTTCGAATGCATGAAAACTCATAGCTTTGAGGAATTCTCGAGCCTTCTTTATCAAAAACTTAGCAAGCAAACCCTTAACTCCGCTTCTTGTTTCCCAATTGGCTTCAATGTCGATCACTTGATGCAACGATCGATGTCTTCATACATAGGAGCCTTTTACGAACCGATGAATGGTATCGATCAAGGATAGGTATCCCAAGTAGCTTAGAGAACTCATCCAGGTAGGAACTAATTGATAATGCAGAATGTAAAGCAATGGTGTTTTGGATCGAAGAACAGAATAAGGCGTGCATCATATCTTCTTCAAAACCGGATATAACCAAGTCAAGTAGATAACCATTTCTTTTGATGAACTAAGCATGATCGAAATTTACGAAACCAATTCTTTGAGTTGAGAAGGTATACCCATGAAGTTGATTCGGATAGTCTTTAAGAAGCCATAATCCTACAAAGCAGAGGAAAGATAAATCCTAGGTCCTTGAAATATTTAGAAATGATATGCAATGTTATGATGTCATGATGTTGTGTTTAACAAGCACAAAGATCACACAATAGCCCTAGGTTTAAGGCTTGCATGAGGTATAGGTCTCTACCATACCAAAGTTTGAGTGGGTTCATCTGTTCTATAATAATGTAACGGGTTCTAGGAATCTCATATCATTGATCTTTCTCGTAGGCTTTATTTCAATCGACTACCAAGTGGTCGACGAAACATCCGAAAGTCGGATCTTAATGGCGTAGCATCGGTATCAACTAACCTTAGTCTACACCAAAGCCGGCCATCTCACTACTTTCTAATGGCCATGATGGGTCAATTAGGGTTCTAGAAGTTGAGTTAGTGTTTATGACACCATCTTGCCAAATACTTTCCTTAACTTGAGCATGAGGAGCATCGGGACATTCAAGTGTCGCACTAACGTAGCCATCATGTTGACCATTTTGGTATCGCCTAGCAGTCATGACGATTTATTGCTACTTACCTAAGGAAACACGGATCGGTGTAGGATCCCCACAAGTATAATACCCAAGCAACCCTTTAAAATTAAAGCATACAAGTCAAGCGAGCGGTAAAGATGATCTAAAATCCTAAGATATTCTCTCTTTAGGGTGTCTCTGACAAAGTCGCCGATTACATGTCGGTGGGAGGCCGACTTTTGGAATTTGTTTTGCTTTTGATTGCAAATGTTGGATAGCAAGAGTCGCCACCGACTTTTATTTTATCAATTAAGGGAAGGTGAAAAGACAGATAGACCTTCGTTAGATTACGAGTAAGGGAAAGGTTATTAAAAGGAAGTTATTAGCACCCTTTCCATCCGTAGTTATCTACGGGCTCTTAATTACTTTAGCTCATCTTAAAAATTTGCTTTACGTGTGTGTGTTTGAAAAATGTTTTGAAAGCATTTTGCTGACTTCGTATTGGTTCCTTATTTGGAATGTATACGAAGTGTTCGGAAATGTTTCGTTTTGAAAAAGTGTTTTAACTTCGTAAAAAGTGTAAGGTGTGAAAAGTATTTTGACAGAGCAAGCAACTAAAAGTCTTATTACCTACTCAGAACGGTCGTTTCCATGTTATTTTACTTTCCTTTAGAATAGTGCTATCCATACCATTAGTTGGTAGGTAACACTATTCGTTGGATGTAAAGGGACATTCGAAGGGACATCATATGGTCATAAAAGGCAACTTGTAGGAGTATCCTAGCACATTCGAAGGGACGATCATCACTTTTCGTAGGCAACAATCGAGGGACGAGATCATGTATTCGTAGGCCACGTCGAGGGACTATGATCTTTGTATCGAAGGGACTATGATGATATGTTTGTAGGCAACTGTGCTAGGATACCTCTACGTTCGAGGGACTTGACCGTTTATTTGAAAGGCAATGAGAGAGAATACTCAAGGGGGTGCATGTGTGAAGAGAGTGTGTTGAATTCAAATATATTATCTTGCAATTAAAAGTGATCTACGTTCGTTTTTATCTTGCCATACACGCCTAGCTACTAGCAGTTTATATGAGTGCGGAAAGTAAATTGCGGAAAGTAAAGTGCGGAAAGTAAATCCTACGCTATTACATGGCTTTAGGGCAGTTACATAATATAGGAGTGCGGAAAGTAAATCCTAATTAAGCTATTACATCCCAGGAGCAGTTACATAATATTGGAAAAAAAAGAAATGCGAGAAAATAATCCTAACTATTACAACCTGGAAGCAAATACATAATAATCGGAAAAGAAAAGAAATTCGCATAAGAGAAAATGTGTTAGTAAAAAAAATATTTTTGAGCTAGGAAATAGTTTTTAGGTTAGTAATCCTAATTAGATGATAGAACAATTTTTTGGGAATTTTCTGGATTGGTTTTAATAAGGAAAAATAATTAAAAGTCAATTTTATGATTAATTAACAATTAATTAAAATATGCATGCAAAAATATTAATTTTTATGCCAAAATTAAATAAACATTTTTTTGTCCTAATTGCAAAAAGAAAATATTTTTTGGGTATTTTTGGTGTGTTAGAAAATTGTTTGAAAAGAAATTAAATTAGAAAAGAAAAAATATGAAAATATGAAGAAAAAAAAAGGTTAGTTTTGCAAGTTGTAAAAAAGAAGTGTGGTCGCTGGGAATCGATCCCAGGACCTTCTGGCGAAATCCACAATGCCTTGACCATCTGAGCTGCGCATGTTTGCTGTCTATAGAATACCTGCAATGGATTATATGTGAATAACACGTGTTATTTTGAATTTTTAAAAGCAAGTCAAACGTGGGCCCCAGTTGTATCGTGTAAACCAATCAGATGACAGAAACATGCCACACCATGGTCCAACAGTCTGCGCCGGAGTCACCCGCCGGAACCCTAATGTCGATCGTCTTCTCCGGCGGGTTGTTCTTTCAAAACCTGCAAAATACTAAAAATTGAAGCTTGGGGTTAAGGCTACCCCCCCTAAATCGGGGTCTGTGAGTTCAGTGGTGCCCTCAGTTTGGCCTGAAAATGCTTGAAAATTGAGTTTCGAAGAAAGCAACTCGAACGGCCCTAATAATGGCAGATCCCTATTCCTGCGTTAAAGCTCACATATAATGCATCAAACATGTTCTAATGGACACCCGGAGATCATAGAAGCAATTGAAATTCATTAGTAATGCATGAATTAGAGAAAACGAATTTCAAGAGTTTACCAAAACGGTGAGGCTTAGATGTGTCATACCCCAAAATTTGCCCTCCTACTTCTCAAGACATTTTATACATCCATACTCAAGGATTCCTCAAGGGTTTGATAATTCTCAGATCCAGATGGACTTCCAACATCTCCAATGGTCATCATGCCTCCTCATATGCTTCAAATATTCTCCATGTCAAGTTTCAAGCCTCACAAGTCAAGTTTCCTCAAGCAATTGCTCAGATGGTTGAAAATCAATTGTATTGGACAAAAAGTCAACTGTGGTCAACATACAGTCAAACTTCATGATTTTTGGTCAACATCCTCATTTTGAAGTTTCATTCATCATTTGATCAAGGGTTGATCATGATTCATCAAGAAAACTCAAGATTTGCTCAAAAGTCAAACTTTCTAAATTAGGGTTTCTAGGTGAAAAGTCAACTGAACTTTGACTGATCATAACTTTCTCATACTTTCTCAGAAATTTTTCCACTACCTCTTGTTTTGAAGGAAATTCAATTCTCTACAACTTCATGTCTCACAAGAATGTTCAAAAAATGCTTCATTTGGAAGGTATGGATCAAAACATTACAGGTCCTTTTCAAAGTCAACAAAAAGTCAACTTTTTGTTTTGAATATTTATTGAGCATGGAAACTCCAATTGAGATGAAACCAAAGAGGTTATTTATAGGACACTTAGAGTTTTCTAAAAAGTCCAAGAACACTCAAAAATGTGAAAAATTGAGCAAAATACACCTTGTACAAGTTGGGCATTTTTGAACAATTGAACAAAAGGAGATATTTGTCAAAATCGAATTTTTTCCAAACGGGCCTATAATTTTATGATCCAAACTTGATCATAATATTATTTTTTGACCTATTGATGCCTTGCCATGACCACATTCTATTTTTTTGATTTATTTTTGAAATTAAAACCATTTAATTCAAATTTAAATTATATAAAATATGAAAACAAGATATATTTTCAAATGGATTGGATTTTTATCAAACTTGAGGTCCAAGATAGCCCATATAACTTGCCAAATTCGTACTAGCTTGCATATGGAAGAGAAAATAAAATTTTCAAAGATTTGATTTTATTGGAAAGGAAATTATTTTTGCATTCAATAGGAGATCTTTTTTCACTCTCTTTGCCCTCACTCTTCACTCTATAAATACCCAGCTTATTGCACAAGACAAAGGACGAAACCCTAGCCTTAAACAACCCTTATTTTTCTCAAATTTTTCTCAAAGTTGCAAAATTCAATTTACAATTCATGCGTTTCTAACTGTTTTCGTTTGCATATTTGAACTCAGGATATCCATTAGAACGCATTTGAATCATTACATGTAAGCTTGCACGTCCAGAATTCGTATTGCCATTGTTAGGGTTCCAAAACTGGAAAGCTTCGAACCGGCTTATCCAGACGTTTTTAGGGCACACAAACATCACCATTGAACTCGCAGCCCTCGATTTAGGGGGGTAGGGTACCTCTTGCCTTTTTATTTTGTGTATTTTTCAGGTTTGGAATTTTTGGCTGCCGGAGAAGATGACCAGAGCTAGGGCTCCGGCGTTGTTGACTCATCTGAAGACCGGCGAGGCATGCGTGGCAGAAGCGAGCATTCTGATTCATTCTTTCGTTCAACCCGGGGTCCACCTGCTGACTGTGCGTTGAACTTCAAAAATCCATGACACGCGTACACTTATATTCACACGTTTGTATTTTCCAGACACCAAGTACACGCTGGCTGAGTGGTAAAGGCAAGTGGATGTGAAGATTCTCTCAAAGGTCCTTGGTTCGAACCTGGTCAGGACCAAATGTTTTATTCTTTTGCAAACTAACTCATATTTTTATATTTTCTTTAATATTTTCATGTTATTTTAATTTATCTTCAAATATTTTTATCATGCATCTAAAAAACTCCAAAAATATTTATTTTTTGCATAATCATCAGAAAAATACTTATTTAATTTTTAAAATTAAAATTATTATTTTTGCATGCATATTTAATTTAATTACTAATTAATCATTTAAATGATTTTTAATTGTTTTAAATTATCAAATCAATTCAAAAATTACCAAAATTTATTTTATCATATTAATGTCATTACTAATCAAAAACCTTTTTCTCCATTTAAAATTCTTATTTTTACTAACATTTTTCTTCTTATTGCAATTTTCTCGTATTTCCGATTTTTGTATCTGTTCACAAGTTGTACCGTTTCGGACGACTTTTCTTGCTTTTCTTTTTCAATTATGTAACTGCCTATGGGATGTAATAGTTTAATAAGGACTTTTATTTTCCGCACTCATATTATGTATACGCCCCATGTAATAGCGTAGGACTTTATCTTTTCGCTTTATATTTCATGATTTACTTTTATAATGCGCTAGTAATTAGGCGTGTATGGCAAGATAAAATTGGATATAGATCACTCATAATTTCAAGATAAAAATATTTGAATCAACACACTCTTTTCACACATGCACCCCTTAGGGTAATTCTCTCGTTGCCTTACAATTCAAATGGTTAAGTCCCTCGAGCGTGAGGTATTCTAGCACCGTTGCCTTCAAAACAAATCATCATAGTCCCTTGATACAAAGATCATAGACCCACGATGTCTCCTCGAATACATGATCTTGACCTTGATTGTTGCCTACAAAAATGATGATAGTCCTTGAATGTGCTAGGATACTTCCTACGTTGCCTTCTGACCATCGATATCCTTGAATGTCCCTTTACATCCAGCGAATAGGGTTACCTACCAACTAATGGTATGGATAGCACTATTCTAAAGGAACGTAAAATAACACGCGACCATTACGAGTAGGTAATAAGACTTTTAGTTGCTTGCTCGATCAAAATACTTTTCACACCTCACACTTTTTGTCAAAGTTCAAAACTCTTTTCAAAGCGAAACATTTCGAACTTTTGTATACATTCCTACATGAATCACTACAAAGTCAAAGCGAAATGCCTTTTCAAAACATTTTGTCAAATACGAGAAGCACAATTTTAAAATGATCTAAGAGCAACTAAGAGCCGTAGATAACTACGGATGAAAAGGGGTGCTAATACCTTCCCTTTTCATAACCTTCTCCCTTACTCAGAATCTAACGAATGTCTTTTCCTGTTCTTTTCACCTTCCCTTAATTGGATAAAAGAAAAGTCGGTCGCGACTCTTGCTATCCGCACATTTGCGATAAAAAGCAAAACAAATCTCAAAGTCAGTTCACCGTATTACAAGATGACACGTTCTGGAGTGCTTTGGCTTTGTGTAAAGGCTGGTATGGACTCCTGGAATGCTCAGGAACACGAATGGATGAATGAGACGTCTGGAAAGTGGCTGGAAATAGGATTTCGAATTTTGCAAGTGTATGAAAAATTTGTGAACTTTAGGGTTGGCTGATGAGGCTAGGGTTTCGTCCCTTGTGCTTGTGAGTGTATCATGTATTTATAGAGCATGAAATTTGATCAGAAATAATGGGAAAATATATTGCTTTGAATGCAAAAATAGTCCCTTGTAAATATTTATCAAATCTTTCCAAAATTTCATTTTTCCTTCCTTGTAGAATCCTGCACGAATTTGGCATGTTATTTGGGCTTCCTTGGTCCTCAAGATAGGTAGAAATCAAGCCCACTTCTACCATGCTTTTGTATTTTATTTAATTTAAAATTGAATTTAATGCTTTAAATTCAAAATAAATTAAATAAATTGGAAGAGAGGAGTGGCAAGGAGAATAGAGGCCATGGATAATGTTAAGATCCAGTTTGGATCATAAAATTATAAGCCCATTTGGAGAATATTTGCATTTGTCAAGTATTTCTCTTTGTGCACCTCCTCAAAAATGCTCAACTTGTGCAAGGTGTATCTTGCTCAATTTTTAACATTTTTAGGTGTTCTTGGACTGTTTAGAAAGCTCAAGATGTCTTCTAAACAGCCTCTTTGGTTTCATCTTCATTGCAGTTTCCATGCTCATGAACACTTCTTTACAAAAAGTTGACTTTTTGTTGACTTTTAAAAGGACCTGTAATGTTTTGATCCATAACTTCAATATGAAGCATTTTTTGCCCAAGCTTGTGAGACATGAAGTGTTAGAGAATTGTATTCTCTTCAAATTGAGCGATGGTGGAAAAATTTCTGATAAAGTATGTGAATGTTATGCATGGTCAAAGTTCTGTTGACTTTTGCCTTAGAAAGCCCAATTTAGAAACTATGACTTTTGATCAACTCTTGGCTTTTCTTGATGAATCATGATCAACCCTTGATCAAATTATTAATATCACTTCAAAATATTGATGTTGACCAAAAATTGTGAAGTTTGGTATATTGACCATAATTGACTTTTGTCCAATCTGACTAATTTTCAACCATCGAGCAATTATGGAAACATGACTTGTAAGGCTTGAAGCTTGACATGGAGATTCTTTGAAGCATATGATGAGGCATGATGACCACTTGATGTGTTAGAAGCCCACCTTGATTTGAGAATGGCCAAAACCCTAGTTTGGGTTGATTGCTTAGGAGAGGTTTATGCAGTCAACCCTTGTGAAATCCTTAAGTATCGATATGTGGAATGTCTTGAGAAGTAAGAGGGAAACTTTTTGGGGTATGACACCCTCCACGGTTATTGCACTACAGTACGAACATCTACAGGGGCAACCCCCTTCTCTCTTGTATACGGTATGGAAGCAGTCTTGCCAATCGAGGTTCAGATACCCTCCACCAGAGTCCTCAAGGACGCAGAACTAGGTGAAGACAAACGGATCCAGACTCGCCTTGACCAGATCAACTTGATCGACGAAAAACGGCTCGCATCAATCTTCCATGGGCAGATCTACCAGAAGCGAATGATTAGAGCATTCAACAAGAAAGTCAAGCCCCGAGTCTACCGAGTCGGTGATCTAGTAGTCAAGCACATCATTCATCCACAATGTGACCCCAGGGGAATACTGGTTTGACTACAAATGGTCCCTCATAGGTGGGAGTCCATTTGCCCCTGGGATCATCTTGTGGGAGGATGATGCGCTTGACTACTAGATCACCGACAATAACTTCGGTGCTTGACTTTATAAATCTCGATCATTAAATGTGTTTATCGATTTAATTCAAATATTAAATAAGTGAGAATTTAATTATTTAATTAATTAAAGTCTTAAGTATTAATTTTATTTGGATTAATTGGATCATTTAATAAAGAAGGATTGGAGGTGTGCAGAGTAATTAGTGAGTATGAGGAGTAAATTACTCTACTTTACTAATTATTATTATTTTATTTTATTGGAATAAATAAAGGAACATTAGAAGGAATATAAAAAGGAAAGGAAAGGAAAAAATAGTTTTTTTTGGGAGAAAAGTCATTTTACGTAGAATTGGAGAAAGAAGAGAAGAGAGGAAAAGCCGACGCCGAGAGGAAATCAAGAATCATCGCGAGGTAAGGGGTGATTTCGTTCGGTTAATATGTTTTATGGGTTTTGGGAATCATAGGGATAATTGGGTATGTTAGGAGGTTTGAATTTTGATGATTATAAGTTATAGGAATAAACCCTATTTTGTGTCGGTGTTTGGAATTAGGATCATTAGTATGTCAAATAATTGATAGGGATGAATAAACCATGTTGTGTGATGTTATAATGGTGTGAAATGATTATGAAATGGTGTTCCTAATGTCCCAATTCGTATTAGTAAGTTTGGAAATGATAAAGAATACAAAATCTTTGTCAAAAGTTGAGAAAATCTTGTCTGGGACGTGGGAACCGGTTCCTGTGGGGAGGAACGAGTTCCAGTGTTAAATTGCAAAGCGGGATTTTACACTCGGGAACCGGTTCTGTATGGGTAAGAAGGTTCCCATACAAAAACCAGGCGAGGATTTTTAACTTTCGGGAACCGGTTCCTGTATAGGTAGGAACCGGGTTCCATGTGTATTTTTCCAAATTTTCTAAAACTTCAAAAATTCATATTTTCTAAATCGTAACTCCGATTCGAGCGCCGTTTTCGGCATTATTTCTTAAATTTCAAATACTACCTTTTGAAAAGAGAAAAATATTATTTTGCTAAAATTATTTTAAAATGGTTGAGCTCGATTTTTGAAAAGAGTGAGTAGTTAAGGATAACGGGAACTATTACAGATAGTGCGAGTCACGGATGAGATACTAATGATTACAATGCTGTATTTTGATATTCATTTTGATTAAATGAGATGCATTGGTGAATTGACATGATGTGATTTATATAGATATCATGATCTGTGAATTTGGTTTAGATTGTTTGACAAGTTGAATGGAGATTAACGTTCATGTGATGATTTCTTTTCCTTGTGATTTATTCATGATTGGATTGGTATCATGTGTTATTGTTATTATATACTAGTGATAGTCTTACTGATTGAAGAGTAAGCGTTTGGCATGTTTATGCTTTGTGATAATTTAATTCATGATTATGTTGTTATCATGTGATAGATTGGTATTGGCATTTATGTGGAATTATGTTGTTATCATATTCCGTTGAATTGATGTTGCATGCTTTTATGATGCATGCATGAGCATTTGTTAAATTGGTTCATTCCCATTGTGCGGAAGTGAACTGGCAGAGCCAATAGATTTATCTGGTTCAGAGGTAGTGAGGCTAGATTCTTGACCCGGTGGTTATGGGCGAATCATGGATTGGATTCTTGACTCAGTGTTCTTGGCGAATCATGGATTTACACTATCTTTCCACATGTAAACGGAGCGGTGTGTGTGACTTGGTTTACGTTTTGGTACCACATGCATAGAGTCCGCATTGCATATGGGATTGTAACATGCTAGGATGGTTTCCAGTGTTGCAATTTCCATTGTTTGTTATATACATGTTCATTGTGTGAACTGCCTTGTGAATTGATTATGATTTGTGCTTGGTTAATGGATTAATGTATCTGTTTATTCTATTGTATTCTAAAAACGTATAATGCATGTTATATTGAATTGAGATCTCACCCTTACTTTAACAATTTCAGATCCAAAGTGATTAGCTGCTTGGAGTTGGTGAGGATAGCTCTAGAGTCGAGTTTAGTTAATCTAGTCCGCGTATCAGTGTCGTGCTCTGGTAGATGTAACACTGGGGAAACGTTTGCTTGAATCCTTTAATGGATATTTTGAATAACTTTGAATTATGTTGACTTATTATCCTGGAATAATTGTTGAGTGATGTATTCAGGATTTTGGTTATGTTTTCATTTCCGCTGATAAACATGACGTTGAGTATGATTTATTAATGATTTATTCCTCAGTGAAGGCATGACACATGTTTGGAGAATTTTTATGATTTAAATTGTGACGCCTCTTAATTGTGATTGAAACTCTGATATTAATTCTATAAAACGCGGGTAAATAGAAGGGGGTGTTACAATAGTGGTATCAGAGCATAGTCGGTCGTTGTGACCAGTGTCTTAATGTCATTATCCCTTTGTACGCGACAAGTGTGTACAACACTGTCGGTACTTATTACTTCGATTGATTATTGCGGGGTAGTGTGGAACTAAGTGGGGAGAAGAGATGCTTCCGGATATGTTCGATTGTAAGTCATTGATGCAGTGGTTAGATGTTGGAATCGTTGGACCATGAGTCATAGTTGGAAGTGCAAAAAGGTGAGTCGATTACGAGAGAAAGTGTTGGTAATGATGGTTTATACTTGATATGATTATCGGATGTCTATTGACAAATTGAGGACTTGATCACCTTAATCTCTTGTTGATAGTAGGCGGAATCGTATTGGATGGTATACAATTGTCTTACTATCTAAATGGGGCATAAAGTGATGAATATGAATGAAGTGTGGTAGAATCTAGTGAACCATATGAGTGAGCGAAGACTCTAATAAGGATAATGAATTAAGATGGATGATCGAGTTACGTAGTTGTTAATGATGGTGTGGTGTTTATGTCGTATTCTTGACAGTGAAAGGAAAATCTAAGGCGATGAATTAGGTAGTGAAGAATTGTTTTGAGATTGTTCCGAGTAAGTCGGATTTCGATGGTGGATGAATTTCGGGTGTGTTGACTACAATTGAATAAAGTGGCGACCAGAATCGGTATCCATTGCGGATTGATGATTTAATGGATCGATTAGTTGGAGCTTGTGTATTTAGTAAAATTGATCGATGCGGATATCATCATTCGTGTTAAGGCGGAGGATATTGAGCGCATTTAGGACGGGGTATGGATAATGGTGTCCCAGTTAGGTGTGAGTTCTAATGTCCCCTGGGAATAATATCGACTCATCGTTTGAGCAAGATGTTGGATTAGCTTGAGGCTATTCTTGGGTTGAATGTTTGAAGTTAAACCAAGTGATTATGAATCGTTTGATGAGTCGATGCATATTCTTGGCCTAGAAGATATTTGGTAATTAAGAAGGATGACTCTTAGAAGATGAAGCTGGTGTGGTTGGAATGTTGCAACACTTCCGGTTGATCGTGAAGTTGTCAGTGTGAGTTACCTCTTTGTGTTCTTGAAAAGATTAATTGTGTCAGTGTCAATGGGTGATATAAAGTATGCAATGATGTGGATTGGTTATTGGAATTGTAACAGCGCAATTAATCATGGTGAATGATGTGTGTTACGGTATGTTGAAGTTAGGACCTCAAATTTTGTATTCTATGATGTTTTGGGATTTTCACTCTCACGGGTGAAAAATCGATTACTATCACGAATTGATTTCTGATGACATTTTTGAAAACTTGTAAAATCCATAATTTGAGTTTTGGATGTACGATTTGAGTTTCGTTTGAAGTGTTGGAAAGATAATGTGATGAACTTTGTTTTAAAAATGGTTCCAGCACGTAAGTAATTTATTTATCGTGTAGTGATGTTTGAGGAGAGTCGGATTCTTTGTTAATGTCGTTACGGGTACAAATCTTATTTCTATGACACGATCAAGGCGTCAACCTTAGAGATAGGAAATTGAAGAAGCTATTTGAAGTGCTCGGAGAAATAAATTTGTAAAACCAAGTGTATTGTTTTGGGGATTACGATTGTGAGAAAGGATTCCAAGAGTTGAAGAGGAGGTTGACTAGTGCTCGATTCTAATTTTGCGAATCGTGAGAATCTTCGTGGTGTCTTGTGAGCGTCAGCGATGGAATTAGGTGGTGTTACGATGCAAGATAGGCGGTTGTGACTTATGCTCCAAGGCAGTTGAAGATTCATGAAGGAATTATCCGACTCATGATTTAGAGTTAGCTGTTGTGTAATTATGGAGGCATTATCTGTATGGTTCCGGTTTGAAGTGTTCGGTGATCACAAGAGCACAAGTATCGTTTGATCGAGCGAGTTGAATATGAGGCGGAAGGTGGTTAGAATTCCTCAAAGATTATGATTTTGGTTTGAATCACCATCACGGTAAAGCAAGCGTTGTGGCGGATCGTTAGCGGAAGTCCTTGCATATGTCGATGTTAATGGTTCGTGAATTGGATTTAGTGGGACAATTCGAGACTTAAGTTTGATATGTGGAACTACTCGAAATAGTGTGAAATTGGGCATGTTGACGACTAGTGGTATCTTGGAAGAGATTGAAATGGACAATCGATGTTGGTTTGGTGGATAGTGACATTGATTAACCAAGGTCAAGGGCGAGTTCGAATTGGCGAAATGGCGTTATGAGACTTGGTGATAGAGTGTGTGTTCTAGATGTTCTTTGAGATCGGAAAGAGTATCTTGGAAGAAGGACATCGAAGTGGGTTGAGTATTCATCACAGTGCTACTAAGATGTATCATGATTTGAAGAAATTATTTTGGTGGCACGGAATGAAAAGGAAATTTGTCGAGTTGTGTATGCGTGTTTGGTTTGTCGAATCAAGATTGAACATCGAAGCCGTCGGGATTGATGGAACCGTTGTTCGTTCGGAATGGAAATGGGATGGCATTTCTATGGATTTACGTATGGGTTTCCGAGGACAACGGAGGCTGTGATTCTATTTGGGTTATTGTCGACCGATTGACAAAGTCGCTCACTTTATTCGATAAGAATGGATTATCCGATGGAGAGGTTGGCGGTGTATGTTGAGAGGATTGTAAGTTTGCATGGTATTCCGTCTAGCATTGTGTCGGGTAGAGATCCGAGGTTTACTTCTAAGTTCTGGACAGGATTGCAGGAAGCTTTGGGTACTAAGTTACGATTGAGTTCCGCATATCATCCACAGACAGATGGTCAGACGGAGAGGACGATTCAGTCATCGGAAGATTTGTTAAGAGCTTGTGTGTTAGAGAAGGGTGGAGCTTGGGATAGCTACCTACCGTTGATAGAGTTTACCTACAATAATAGTCTCCATTCGAGTATTGGTATGGCTCCGTTTGAGGCATTGTATGGTAGGAGGTGTCGTACGCCGCTGTTATGGTACGAATCTGGAAAAATGTTGTGATTAGACCAGAGATTGTTCAACAAACTTTAGAAAAGATCAAGATGATTCAGGAGAAGATAAAGGCTTCTCAGGGTCGTCATAAAAGTTATCATGATAGGAGGAGGAAAGATCTTGAGTTTAGTGAAGGAGATCATGTATTCATGCGAGTTACTCCAATGACTGGTATTGGGCGCTTTGAAGTCAAAGAAGTTGACTCCGCGCTTTATTGGTCCGTTTCAGATTACCAAGAGAGTTGGGAAAGTTTCTTATCAGATTGCTTTACCGCAGTCACTTGCAAATTTGCGTGATGTTTTCCATGTACCTCAGTTGAGGAGGTACATTGCGGATCCGTCTCATGAGATTCAAGTAGATGATGTACAGGTACGAGATAATTTGACTGTTGAAGTAGTGCCTGCGCGAATTGAGGATCGGAAAGTGAAGCAACTGCGAGGTAAAGAGATAGCACTAGTACAGTAGCTTGGGAGGACCGGTGAAGGAATGTCACTTGGGAGCTGGAAGTCGGATGAAGGACTCGTATCCGAACTTTCGTCTAAGGTATGTTTTCGAGGCGAAAACTCTTTTAGTGGGGAGAGTTGTGACATCCCGATTTAATTCAAATATTAAATAAGTGAGAATTTAATTATTTAATTAATTAAAGTCTTAAGTATTAATTTTATTTGGATTAATTGGATCATTTAATAAAGAAGGATTGGAGGTGTGGAGTAATTAGTAGTATGAGGAGTAAATTACTCTACTTTACTAATTATTATTATTTTATTTTATTGGAATAAATAAAGGAACATTAGAAGGAATATAAAAAGAAAGGAAAGGAAAAATAGTTTTTTGGGAGAAAAGTCATTTCGTAGAATTGGAGAAAGAAGAAGAGAGGAAAAGCCGGCCTTGAGAGAAATCAAGAATCATCGCGAGGTAAGGGTGATTTCATTCGGTTAATATGTTTTATGGGTTTTGGGAATCATAGGGATAATTGGGTATGTTAGGAGGTTTGAATTTTGATGATTATAAGTTATAGGAATAAACCCTATTTTGTGTCGGTGTTTGGAATTAGGATCATTAGTATGTCAAATAATTGATAGGGATGAATAAACCATGTTGTGTGAAGTTTTAATGGTGTGAAATGATTATGAAATGGTGTTCCTAATGTCCCAATTCGTATTAGTAAGTTTGGAAATGATAAAGAATACAAAATCTTGTCAAAAGTTGCGGAAAATCTTGTCAGGACGTGGGAACCGGTTCCACATGGGGAAGAACCGAGTTCAGTGTTAAATGCAAAGCTGGGATTTTACACTCGGGAACGGTTCTGTATGGGTAGGAACAGGTTCCCATACAAAAACCAGGGGCGAGGATTTTTAACTTTCGAGAACGGTTCTGTAAAGGTAGGAACCGGGTTCCATGTGTATTTTCAAATTTTTAAAACTTCAAAATTCATATTTTCTAAACCGTAACTCGATTCGGTGCCGTTTCGACATTATTTCTTAAATTTCAAATACTACCTTTTGAAAAGAGAAAAATATTATTTTGCTAAAATTATTTTAAAAATGGTTGAGCTCGATTTTTGAAAAGAGTGAGTAGTTAAGGATAACGGGAACTATTACGAATAGTACAGTCACGGATGAGATACTAATGATTACAATGCTGTATTTTGATATTCATTTTGATTAAATGAGATGCATTTGTAAATTGACATGATGTGATTTATATTGATATCATGATCTGTGAATTTGGTTTAGATTGTTTGACAAGTTGAATGGAGATTGACGTTCATGTGATGATTTCTTTTCCTTGTGATTTATTCATGATTGGATTGGTATCATGTGTTATTGTTATTATATACTGGTGATAGTCTTACTGATTGAAGAGTAAGCGTTTGGCATGTTTATGCTTTGTGATAATTTAATTCATGATTATGTTGTTATCATGTGATAGATTGGTATTGGCATTTATGTGGAATTATGTTGTTATCATATTAGTTGAATTGATGTTGCATGCTTTTATGATGCATGCATGAGCAATGTTAAATTGGTTCATTCCATTGTGCGGAAGTGGTAGCGAGCCAATAGATTTACAGTTCGAGTAGTGAGGCTAGATTCTTGACCGGTGGTTATGGGCGAATCATGGATTGGATTGTTGACTCGATGCAGGCGAATCATGGATTTACTGTCTTTCCACATGTAAGCGGAGCGGTGTGTGTGACTTGGTTCACGTTTGGTACCACATGCATAGAGTCCGCATTGCATATGGGATTGTAACATGCTAGGATGGTTTCGATGTTGCAATTTCCATTGTTTGTTATATACATGTTCATTGTGTGAAGCCTTGTGAATTGATTATGATTTGTGCTTGGTTAATGGATTAATGTATCATTTATTACATTGTATTCTAAAAACGTATAATGCATGTTATATTGAATTGAGATCTCACCCTTACTTTAACAATTTCAGATCCGAAGTGATTAGCTTCTTGGAGTTGGTGAGGATAGCTCTAGAGTCGAGTTTAGTTAATCTAGTCCGGCGTATCGATTAATCGTGCTCGGTAGATGTAACGGGAAGCGTTTGCTTGAATCCTTTAATGGATATTTTGAATAACTTTGAATTATGTTGACTTATTATCAATAATTGTTGAGTGATGTATTCAGGATTTTGGTTATGTTTTCATTTCCGCTGATAAACATGACGTTGAGTATGATTTATTAATGATTTATTCCTCAGTGAAGGCATGACACATGTTTGGAAAAATTTTATGATTTAAATTGTGACGCCTCTTAATTGTGATTGAAACTACGATATTAATTCTATAAAGCGGGTAAATAGAAGGGGTGTTACAATAGTGGTATCGAGCATAGTCGGTCGTTGTGACGGTGTCTTAATGTCATTATCCCTTTATCGCGACAAGTGTGTACAACACGGTACTTATTACTTACGATTGATTATTGCGGGAGTAGTGTGGAACTAAGTGGGGAGAAGAGATGCTTCCGGATATGTTCGATTGTAAGTCATTGGTACAAGTGGTTAGAAATGTTGGAATCGTTGGACCATGAGTCATAGTTGGAAGTGCAAAAGGTGGTACGATTACGAGAGCGAGAAAGTGTTGGTAATGATGGTTTATACTTGATATGATTATCGGATGTCTATTGACAAATTGAGGACTTGATCACCCTTAATCTCTTGTTGATAGTAGGCGGAATCGTATTGGATGGTATACAATTGTCTTACTATCTAAATGGGGCATAAAGTGATGAATATGAATGAAGTGTGGTAGAAGCTCGTGAACCATATGAGTGAGCGAAGACTCTAATAAGGATAATGAATTAAGATGGATGATCGAGTTACGTAGTTGTTAATGATGGTGTGGTGTTTATCGTATTCTTGACAGTGAAAGGAAAATCTAAGGCGATGAATTACGGTAGTGAAGAATTGTTTTGAGATTGTTCGAGTAAGTCAGATTACCCGATGGTGGATGAATTTCAGGTGTGTTGACTACGAGCAATTGAATAAAGTGACGACCAAGAATCGGTATCCATTGCGGGGATTGATGATTTGATGGATCAATTAGTTGGAGCTTGTGTATTTAGTAAAATTGATCGATGCGGATATCATCATTCATGTTAAAGCGGAGGATATTGAAGCATTTAGACGGGGTATGGATAATGGTGTCCCAGTTAGGTGTGAGTTCTAATGTCTATCATACCCCAAAATTTGCCCTCCATCTTCTCAAGATATTTCATACATCCATGCTCAATGATTCCTCGAGTTGATCGGACAAGCTCTCTCTAGACAATCAACCCAACTAGGGTTTGGTATCTCTCGATTCAAGATGGACTTCCAACATCTCCAATGGTCTTCATGCCTTCTCATATGCTTCAAAGATTCTCCATGTCAAGTTTCAAGCTTCACAGATCAAGTTTCCTCAGATAATTGCTCAGATGGTTGAAAATTAGTTGTATTGGACAAAAAGTCAACTATGGTCAACCTACAGTCAAACTTCATAATCTTGGGTCAACATCCTCATTTGGAAGTTACATTCATCATTTGATCAAGGGTTGATCATGATTCATCAAGAAAATTCAAGATTTGCTCAAAAGTCAAACTTTCTAAATTAGGGTTTCTAGGTGAAAAGTCAATGAACTTTGGTGATCATAACTTTCTCATACTTTCTCGAAATTTTTCCTACCTCTTGTTTTGAAGGAAATTCAATTCTCTACAACTTCATGTCTCACAAGAATGTCCAAAAAATGCTTCATTTGAGAGGTATAGCTCAAAACATTACAGGTCATTTTCAAAGTCAACAAAAAGTCAACTTTTTTTCTTGAAGATATATTGAGCATGGAAACTCCAATTGAGATGAGACCAAAAAGGTTGGTTAGAGGACTCTTAGAGCTTTCCAAAAAGTCCAAGAACACTCAAAAATGTGGAAAATTAAGCAAGATACACTATTCAGAAGTTGGGCAATTTTGGACAATTGCACAAAAGGACATTTTGGTCAAAATGCAAAATTTTCCAAATGGGCCTAAAATCTTTTGATCCAAACTTGTTCATGACATTATTCTTGACCCATAAATGCTTGGCCATGGTGATTTTCTATTTTTATGATTTATCTTTGAATTTTATAACATTTAATTAAAAAATTAAGTATTTTTTCAAAAGGATTGGATTTATATCTTCCTTGAAGTCCAAGAAAGCCCAAGACTCTTGCCAAATTCGTGCATGATCATGCATTGAAGAGGAAATCAAATTTTCTTCAAGAAAATTGATTTTATTTGAAAAAAATTGAATGCTCCAAATCATATCTTTTTTCACTCCTTTTTCTCTCCAAATCCTCTCTATAAATACCAAGCATCATAGCCAGCCACAAGGACGAAACCCTAGCCCTTGCACTAACCCTTATTTTGCCAAAATATTTCTCAAACTTTTGAAAATCGTGTTTCAATTTCCAGCAAGTTTCAGGCCAATTTGATCGTTCCATCGTGCTCAAGAGGTTCCCAGCAATCAAAAGCAACCTTTACTCGTGCCAAGACAGCCCAGAACTCGATCTAGAGCTTGCTCCGATTTGGTAAAAACTTGAAAATCGAATTTCTTATTTCATGCGTTATTAACTGCTTTTATGTGTTTGAATGAACTCAGGACACTCAATATATCAGGAATGATGCATCTCATGCAAGCATACACGCATAAATCATACGTTGCCATGGCTAGGGTTCGATGAACTGTTTTCTTCGAAACTGAAAATCCAGGACGATTTAGGGCAAGAGAACCACACCATTGAACTCGCAGCCATCCAATTAGGGGGGTAGGGTATCTTTTTTCTGTTTATTCGCGTTATTTTTGCAGATCCCAGAATTATGGTCGCCAAAGAAGACGACCGGAGCTAGGGCTCCGGCGTCGTTGACTGGCGTGGACCGGGGGAGGCATGCGTGGCGCGAAGGAGGCTTCTGATTTGTCCATTCGTTCAAACCGGGACCCACCTGCTGACTGCGCGTTGGAATTTCAAAAGTCCAGGACACGTATTCATTCATAAACCTTTGCTTGAATTTTCCAGACACAAAGTACACGCTGTCCCAGTGGTTAAGGCATTGTTTTGAAGAGATTCTCCAGGAGGTCACAGGTTCAAGTCCTTCCAGGACCATTCTCTTCTTTTCTTTTACAAACTTGCACTATTTTAATATTTTTCTATATTTTTAATATTTGCATACTATTTTAATTTATTTTCATATTTTATTTATGCATTAAAAAATCATCAAAAATTAATTTTCTTCTTACATTATTTTCAGAAAACCTTTATTTAATTTATAAAATTAAAAAAATACAATTTTGCATGCATATTTATTTTTATTCATATTTTTGCATTTTAATCACTTTTAATTCATTTTAAATTGTTTAATTGCATCCAAAAAATCCCAAAAATTTATTTTAGCATATTTATATTATTTCTAGCATGTAATAATTTTCTCATATAAAAATTTGCATTTTTACTAACATTTTTCTCTTGTTCGATTCATATCGTATTTTCCGATTTCTCATTCCTTTACAGGTTGATCCGATTCAGACGATTCTTTCTTTATCGTTTTTATTTTTCAATAATGTAACTGTCTATGGGATGTAATAGTTTAAATTAGGATCTTTATTTTCCGCATTTTTAAATTATGTATCTGCCCCAAAGCCATGTAATAGCGTAGGACATTTATCTTTCCGCATCTTTACATTCCGCATTTTAATTTCTGCACCCTATAAACTGCTAGTAACTAGGCGTGTATGTCAAGATAATAACGAACATAGCCCACTAATTTGCAAGATAAAATATCTGAAATCAACACACTTCTTTCACACACGCACCCCTTAGGGTAATTCTCTCTCGTTGCCTTTGCGAATCCAAATGGTCAAGTCCCTCGAACGTAGAGGTATTCGAGCACCGTTGCCTTCAAAACAAATCATCATAGTCCGTTCGATACAAAGATCATAAGACCCATGATGTCGCTTCCGAATACATGATCTTGACCCTTGATTGTCGCCTACGAAAAATGATGATAGTCCCTTCGAATGTGCTAGGATACTTCCTACAAGTTGCCTTCATGACCATCGATGTCCCTTGAATGTCCGCTTACATCCAACGAATGGAGCTACCTACTAACTAATGGTATGGCTAGCGCTATTCTAAAGGAACGTAACAATACAAAAAACGACCAATTCTGAGTAGGTGATAAGACTTTTAGTTGCTTGCTCTATCAAATGCTTTTCACACCACATACTCTTTTTCAAAATTCAAACTTCTTTCCAAAACAAAACATTTCCAAACACTTTGTATACATTCCTACATGAATCATTACAAAGTCAAAGCGAAATGCCTTTTCAAAACATTTTTGTCAAACACACAGAAAGCACAATTTTAAAAGGTGATCTAGAGCAACTAAGAGCCCGTAGATAACTACGGATGGAAAGGGGTGCTAATACCTTCCCTTTTCATAACCATTCTCCCGAACTCAGAATCTAAACGAAGGTCTTTTTCTATACTTTTACCTTCCCTTAATTGGATAAAAATAAAAGTCGGTGGCGACTCTTGCTATCCGCACATTTGCGATACAAAAATCCTACAAAGTCAGTTCACCGTGTTACAGAACTGGCGACTCTGCTGGGGAGAAATCCTAAAAGAGAGAATTGCCTTAGGGATTTCTAGATAACCTTTATTGCTTTTTGTTTGACTTGTATGCTTTATCTTTTAAGGGTTTCTTGGGTATTATATTTGTGGGGGATCCTACACCCGGAATCGGGTTTCCTTTTAGGTAAGTAGCAATAAATCATCGCGACCTCTAGACGTATAACTAAACAGTCAACATGATGGCTACGTTAGCGTGACACTTTGGATGTCCTGATACTCTTCATTTCCAAGTTGAGGATAGTATTTGGCTTCTGCGTGGTGTCGTCAAGCGCTAACTAAACTTTTAGAACCTTAATTGACCCATCTTGGCCATTAGAAGGTAGTGAGATGGCCGGCTTTGAGTGTAGACCGAGGTTGGTTGATACTCGATGCTCGCTCATTGAGATCGGACTTTTGGGATATTTTCGATCGACCACTTGGTAGTCGTATTGAAATAAGCGCCTCTGAAAGATCAATGATGTGAGATTCCTAGAACCCGGTTACTATTATAGGACAGGATGAACCAACTCAAACTTTTGGTAGGGTAATCACCTATACCTCATGCAAGCCTTAAACCTAGGCTCATTGTGTGAATTGTTTGTGTGTGCTAAACATGACATCATTACATCATTCGCATTGCATATCATTTCTAACTATTTCAAGGACCTAGGGATTTATCTTTGCTCTATTTTGTAGGGATTATGGCTTCTAGAAAGACTATCCGAATAAACTTCATGGGTATACCTTCTCATTTCGAAAATTGGTTTGAGAATTCCGACCATGCTCGGTTCATCAAAGACATGGTTATCTACTTGATTTGGTTATCTCCGGTTTTGAAGAAGATATGATGCATGTCCTATTCCAGTTCTTTGATCCGAAGCACCATTGCTTTACATTCCCAGATTATCAGTTGGTTCCTACCTTGGAAGAGTTCTCTAAGTTACTTGGGATACCTATTCTTGATCAAATGCCATTCACCGGTTTAGAAAAGGTTCCTAAGTATGAAGACATTGCATCCGCCTTACATCTTAAGCGCTCAGACATTGAAACCAATTGGGAAACTAGAAGTGGAGTTAAGGGTTTACTTGCCAAGTTCTTAATTAAGAAAGCCCGAGAATTCCTCAAAGTTATGAGTTTCCATGCATTCGAAGACATTGTGGCCTTGCTAATCTATGGTTTGGTTCTATTCCCTAACTCGGATCAATTCATAGATGTCAATGCCATCAAGTTGTTTCTTACCCGTAATCCTGTGCCTACTTTACTTGGGGATATCCTACATTCTCTCCAAACTCGTACTACTAAAAGACAAGGAACTCTCATGTGTTGTATACCGTTACTTTCCAGGTGGTTTATTTGCACCTTCCTCCATCGAGTTTTGAAGAATGAACAAAGGTTGAGATGGTCTCAAAGGTTGATGTCACTCTCTCATTCGGATATCCGTTGGAGCCTTTTCTCTCAAAGGACTTCACATTCATTGGCGTTGTGGAGAATTCCCTAATGTACCACTCCTTGGTATAAGGGAGGTATTACTTACCCTTCCTTAGCTCTACGTCGGTTTGGTTTTGCCGAAGAGATGGTCCACATGATATGCTTCTCCAAGATATTGTGTTCGACTACAATCACGATCTCGAGTGCACGCGAAGGTTCATACGCTTGGGGCATGGTAAAGAAGGCGATACCAAGACTTTGGGGCACGAACTCCATTCCTTGGGAACCTTACCTCAAATGGGTGCGAGCTCGAGCTCAAAACCTCATGATGCCATTCACGCTGTTCTACCGGTAATTATGGAACCGGTTGCTATAGGTGGCGTATCCTATACCGTTCTCTATCGACATGCCTCGATTTTGAAGAATTGAAGAGCACGGATTCGACTTAAAGAAGAGGATACCTTTGAAGCTCGGTGTTATGCAAGTGAGAAGAAGGTGCTAGAGTTGACAAAGCTACTTCACGAGGCGAAACATCAGCCTACATCGGCACCAAGAGGAGCGCCATGCGAGACTTAGAGCTTGAGTTTTTATGCTTTTCTTTTGTTATTGTTTTGAACTATCTTTTGTACTTAAAAAAAATAATAAAAAGTACTAATAAATGTTTGTTCATTGCTTGTTTAACAAATTTAAATCTCTAAGGTCCTTGAAAACATTGCATTGCATTCGCATAAACATCGCATATCATAGCATAACATCGCATCACGGTACATTGAAGATTGGTTTTCTCATTTGCTCGCTATTTATTTTAGCGAAATGGCTCTTGAGCAGATCTGTCAAAGATCTTCAAGCTCGAATGCTCGATTTGAGATGTTCACCGGCTTGGTCCAAGGCCAAGAAGATCGGAAGAAGCTCATCAACGAAAGAAGAAGGTTGTTGGTCTCCTCGACATGGGACACTACAAAGGTGGTCCTAAGAGGTTGATCGGATAGAACTCTCGGAAGGAAGTGTCAAGGCGAAAAAGTAACAAAGGTAATGGTGAAGCGATCGACTGAGATTGAGAAGAACTATGATGATGGCCAATACTCGGATGAGGATGACAAGTACAAGCAACTTGAAGATCGTCGAATCTTGTGGAAAACACGAAGATGTCGGGCTGAATTTTGATGATCGAGTCTTGTCCACAGTGTTGTGATTCCTCCCAAGTTCAAAGTTCCTACTTTTGCTAAGTATGATGGCATGTCTTGCCCTAAGTGCATTTGAAGTCCTATGTCTAGAAGATCAATCCCATGATGACGAGAAAGTTGTGGATGCACTATTTTCAAGAGAGTTTGTCAGAACTCGGTTGGAATGGTACTATCGGCTAGAGAACCGTATCCGTACTTGGGTGACTTAGGCGATGCTTTCTGACGATATGAGTACAATCTTTGAATTGACACCCTCGCATGCAACTACAAAGCATGTCATGGGTCGTGATGAGAAGTTCAAGGGTATACTCGAGTGGAGAGATCTAGCGGTGAGTTCACCACCCTTGTCCAATAGGGAGTTGGTTGATATGTTTATGGGAACAGCGGGGCCCATTCTTTAATCATCGATTGGAAACTCTTGATAGGATTCACCGGTGATTAAATGACGCATTGTTTGGTATCAAGGTGGAAAGATTCGGTAGAGACATCTTCAAATCTTTGCGAAGAGATCTTTTGGTGCTAAGAAAAGAAGCTAATGTTGTGTATGGTCGGAAAAGCCGAGCCAAGACCGACCGCTCAATCGTGGGAAGTTGTGATCTCGATCCTACATCGGCTGACCTCGGTGAGACAACGCGTGGCGAGCAGCGCCATGAAGGCGGTTTGAATCAACATGCCATTGTCATAGCCTTGCAACACATGTTGAAAGCGGTGATTACCTTGAGGATCCTCCTCGAGAATGTCAACACCTTATCTCCAGTACAATCCTAATGCTAAGTGTGCTTACCATTCCAATAGCCGGGACATAGTCTTGATGATTGTTGGGCTCGAAGAACAAGATTCAAGATATGATTGAGGCTAAGCAGTTGAGTTTGATCCTCTGTTGAGACTCGAATGTGATCAACGCCTATGCTAATCATGACAAAAGTTCCAATCTTTGTTGGTGGCGATACTTATGTTTTCAACATAGATGACTTGACCATTCCTCTGATGAGTGTTAAGAAGAATTTGCTAGAAGCCAGTGTCAACCCAGGATGCCCAAAGAAATGCCGTTGGTGCCCATCTCCACCTGATTGTTGTGCTTGGTTGACAAGACGCGTTCAGTGCATGATGGATAACCGGGAGATACTATTCCTAAAACCACCTGTGCACAAGCTGTGTGATGAAATGTCTAAGTTGAAGATTGACAATGCAAACGAAGATGTACCATCTGTGTGGGATACCTTGGGGCAGCCAACTGGAAAGTATGATTACATGGTGAAGTACACTGTTCCTTAGAGCTACAAGATTCCTATTGAAGATGTTAAGGCGACCGGATGGGGTGACGATTTCCCAGAAGATTATGCTGATGTTAACACAATATGGATTTCCTCTACTGATCCTGTGCCTAAAGTGGCGCCTCTCATTATTACCTCTCCAAGGCCAGTTCCGTATTCCTCTGACAAGGCTATCCCTTGGAATTATGGACCTGATGTTTACTATCATGGCGTCAAGCAAGACCCTCTGACCATTGAAGATCTTACAGTTGAAGCTACCATTCATGACATTGACAACATCACCGGATCAATTAAGGTGACCCGAACCGGAAGGGTTTTCTCTCCAGAAATCTCTCCTCCAAAAGACACTGCGACTCCAGCTCGCATTCCAGCTATTCAATCCATTCCCCAGAACCCGATGACTCATCACCTTTCGGAAGTACCAAAGGAATTCTTGAAGACACCTCAAACAAGAAATGGAGGAAGTTACGAAGATAATCAAGAAAAGTGACTACAATGTTGTGGAACAATTGGGAGACTCCATCCAAGATCTCCATGCTTGCTCTGCTCTTGTGCTCACGAGGCTCATGCTAACGCCTTGGTGAAGTTTACGAAGAATGCTCACGTCCAAAGACACTACCAGACCGGTTTGAAGTACATATTGCTAGCCTAGCGCCAACAACGGCCTAGGCTTCTCGATCTTGATTTGACTCTGCCGGAAGGAAACACAACAAAGCCTTGCACATCTACATTGAATGCAAGGCGTTACATTATCTCATGTTTTGGTGGATACGGTTACGCTCTGAATATCCTTCGAAGGCATTTTTGATCGACTTAATGTTGAAGGGTTGGTTACGAGACCCGGTGACATTATTGTGAGAGCTTTTGATGGTTCTAGCGAGCAGTGCTTGGAGAGCTCACTCTGCTGTCAAAGTCGGTTCCCGACTTTTGACTCCACATTCTTTGTCATGGACATCCGTCCGACTTACTCTTACCTACTTGGATGCCCTTGGATACATGGGGCGGTATTACCTCTACCTTGCATCGGTTGAAGTACCGGTGAAAGGGAAGGTTGTTCGGTGTGCGGTGAAGAAGAGTATATGGTCGATCATCTACGGTCATTCCGATACCTCGAGATGGAAGGAGAATTCTTGAGACTCCTGTCAAGCTTTTGAAACAATACCCGAGTCATGCTGTTGACTCTCCTGTCACTCTGAGTTCTGCTCCTCTAGGATGGCCTCGTTGAAAGATGCTCAGGCTTTGTTGAAGAAGGTAGTACTATTTGGGGTCAGCTCCCGATCTTCCTTTCAAATTTGGTGGTTTAGGCTTCACCATCAAGGTCGGAAGATGATCGCCCTTGACGTGCGGCCAACTTCCTTTCCGCATCGGCAGTGGAATCCATGCTATAGAAGGCGGCGACAACGACTTCGACATCGGCAAGTGGATCTTCGAACTCGGACAAAGGGCTCAGCAATTGGAAGACCGAAGACGTCATACCAATCTCCTTTAGTCAGGAGTAATTGCTCTTGTTTTGTTGCTTTTCGTATTTCTTTATGTTTTGAACAATAAACTTTGAAAGCCTAGTGCCTTACCCGGGGCATCATGGCTCGTCTGCGAGGGTTATTATCTATCGTTTGCGTATTTTCATTCAATAAATTCGTTGGACTTTTGCATTCAATTGTTTGTTTTCTTTCTTTTACTTTATCACCTTCAAAAGCTATGTGTTTCTTACACACCCGTGATACAACTGCGAATCACTCGAATCTCGTTAATATGACTATGCTATTGCTAAATATGACTTGATAATCGGATCTACCAAGCGAAGGCGAAAGTGAGGAAGATTGTGAAGTGCCAAGAGAACTTGCGGTGCTACAGCAAAAGGAAGCGAGTTATCTGACCACGAAGAAGCGAGTTGAGGTTGTGCATTTGAGTCTGAAGGCGAAAAGAGATCAAGATAGGAGCGGGTCTTGAGAGCATGTTAAAGAAAGATTGGTTCGGATGCTACGAGACTATATTAAGGTTTTGCTTGGTCATACGAAGACATGCTGGTTTAGACATTGATATTGTGGTACAGATTGCCGACAAAGAGGGTTTCTCAATGAAACGGAAGGTTAAATCGCATGCGTCCGAGATGTCGAGAGAAAATCAAAGTGAAGTAATGAAGCGGTTCAACGCCGGTTTCTTAATTGTTACTTCCTATCCACGATGGGTTGCAAGCGTGGTACCCGTACCTAAACGATGGCAAAATGCGAATGTGTGTGGATTAGAGATCTGAACAAAGCAAGTCGAAGCGATTTTCCACTTCCTCGTATTGATGTTACGGTAAACAACACCGCTCGACAGCGACATCTTATACAAAGCGCAACCACGACTTGTGCTTACTCATTGTGTAGATCGAGAAAACATCAATACGTATCATGGAAGAGTTACGAGGCGCATTTGGTACCCTCGATTGGACACACCATGGCTAAGAAGATTTTGAGAACGAGTTACTATTGGTCTACCATGGCGATTGTCATCCTCGCTCGATCTTGTCACAAATTCGGTTATGCCGATAAAGTACCGTACCTCCAGTACCTCTGAACGTTTTAAATTCTCCTTGGCCTTTTGCAATGTGGGGCATTGACATGATAGGAGAAATCAAGCCCACCGCTTCCAATGGACATTGTTTCATCCTTGTGGCAATTGACTATTTCACCAAGTGGGTAGAAGCGACCTCGTTCGCATACATTACTAAGAATGTTGTGGCTCGATTCATCAAACATAATCTTATCTGTCGATATGGCATTCCCGAAAGGATTATCACAGATAACGGGTCCAATCTCAACAATAAGATGATCACCGAACTCTGCACGCAGTTCAAGATCAAACATCACAATTCTTTTCCGTATCGGCCTAAGATGAATGGCGCTGTGGAAGCCGCCAACAAGAACATTAAGAAGATTATCTGAAGATGGCGGTGACCTACAAAGATTGGCATGAGATGTTACCATTTGCTCTTCATGGTTATCGTACTGACGGACATCCACGGTAACTCCTTCTCTCTAGTATACGGTATGGAAGCCGTCTTACCCATCGAGTTCGAGATACCCTCGACGAGTCCTCCGGGAGGCGAGTTAGGCGAGCGATTGGGTCAGACTTCGCCTTGACCAGATTAACTTGATTGATGAGAAGCGACTCGCATCTATACGCCATGGACAGATCTATCAAAAGCGAATGATCGAGCATTTAACAAGAAGGTCAAGCAGGGTCTACCAAGTCGGTGATCTAGTAGTCAAGCACATCATTACGCCTGGTGATCCTGGGGCAAATGGACTCCGACTCGAGGGACGTTTGTAGTCAAGGCGGTATTTTTGGCGGGCTATGATACTTAGCACCATGGATGGTGAAGACTTCACACCACAATGAGCATAAACATAGTCAAAAATACTACGCATAAAGAGACCGCTAGGTCGGTGACCTAGGCAAAAATAAGGGCATCTGGCGAACCAAAGGGTTCGGGCAAAGTTAAGGATATATACAAAAACATGTACACCGTGAGAAAACACGAAAAGGCGGCTTTGGCAAAAGGTATCGGTAATTGAAAACCGAAAGGCGGTCTAGAGCAAAGTTAGGGATTCAAGCGTCGACTATGTCTCTTCGGTCACACTTCCGGACTACTATCGGCATTCAAGATTCAAATGGCGAGATCAATTCACTCACTTTCTCGACCAGGAGATGAGATAGTTGAAATATATGAGCACTAGCATAGTTGAGACTTAACGATTGTTTCATAGCTTTTACCTTTCACATGTACAAAATTACTCGGCCATACATACCTTTCAAATAAATACAAGTTCTTTCTCTTTACAATTTTCACTATTTTGGTTTGCATAAAGTCCAACGTTTGCTTTGAATGATTATATGCATTTGACAATAAGAATCTAATCACAAACATACGAAAAGTGAACATACAAAGTACTTACTACGAGCTCCGGGGTGGGGCGGCGAAAGTCACCAAAACATTCCCCCACAGCATGATCCCCACAAGGTGTCACTCACAACACAACTTCCCAGTGAGCAAAGGAATCCACGAAGCAATTCCACTCAACTAAGCAATGTTACATCGGTCTCAGCGGTAACACCTCACCCCGATCAAGGTATTTATCCCGGTGGGTATCTCTCGATCCTTTCCTTTTTCCCAGTAGCGTATCTAGACCGAAACTTGGTCGGATAGTGCAGGAGAAACCATCTTCATCTCGGCTGGGATTACAGATTCTGACCCTTCCAACCAGGTCTCCAACTACAATTGCTCTCCAGCGAGATCAGCTCGAATCCCGATGGGCGCCTCACAGATTCCCTCAGCAGGATCTACACTCAGAATCCCCAACGGATCGCCTCCCAGATTCTCCTCAGCAGAGTTTGTATATGAGATCTCCAACAACGAGCCTCTCAAATCTCTACAATATCTAGGCCCAAGACTTGGTCAGATAGTGCATCGAAGGAATACAGGATTTCTTTCTTCTCCTTCAAGAGCGGGGTTCTCACCTACTCAATCCCCTAAACAAGAGTCAGAAATCTTCAAACAAAACATCCGCATCTTCTTCAAGATGGATATGTTTTGAAATACCACAACATCTATCATTCATACATTTCTCATAAAGTCATAATTCATGCATATGTCATTCATGTACACTGTCATACATCATACTTTGCATAAAACTAACCAATATTCTATCAAAGTTCCTCTTGTTTTCTCCAAAGCAGTGTGATCCTTGGCATAAGCAGGTCGAGTTAAGCCCGAATCGGCGGAAAACTATCTGAAAGACCGCCCTTGGTTGTCCTCCGACGGTGGTCGAGGATTAAGCCCGAATCGGCGGAAAACTATCGAAAGACCGCCCTTGGTTGTCCTCCGACGGTAGGTCCGAGATTAAGCCCGAATCGTGGAAAACTATCGAAAGACCGCCCTTGGTTGTCCTCCGACGGTGGTCATTAAGCCCCAATCGGCGGAAAACTATCGAAAGACCGCCCTTGGTTGTCCTCCGGCGACTAGTCGAGTTAAGCCCAATCGGCGAGAAAACTATCGAAAGACCGCTAGTTATCCTCCGACAGCAGCGGTGGATCAACACCCGATACACAACAGGGAAGATATCCACATTTTGCCAACTACTAGTAATCGGCACAAAGATTTATTCGATCCTTTCTTATTATCAACAGCAACTACAGAGTTTAGCATACGACTCAGTTGCCTTGGATGGCATCTTAAGCCCATCTCCGACTACTTATCAACGATGCTTCACTTTGAATCTGCATATATGGTTAAAAATCAATGCAAACCAATAACTTCATTCAAAAATGGACACGAAGTCTAACGTCGACTCCTCGGATGGCATCTTAAGCCCATCTCCATGCTCCTTCGAAGCGACTCTGAGCCTGGCGTCGGCTCACTCCCGGCATCGATCTTTCGGATGGCATCTTAAGCCCATCCCGTCAATTCTTCTATCGACATTCTTGAGTCTAGCATACGACTCATCCCCCAGTGAAGTATCCAACTTCTCCAAATGGCATCTGTAAGCCCATTCCGCATCATCCACCAGCGGTAGTGCAAATTTTGGTGTACTCGGTGTTCAATCATCTTCTACCTCCGGTCACGAAAGACAAGCGTGTCAATCTAACCCTCTAGTACAAGAAGATTGAGCAGGGCATTATCATACCCAAAACTTGCCCTCCATCTTCTCAAGATATTTCATACATCCATGCTCGAAGTTCCTCGAGAGTTGATCGAGACAAACTCTCTCTAGACAATCAACCCAAACTAGGGTTTGGTATCTCTCGATTCAAGATGGACTTCAACATCTCCAATGGTCTTCATGCCTTCTCATATGCTTCAAAGATTCTCCATGTCATGTTTCAAGCTTCACAGATCAAGTTTCCTCAGACAATTGCTCAGATGGTTGAAAATCAGTTGTATTGGACAAAAAGTCAACTATGGTCAACCTACAGTCAAACTTCATAATCTTGGGTCAACATCCTCATTTGGAAGTTACATTCATCATTTGATCAAGGGTTGATCATGATTCATCAAGAAAACTCAAGATTTGCTCAAAAGTCAAACTTTCTAAATTAGGGTTTCTAGGTGAAAAGTCAATTGAACTTTGAGTGATCATAACTTTCTCATACTTTCTCAGAAAGTTTCCACCACCTCTTGTTTTGAAGGAAATTCAATTCTCTACAACTTCATGTCTCACAAGAATGTCCAAAAAATGCTTCATTTGAGAGGTATAGCTCAAAACATTACAGGTCAATTTCAAAGTCAACAAAAAGTCAACTTTTTGTCTTGAAGATATATTGAGCATGGAAACTCCAATTGAGATGAGACCAAAAAGGTTGGTTAGAGGACTCTTAGAGCTTTCCAAAAAGTCCAAGAACACTCAAAAATGTGGAAAATTAAGCAAGATACACTATTCAGAAGTTGGGCAATTTTGGACAATTGCACAAAAGGACATTTTGGTCAAAATGCAAAATTTTCCAAATGGGCCTAAAATCTTTTGATCCAAACTTGTTCATGACATTATTCTTGACCCATAAATGCTTGGCCATGGTGATTTTCTATTTTTATGATTTATCTTTGAATTTTATAACATTTAATTCAAAAATTAAGTATTTTTTCAAAAGAATTGGATTTATATCTTCCTTGAAGTCCAAGAATGCTCCAAATCATATCTTTTTTCACTCCTTTTTCTCTCCAAATCCTCTCTATAAATACCAAGCATCATAGCCAGCCACAAGGACGAAACCCTAGCCCTTGCACTAACCCTTATTTTGCCAAAATATTTCTCAAACTTTTGAAAATCGTGTTTCAATTTCCAGCAAGTTTCAGGCCAATTTGATCGTTCCATCGTGCTCAAGAGGTTCCCAGCAATCAAAAGCAACCTTTACTCGTGCCAAGACAGCCCAGAACTCGATCTAGAGCTTGCTCCGATTTGGTAAAAACTTGAAAATCGAATTTCTTATTTCATGCGTTATTAACTGCTTTTATGTGTTTGAATGAACTCAGGACACTCAATATATCAGGAATGATGCATCTCATGCAAGCATACACGCATAAATCATACGTTGCCATGGCTAGGGTTCGATGTTGTTTTCTTGGCGAAAATCCGGGCGATTTAGGGCAAGAGACCACACACATTGAACTCATGACCATCAATTAGGGGTAGGGTATCTTTTACATTTATTCGCGTTATTTTGCGGATCGAATTATGGTGCCAAGAAGGCGGAGCTAGGGCTCCGGCGTCGTTGACTGGCGTGGACCGGGGGAGGCATGCGTGGCGCGAAGGAGGCTTCTGATTTGTCCATTCGTTCAAACCGGGACCCACCTGCTGATTGCGCGTTTGAATTTCAAAAGTCCAGGACACGTATTCATTCATAAACCTTTGCTTGAATTTTCCGGACACAAAGTACATCGTCGATGGTTAAGGCATTGTTTTGAAGAGATTCTCCAGGAGGTCACAGGTTCAAGTCCTTCCAGGACCATTCTCTTCTTTTCTTTTACAAACTTGCACTATTTTAATATTTTTCTATATTTTTAATATTTGCATACTATTTTAATTTATTTTCATATTTTATTTATGCATTAAAAAATCATCAAAAATTAATTTTCTTCTTACATTATTTTCAGAAAACCTTTATTTAATTTATAAAATTAAAAAAATACAATTTTGCATGCATATTTATTTTTATTCATATTTTGCATTTAATCACTTTTAATTCATTTTAAATTGTTTAATTGCATCCAAAAAATCCCAAAAATTTATTTTAGCATATTTATATTATTTCCAGCATGTAATAATTTTCTCATATAAAAATTTTCATTTTACTAACATTTTTCTCTTGTTCGATTCATATCGTATTTTAGATTTCTCATTCCTTTCTGGTTGATCCGATTAGACGATTCTTTCTTTATCATTTTATTTTTCAATAATGTAACTGTCTATGGGATGTAATAGTTTAAATTAGGATCTTTATTTTCCGCATTTTTAAATTATGTATACGCCCCAAAGCCATGTAATGGCGTAGGACATTATCTTTCCGCATCTTTACATTCCATTTTAATTTACGCACCCTATAATTGCTAGTAACTAGGCGTGTATGGCAAGATAATAACGAACATAGCCCACTAATTTGCAAGATAAAATATAAAATTAACACACTTCTTTCACACGCACCTTAGGGTAATTCTCTCTCGTTGCCTTTGCGAATCCAAATGGTCAGTCCCTCGAGCGTGAGGTATTCTAGCACCGTTGCCTTCAAAACAAATCATCATAGTCCCTTGATACAAAGATCATAAGACCCACGATGTAAGCTTCCGAATACATGATCTTGACCCTCGATTGTCGCCTCTGAAAATGATGATAGTCCTTGAATGTGCTAGGATACTTCCTACAAGTTGCCTTCAATGACCATCCGATGTCCTTGAATGTCCGCTTACATCCAGCGAATAGAGCTACCTACTAACTAATGGTATGGCTAGCGCTATTCTAAAGGAGCAATAACAATACAAAAAGCGACCAATTACGGTAGGTGATAAGACTTTTAGTTGCTTGCTCTATCAAATGCTTTTCACACCACATACTCTTTTCAAAATTCAAACTTCTTTCCAAAACAAAACCTTTCCAAACACTTTGTATACATTCCTACATGAATCATTACAAAGTCAAAGCGAAATGCCTTTTCAAAACATTTTGTCAAACACACGAAAGCACAATTTTAAAGGTGATCTAGAGCAACTAAGAGCCGTAGATAACTACGGATGGAAAGGGGTGCTAATACCTTCCCTTTTCATAACCATTCTCCCGAACTCAGAATCTAAACGAAGGTCTTTTTCTGTACTTTTACCTTCCCTTAATTGGATAAAAATAAAAGTCGGTGGCAACTCTTGCTATCCGCACATTTGCGATACAAAAATCCTACAAAGTCAGTTCACCGTGTTACAATGTCCCCTGGGAATAATATCGACTCATCGTTTGAGCAAGATGTTGGATTAGCTTGAGGCTATTCTTGGGTTGAATGTTTGAAGTTAAACCAAGTGATTATGAATCGTTTTGATGAGTCGATGCATATTCTTGGCCTAGAAGATATTTGGTAATTAAGAAGGATGACTCTTAGAAGATGAAGCTGGTGTGGTTGGAATGTTGCAACACTTCCGGTTGATCGCGAAGTTGTCAGTGTGAGTTACCTCTTTGTGTTCTTGAAAAGATTAATTGTGTCAGTGTCAATGGGTGATATAAAGTATGCAATGATGTGGATTGGTTATTGGAATTGTAACAGCGCAATTAATCATGGTGAATGATGTGTGTTCGGTATGTTGAAGTTAGGACCTCAAATTTTGTATTCTATGATGTTTTGGGATTTTCACTCTCACGGGGTGAAAATCGATTACTATCACGATTGATTTCCTTGACATTTTGAAAACTTGTAAAATCCATAATTTGAGTTTTGGATGTCGATTTGAGTTTCGTTTGAAGTGTTGGAAAGATAATGTGATGAACTTTGTTTTAAAAATGGTTCCAGCACATAAGTAATTTATTTATCGTGTAGTGATGTTTGAGGAGAGTCGGATTCTTTGTTAATGTCGATTACGGGTACAAATCTTATTTCTATGACACCGATCAAGGCGTCAACCTTAGAGATAGGAAATTGAAGAAGCTATTGGAAGTGCTCGAGAAATAGATTTGTAAAACCAAGTGTATTGTTTTGGGGATTACGATTGTGAGAAAGGATTCCAAGAGTTGAAGAGGAGGTTGACTAGTGCTCGATTCTAATTTTGCGAATCCGTGAATCTTTAAGTGGTGTCTTGTGAGCGTCAGTGGAATTAGGTGGTGTTACGATGCAAGATAGGCGGGTTGTGACTTATGCTCCAAGGCAGTTGAAGATTCATGAAGGGAATTATCAGACTCATGATTTAGAGTTGGCGATTGTTGTGTAATTATGGAGGCATTATACGTATGGTTCACGGTTTGAAGTGTTCGGTGATCACAAGAGCACAAGTATCGTTTGATCGAGCGAGTTGAATATGAAGCGAGAGAAGGTGGTTGAATTCCTCAAAGATTATGATTCGGTTTGAATTACCATCACGGTAAAGCAAGCGTTGTGGCGAATCGTTAAGCGGGAGTCCTTGCATATGTCGATGTTAATGGTTCATGAATTGGATTTAGTGGGACAATTCGAGACTTAAGTTTGATATGTGGAACTACTCGAATAGTGTGAAATTGGGCATGTTGAAGGCGACTAGTGGTATCTTGGAAGAGATTGAAATGGGCGAATCGATGTTGGTTTGGTGGATAGTGACATTGATTAACCAAGGTCAAGGGCGAGTTCGAATTGGCGAGAATGGCGTTATGAGACTTGGTGATAGAGTGTGTGTTCGGATGTTCTTGAGATCGGAAAAGTATCTTGGAAGAAGGACATCGAAGTTGGTTGAGTATTCATCTGGTGCTACTAAGATGTATCATGATTTGAAGAAATTATTTTGGTGGCTGGAATGAAAAGGAAATTTGTCGAGTTGTGTATCGTGTTTGGTTTGTCGAAATCAAAGATTGAACATCGAAACCGTCGGGATTGATGGAACCGTTATTCGTTCGGAATGGAAATGGGATGGCATTTCTATGGATTTGTTTGCGAGGACAACGAAGCGTGATTCTATTTGGGTTATTGTCGACCGATTGACAAAGTCGCTCACTTTATTAGATAAGAATGGATTATCCGATGGAGAGGTTGGCGGTGTATGTTGAGAGGATTGTAAGTTTGCATGGTATTCCGTCTAGCATTGTGTAGAGATCCGAGGTTTACTTCTAAGTTACGGGCGAGATTGCGGGAAGCTACGGGTACTAAGTTACGATTGAGTTCCGCATATCATCCACAGACAGATGGTAGAAGACGATTGATCGTTGGAAGATTTGTTAGAGCTTGTGTGTTAGAGAAGGGTGGAGCTTGGGATAGCTACCTACGTTGATAGAGTTTACCTACAATAATAGTCTCCATTCGAGTGGTATGGCTCCGTTTGAGGCATTGTATGGTAGGAGGTGTAAATGCGCTTGTTGTTGTAGAATCGGAAAAATGTTGTGATTAGACCAGAGATTGTTCAACAAACTTTAGAAAAGATCAAGATGATTCAGGAGAAGATAAAGGCTTCTCAGGGTCGTCATAAAAGTTATCATGATAGGAGGAGGAAAGATCTTGAGTTTAGTGAAGGAGATCATGTATTCATGCGAGTTACTCCAATGACTGGTATTGGGCGAGCTTTGAAGTCAAAGAAGTTGACTCCGCGCTTTATTGGTCCGTTTCAGATTACCAAGAGAATTGGGAAAGTTGCTTATCAGATTGCTTTACCGCAGTCACTTGCAAATTTGCGTGATGTTTTCCATGTACCTCAGTTGAGGAGGTACATTGCGGATCCGTCTCATGAGATTCAAGTAGATGATGTACAGGTACGAGATAATTTGACTGTTGAAGTAGTGCCTGCGCGAATTGAGGATCGGAAAGTGAAGCAACTGCGAGGTAAAGAGATAGCACTAGTACGAGTAGCTTGGGGAGGACCAGCTGAAGGAATGTCACTTGGGAACTGGAGAGTCAGATGAAGGACTCGTATCCCGAACTTTTCGTCTAAGGTATGTTTTCGAGGACGAAAACTCTTTTAGTGGGGGAGAGTTGTGACATCCCGATTTAATTCAAATATTAAATAAGTGAGAATTTAATTATTTAATTAATTAAAGTCTTAAGTATTAATTTTATTTGGATTAATTGGATCATTTAATAAAGAAGGATTGGAGGTGTGTAGAGTAATTAGTGAGTATGAGGAGTAAATTACTCTACTTTACTAATTATTATTATTTTATTTTATTGGAATAAATAAAGGAACATTAGAAGGAATATAAAAAGGAAAGGAAAGGAAAAAATAGTTTTTTTTGGGAGAAAAGTCATTTTACGTAGAATTGGAGAAAGAAGAGAAGAGAGGAAAAGCCGACGTCGAGAGGAAATCAAGAATCATCGCGAGGTAAGGGGTGATTTCGTTCGGTTAATATGTTTTATGGGTTTTGGGAATCATAGGGATAATTGGGTATGTTAGGAGGTTTGAATTTTGATGATTATAAGTTATAGGAATAAACCCTATTTTGTGTCGGTGTTTGGAATTAGGATCATTAGTATGTCAAATAATTGATAGGGATGAATAAACCATGTTGTGTGATGTTATAATGGTGTGAAATGATTATGAAATGGTGTTCCTAATGTCCCAATTCGTATTAGTAAGTTTGGAAATGATAAAGAATACAAAATCTTTGTCAAAAGTTGCGAGAAAATCTTGATACGGGACGTGGGAACCGGTTCCACATGGGGAGGAACCGAGTTCCAGTGTTAAATTAAAGCGGGATTTTACACTCGGGAACCGGTTCTGTATGGGTGAAACGGGTTCCCATACAAAAACCAGGGGCGAGATTTTAACTTTCAGGAACGGTTCTGTATAGGTAGAACCGGGTTCCATGTGTATTTTCAAATTTTCTAAAACTTCAAAATTCATATTTTCTAAATCGTAACTCGATTCGGCGCCGTTTCGGCATTATTTCTTAAATTTCAAATACTACCTTTTGAAAAGAAAAATATTATTTTGCTAAAATTATTTTAAAAATGGTTGAGCTCCCGATTTTTGAAAAGAGTGAGTAGTTAAGGATAACGGGGAACTATTACGGATGGTGCGAGTCACCGGATGAGATACTAATGATTACAATGCTGTATTTTGATATTCATTTTGATTAAATGAGATGCATTGGTGAATTGACATGATGTGATTTATATAGATATCATGATCTGTGAATTTGGTTTAGATTGTTTGACAAGTTGAATGGAGATTAACGTTCATGTGATGATTTCTTTTCCTTGTGATTTATTCATGATTGGATTGGTATCATGTGTTATTGTTATTATATACTAGTGATAGTCTTACTGATTGAAGAGTAAGCGTTTGGCATGTTTATGCTTTGTGATAATTTAATTCATGATTATGTTGTTATCATGTGATAGATTGGTATTGGCATTTATGTGGAATTATGTTGTTATCATATTCCGTTGAATTGATGTTGCATGCTTTTATGATGCATGCATGAGCATTTTGTTAAATTGGTTCATTCCCATTGTGCGGAAGTGAACTGGCAGAGCCAATAGATTTATCTGGTTCAGAGGTAGTGAGGCTAGATTCTTGACCCGGTGGTTATGGGCGAATCATGGATTGGATTCTTGACTCAGTGTTCTTGGCGAATCATGGATTTACACTATCTTTCCACATGTAAACGGAGCGGTGTGTGTGACTTGGTTTACGTTTTGGTACCACATGCATAGAGTCCGCATTGCATATGGGATTGTAACATGCTAGGATGGTTTCCAGTGTTGCAATTTCCATTGTTTGTTATATACATGTTCATTGTGTGAACTGCCTTGTGAATTGATTATGATTTGTGCTTGGTTAATGGATTAATGTATCTGTTTATTCTATTGTATTCTAAAAACGTATAATGCATGTTATATTGAATTGAGATCTCACCCTTACTTTAACAATTTCAGATCCAAAGTGATTAGCTGCTTGGAGTTGGTGAGGATAGCTCTAGAGTCGAGTTTAGTTAATCTAGTCCGCGTATCAGTGTCGTGCTCTGGTAGATGTAACACTGGGGAAACGTTTGCTTGAATCCTTTAATGGATATTTTGAATAACTTTGAATTATGTTGACTTATTATCCTGGAATAATTGTTGAGTGATGTATTAAGGATTTTGGTTATGTTTTCATTTCCGCTGATAAACATGACGTTGAGTATGATTTATTAATGATTTATTCCTCAATGAAGGCATGACACATGTTTGGAGAATTTTTATGATTTAAATTGTGACGCCTCTTAATTGTGATTGAAACTCTGATATTAATTCTATAAAACGCGGGTAAATAGAAGGGGGTGTTATAATTCGCTTCTGGTAGATCTGTCCATGGAAGATGGCTGCGAGCCGTTTTTCGTCGATCAAGTTGATCTGGTTAAGGAGAGTTTGGACCCATTTGTCTTCGCCTAACTCTGCTTCATGGAGGACCCTGGTTTAGGGCATCTGAACCTTGATAGGCAGGACTGCTTCCATACCATATACAAGAGAGAAGGGGGTTGCCCCTGTAGATGTTTGTATTGTAGTGCGATAACTGTGGAGAGCAAATGGCAACATCTCATGCCAATCCTTGTAAGTCACTGTCATCCTCTGTATGATCTTCTTGAGATTCTTGTTGGCGGCTTCCACTGTGCCGTTCATTTTTGGCCGGTATGTAGAGGAGTCATGATGCTTAATCTTGAACTGCGTGTAGAGTTCAGTAATCACTTTGTTGTTGAGATTGGTACCATTGTCCGTGATGATCCTCTCAGGGATGTCGTACCGATAGATAAGATTATGCTTGACGAATTGAGTCACAACATTCTTGGTAACAGATGCGAACGAGGATGCTTCTACCCACTTGGAAAAGTATTCAATTGCAATAAGGATGAAATGGTGTCCATAAGAAGCGGTGGGTTTGATTTCTCCAATCATGTCGATGCCCCATATTGCGAAAGGCCACAGAGCGGTCAGAACATTCAAGGGGACCGGAGGTACATGCACTTTGTCTACGTATATCTGGCATTTTTGACAAGATCGAGCATAGCGGTAAAAATCAGCTTCCATGGTGGACCAATAGTAACCTGATCTTAGAATCTTCTTAGCCATTGTATGTCCACTGGAGTGGGTACTGAATATGCCTTCGTGTAACTCTTCAATGATCCGTTTCGCTGTTCTCTAGTCTACACAGTGGAGTAAGCATAAGTCGTGATTGCGCTTGTATAAGATGCCGTTATTGAGGAAGAATTTGGATGCGAATATTCTTAAGAACTTCTTGTTATTTACAGATGCCCCTGCGGGATATTCCTGAGATTCGAGATACCTCTTCACTTTGTAGAACCAAGGTTTCTCTTTTGTATCAAGTTCACAACAGTATGCTAGTTCTTCAAACCTTTCGATGATGATTTGGGGAGCTTCGTTGTCTCATCTGACCTTGAACATAGATGACATGGTAGCTAATGCGTCTGCCAACTGATTCTCTTCTCGTGGAATATGATCAAAAGTGATTTCTTCAAAGTAAGGGATCAGGATCAGCACATGCTCTCGATATGGAATGAGATTTGGATGCTTCGTACCCCAATCGCCTTTAATCTGACTGATCATTAAAGCTGAGTCTCCATAGACTTGTAAGAATTTGATTCTTAGGTCAATAGCAGCTTTGATACCCATGATGCACGCTTCGTATTCGGCCATGTTGTTAGTGCAGTCAAATCAAAGTATGGCGGTGAAAGGCGTGTGTCCGCCTGTGGGAGATGTAATGACGGCGCCGATACCATTGCCAACTGCGTTTGAGGCTCCATCAAAGAGCATGGTCCATCAAGATCCTGGTTCAGGTCCTTCGTCTGGTCCTGATTCTTCGTAATCAGTGACTCACATAATATCCTCGTCAAGAAACTCGAAGTGCATGGACTGATAGTCATCTACGACTTGATGAGCGAAATGATCGGCTACTATACTTCCTTTGATCGCCTTCTGAGTAGTATACTGGATATCTTATTCGGTCAAGATCATTTGCCATCTTGCTATTCTTCCGGAGAGTGCAGGTTTCTCGAATATGTATTTTATCGGATCCATCTTTGAGATCAACAAGGTAGTGTGAGTCAACATATACTATCTTACTCGGCGAGCAGCCCAAGCCAAAGCGCTGCAAGTTTTCTCAAGTTGTGAGTATCTTTTTTCATAGTCGGTAAAAAAAATTCTAAGGTAGTATATTGCATACTCTTTTCGACCAGACTCGTCATGTTGCCCCAACACGTACCCCATTGAGTTCTCTAACACTGTCAAGTACATGATAAGAGGTCTTCCTCTGGTAGGTGGTATCAGGATAGGAGGGTTTTGTAGGTACTCCTTGATTTTGTCAAAAGCTGTCTAGCAACCGTCGTTCCATTCCACTACATTATCTTTCTTTAGTAACTTGAAGATTGGCTCACAAGTAGCAGTTAGATGTGCAATGAATCTGGCAATGTAGTTTAATCATCCCATGAAACCTCTGACTTCCTTCTCGGTGCGGGGAGCTGGAATTTCTTGAATAGCTTTAACCTTTGCAGGGTCAACCTCAATACCTTTACCACTGACAACAAATCCCAGGAGTTTACCGGATCTGAGTCCAAAGGTGCACTTGTTAGGATTAAGTCTTAGTCTGTATTTATTCACTCTATCAAACAGCTTTCGCAAATGATCAAGATGTTCTTCTTCAGTTTGTGATTGAGCTATCATGTTGTCGACGTAGACCTCTATCTTGTGATAAATCAGGTCATGGAATAAAGCTACAGAATATGGCGCCGGCGTTCTTTAGCCCGAACAACATGACCTTGTAACAGAATGTGCCCCACTGTGTTACGAAAGTAGTTTTTCCAGGTCTTCAGGAGCCATTTTGATCTGATTATAACCGGAGAAACCATCCATGAAGGAGAAAACTTTGTGTTGAGCGGTATTGTCAACCAGGACATCAATATGTGGAAGTGGAAAATCGTCTTTCGAACTTGCTCTATTCAGATCTCTGTATTCCACACACATTCGCACTTTACCATCCTTCTTTGGCATGGGCACCATGTTTGCAACCCATTATGGATAAGAAGTGACTGCTAGGAAACCGGCATTGAAATGTTTCATAACTTCGGCTTTGATTTTCTCAGACATCTCAGGACGCATACGATGGACCTTCTACTTCACAGGGAGAAAACCTTCTTTCGTTGGTAGTCGGTGTACCACAATGTCAATGTCTAAACTTGGCATGTCTTCATAGGACCAAGCAAAAAAATTTATATAGTCTCGCAGCATCTGGACCAATCTCTCTTTGACATTGTTTTCAAGACCCCCTCCTATCTTGATTTCCTTTCTATTTTCTTCAATACCTAGATTCACAACCTCGACTGGCTCCTCGTGTGGCTGTATAACCCATTCTTCTTATTGTAGTAACCTGACAAGTTCTCCTGGCACATCACAATCTTCCTCACCTTCGTCTTTGGCTTGGTAGATCGGATTATCAAAGTCATATTTAGCAATAGCAGAGCTGTTACCGACGAGATTCGGAGTGAATATGCAGTGTATCATGTGGGGTGCATGTAAGAACACAACTTTTTGAAAGGGTGATAACGTAAAAGAAAGAAAAGAGCACAGTATTTAAATGCAAAAGTCCAATGATTTTATTGAATGAAAATATGCAAATGACAAATAATAACCCTCACAAACGAGCCATGGTGCCCCGGGCAAGGCACTAGGCTTAAAGTTTATTGTTCAAAACGTAAAAAGCGGAAAGCGGAAAGCATAACAGAAAAAAGCAATTACTCATGTCTAAAGGAGATTGGTATAACATCTTCAGTCTTCCAATTGTTGAGTCATTCGTCTAGAGTTGGGAAGATACAATTGTTGATATCGAAGTCGCTGTCGTCGTCTTCTATAGCATGGACTCCAGTTTTGCTGATGTGGAAAGGAAGTTTTCCGGCACGTTCGCGCGTATCATCTTCTGACCTTTGACAGTGAAGCCTAGACCAGTCTTGTTAGATTTGAATGGAAAATTGGGGAGCTGACCCCAAACAGTACAACCTCCTTTTTCAACCGCAACTTTGGCATCTTTCAGTGAGGCCATCTTCGGTGAAACTGTAGTAACTTCAGGAGTGACAGGAGGCTCTTATGATTATGTCACATGGCTTCATGACCACTTCTTCAGCATTAAGTCAGTCGAAAGCGCTCTTTGGGAAAACATTCAAAGCAGAACTGATATCTACAAACACATGAGATAATGTAGTGCCCTTGCATTCAATGGAGATGTGAAAGGCTTTGTTGTGATTCCTTCCGGCAAGAGTTAAATCAGAATCATAGAAGCCTAAACCATTGTTGACGGTCAGGCTAGCAATACAACCTTCGAATTGATCAGTAGTAGTGTCTTGCAGTATGTGAGCATTCTTAGGAAACTTTACCAATGCTTTAGCATGAGCCTTAGAGCATAATAGCAGAGCAAGCATATATATCTTGGACGGAGTTTGTCCCAACTGTTCCACGACATTGTAGTCTCTCTTCTTGATGATCTTCAGAATTTCCTCCATCTCTTGCTTGGAGGTGTCTTTAGCAACTTCCTTTGGTACTTCTATCTGAGCAGGATGCGTTACTGGTTCTTTCCCTCTTGTTTCGAGAACTGGTTTGATAGTCGGAAAGCGATTTGGTGTAGTAGTATCTTTTGGAGGAGAGATCTCTGGAGAAAATACTTTTCTGGTTCGGGTTACTTTGCTTATTCTGGTGATGTTGTCGACGTCAGGATTGGCAGTTTCAGCTGCAATGTCTTCAATAGTTAACAGTTCTTGCTTGACGGAATGATAGTAAACTTCGGTTCCATAATTCCAAGGTATAGCTTTGTTAGAGGAATATGGAATTGGTTTGGGAGAGGTAATAATAAGAGGTGTCACCCTAGGCGCAGGATCGGTAGAGGTAATCCTTATTGTGTTCACATCATCATAGTCTTCTCGGAAATCTTCTCCCCATCCGGTTGCCTTGACGTCTTCGATAGGAATCTTGTAATTTTCAAGAGCGGTATACTTCACCATGAAATAAAAATTTCCACTTGGCTTCCCCAAGGTATCCCAGACTTCTAGTACGGCTTCTCTTACGTCTTTGATCTTCAGATTTTTAGAAATGTCTTTGCACAGATTCTCCACGGATGGAGGTTGCAAAAATAGAACTTCAACCAAGCACATCCGTCAGATTCAGATGCACGCCAACGACACACACCGGCTTGCAGCAAATCTTTCTTGATAGTCATCAGAGGAATAGTCAGCTTGTTCACATCATAAACATAGGAGTCTTCGCCAGTAGCATTGGAATTTTTACCATGGTCAGGCATTGGTGCATTGATCACATTCGGAGTTTTGACAGGAGGGTCGAATTCAATTTCCCTTGCTTCAATCATGTCTTGGATTTTGTTCTTCAGAGCCCAATAGTTGTTGGTGTCGTGCCCTGGGCTGTTGGAGTGGTATGCACACCTCGCATTAGGATTGTACTTTGGAGAGGAAGTATTGACGTGTTGAGGAGGATCCCTCACATTAATCAGCTATAATTTCAACATGTGTTGCAATGTTGGTGACAACGGCATGTTGATCTTCGTAAACTGCCTTCGTGGCGCGTTCTGGCTACGCGCATTGTCTTATTGAGGTTATGCTGATGTAGGATTGGAGATCACAACTGCCCTCATAGATTAAGTGCGATCAACTTTGTCGCGGCTCTTTTGACCATATACAACATTGGCTTCTTTCTTACCTCCAAAAGATCTCTTCGCAACATTTGAAGATGACTCTACTTGTATTTTTCCGCTCTTGATTCCAGCTTCGATACGTTCGCCTATCAATATCAGCTTGATGAATTCAGATGAAGAGTTTCTAATCAGATGATTGAAGAATGGGCCTGTTAGTGTTCCCATGAACATATCAACCAACTCCCTATTAGACAAGGGTGGTTGAACTCTACCTGCTAAATCTCTCCATTTCTGAGCATATTCCTTGAACTTCTCGTCACGACCCATATACATGCTTTGTAGTTGCATGCGGGTAGGTGCCAATTCAACATTGTACTGGTGTTGCTTGTAGAAAGCATCTTCTAAGTCATTCCAAGTATGGATGTGGGTACTCTCTAGCTGATAATACCACTCCAACTGAGTTCCGGATAAACTCTCTTGAAAGAAATGAATCCACAGCTTCCTATCTTCAGTATGAGGATGGATCTTTTGAATATAGGACTTCAGATGCAGTTTCGGGCAAGAGATGCCATCATACTTAGCAAAGGTAGGAACTTTGAACTTGCGGGGAATTACCACACCAGGAACAAGACTCAGATCATCAAAGTTCAGCCCGGACATTTTCAAATTTTCCACGGTATTCAGGCGGTCTTCAAGTTTCTTGTACTTGTCATTGTCGGGAGGATACTGCTCGCTCACATAGTCTTCATCTTCGTTTTCAAACTCATGATAGCTTCCTTCATTGTTCTTGACACTTCCCTCAGTTTCACCGCTCTTGTCTGAGAGTTCGAATTGCTTGACCACCCTGACTGGACTCTTGTGATTTCTTCCCATGTTGAGGATACTAATGGTCTTCTTCTTTCTGGTGATGAGGTTCTTCAGATTCATCTGGCCTTGGACCAAGTTGGTGAACATCTCCTGAAATTGAGCGTTTTGGGCCTAGAGATCTTTGACAATCTGTTCAAGAGCCATTTATGCTGAAATAAACAGCAAGAGAATAAGAAATCAGGTCTTTGATTTACCTGTTATGAAATGTTATACCATGATATTTGATGTTATGCAATGCAATGTTTTCAAGGACCTTAGGAATTTAATTTTGTTAAACAAGCACGAACAAACTTTTTATTATTTTATCTTTTAGCAAGTACAAAAGAAAGTTTAAACAAATAAAATTCCTAGAGCTTTCAGGTCTCCCATGGGTGCTTCCTCTTTGTTTTGAAGTAGGTATTGATGTTTCACTCCTCGTGAAGTAGCTTCGTCAACTCTAATACCTTCTTCTCGCTTTCATAGCACTGAGCTTCGAATGTATCCCTTTCATCTTTAAGTTGAATCCAGGATCTCTTCAAGTCTTCGAAATTAGTAGGCATGTCTGGATGGAGAATGGTATAGGGTTCATCACCTAAAGCAACATGTTCCATAATCATTGGTAGAACAGTTGTAAACGACATCATGAGGTTTTGAGCTCGAGCTCGCACCCATTTGAGGTAAGGTTCCCAAGGAATATAATTTTTGTGCCCCAAGGTCTTGGTATCAATTTTCTTTACCATGCCCCAAGCATGCACAAATCTTCGACGGTAGTTCTGGAGATCATTGTTGTAGTCAAACACAATGTCTTGGAGAAGCATATCATGAGGACCATGAGTTCGAGCATAACCAAACTAACGTAGAGCTAGAGAAGGGTTGTAAGTGATACCTCCCCTTATGCCAAGGAGTGGTACATTAGGGAATTCTCCACAACGCTCAATGAAAATGAAGTCCTTTTGAGAAAAAAGACACCAACGGATATCTAAATGAGAGAGTGACATCAGCCTTTGAGACCACTTCAATCTTTGCTCATTCTTCATTACTGATTAAGGAAGATGCGAAATAAACCACCTGAAAAGTAACGGTATGCAACACATGAGAGTTCCTTGTCTTTTGATAGTACGAGTGTGGAGGGAATGCAGAATATCTCCAAGTAAGGTAGGCACAGGATTATGAGTAAGGAATACCTTGATTGCGTTCACGTCTATGAACTGATTTGGATTAGGAAATAGCACCAAGCCATAGATTAGCAAGGCCAAAATGTCTTCGAATGCATGGAAACTCATAGCCTTTAGGAATTCTCGAGCTTTCTTTATCAGAAACTTAACAAGCAAACCCTTAACTCCACTTCTTGTTTCCCAATTAGCTTCAACGTCTGATCATTTTAGATTTAACACTGACGCGATGTCTTTGTATTTTGGAGCTTTTTTTGAACCGGTGAATGGTATCTAATAAAGGATAGGTATACCAAGTAGCTTAGAGAACTCTTCCAATGTAGGCACCAATTGATAATCTGGGAATATAAAGTAGTGATGTTTCGGATCGAAGAACTGGAATACGACGTGCATCATATCTTCTTTAAAATCGGAGATAACCAACTCAAGCAAATAACCATGTCTTTTTATGAACTGAGCATGATCGGTGTCATACCCCAAAATTTTCCCTCCTACTTCTCAAGGATTCCTCAAGGGTTGACCAGACAAACCCCCTCCTAGACAATCAACCCAAACTAGGGTTTGGTAATTCTCAGATCCAGATGGACTTCCAACATCTCCAATGTTCATCATGCCTCCTCATATGCTTCAAAGATTCTCCATGTCAAGTTTCAAGCCTTACAAGTCAAGTTTTCTCAGACAATTGCTCAGATGGTTGAAAATCAGTTGTATTGGACAAAAAGTCAATTGTGGTCAACATACAGTCAAACTTCATGATTTTTGGTCAACATCCTGATTTTGAAGTTACATTCATCATTTGATCAAGTATTGATCATGATTCATCAAGAAAACTCAAGATTTGCTCAAAAGTCAAACTTTCTAAATTAGGGTTTCTCAGTGAAAAGTCAACCAAACTTTGACTGACCATAACTTCTTCATACTTTCTCAGAAATTTTTCCACCACCTCTTGTTTTGAAGGAAATTCAATTCTCTACAACTTCATGTCTCACAAGAATGTTAAAAAAATGCTTCATTTGGAAGGTATGGATCAAAACATTACAAGTCCTTTTCAACGTCAACAAAAAGTCAACTTTTTGTTTTGAAGATATATTGAGCATGGAAACTCCAATTGAGATGAAACCAAAGAGGTTGGTTAGAGGACTCTTAGATCTTTCAAAAAATTTCAAGAACACTCAAAAATGTGGAAAATTGAGCAAAATACACCTTGTGCAAGTTGGGCAATTTTGAAGAAGTGCACAAAGAGAGATACTTGTAAAAATCAAAAATTTTGCAAATGGGCCTAATTTTTCTTCATCCAAACTTGTTCCTTATACAATTTGGAACATCCAAGCCCAATGCCACGATTTTTAATTTTATTTTTCTATTTAATTTAGATTTTATTCATTTAAATACAAATTAAATTCAAAAATAAGGTATAAAATCAAAATTAATTGCAAAATTGATTTTTCTCTCATCCTTGAGATCCAAGTAACCCAAGAAAGCTGGCAAATTTCGAAATTTGATTGGATTTGGCAAGAAATTGAAGAATTTGGATCAAATAAGGAAGATTTGATTTTGTACAAAATCAAATATTTTTCACATTGATTAACCATTATTTGTTCCTCAAATCAGCTCAATTTCCATCCACTATAAATATACAATGTATATCACATGAATTAGAACGGAAAAATTGCTTGGAGAAACCCTAACCTAACTAAAAAAAATCGTGCCTCTCAAGCAACTAGCAGCCTTGTTCCAGCTTGTTTCAATTGGTTTTGAGGATCCAAACACGTTCCTTGATACCCCTGGAGTGATTCCAGACCTTTACATCATCCAAAAGCATCAAGAATCACGAAATCCGAATTTGGTTTGTTCATGTTTTTTTCAAAATCGATTTTCAATTCTCATGCATTATTAACATGTTTTGTTGTTGTTTTTGTGTTTAGAACGAAGCTTGGAAGCTTTCTGGGCAGGTTGATTGAATTTCCATGGCCTAGAACACGAATCACCATTGCTAGGGTTTTCGGTTTCAAATTAGGGTTTCTTTAAAACGGATAAATTAGACCAAAAGACCACCACCACCGTGTTTAGAATTCAATTTGCAATCGATTCATGTACTCACAATTAATTTATATTACGTGTATGAGATTTTGGAAATGCAGGGACTATAGCGTCCTGCGGGGCGCTATCTTTTCAAAAATTCAAAACGAAGAAGATGAAGCTTGGCGCGTGATTCTGGGCAATCAGGGGGTGACACTCATTTACAAGCCATTCGCTCTGGTTTCTAAACACGTGTACATGCTGGCTCAGTTGGCAAGGCTGCGCACTTTTCACCCAGGGGACCTGAGTTCGAATCCCAGCCATGGCATTTGATTTTTTCACAAGGTTGCAATATTTTCCTATTTTCATATTTTCTTTTAATATTTTCATACAATTTAATTTTTCTTTAATAATTTTTATCATGCATTAAAAAACACCAAAAATATTTTTCTTTTTTGCATTATTTTCAGAAAATGTTTATTTAATTTATAAAATAAAAAAATATTTTTTTGCATGCATATTTAATTTAATTTCAATTTTATCATTTAAATCACTTTTAATTGATTTTTAATTATTAAATTAACTCCAAAAAATCCCAAAAAATTATTTTAGCATATTAATGTTATTTCTAGCATGAAAACTTTTTATCATTCAAAAATTATTATTTTTACTAACATTTTCATCTTATTCAATTTCCTCGTATTTCCCGATTTTTCATCTGTTCACAGGTTATCCCGTTTCGGACGATTTTTAGCGCTTTCTTTTCATATTATGTAATTGCCTATGAGATGTAATAGTTTAATTAGGACGTTTATTTTCTGTATTTTAAATTATGTATCTGCCCCAAAGCCATGTAATAGTGTAGGATTTATCTTTCCGCACTTTATATTTCCGCAATTTAATTTCCGCACCCTATAAACTGCTAGTAATTAGGCGTGTATGGCAAGACTAAAATTGAACATAGCTCACTCTAATTTTCAAGATAACATATCTGAAATCAACACATTCTTTTCACACATGCACCCTATAGGGTAATTCTCTCTCGTTGCCTTTACGAATTCAAATGGTCAAGTTCCTCGAACGTAGAGGTATCCTAGCACCGTTGCCTTCAAAACAAATCATCATAGTCCCTTCGATACAAAGATCATAGACCCACGATGTCGCCTCCGAATACATGATCTTGACCCTCGATTGTCGCCTCGAAAATGATGATAGTCCTTGAATGTGCTAGGATACTTCCTACAAGTTGCTTTCTATGACCATCCGATGTCCCTTCGATGTCCGCTTACATCCAGAATAGGGTTACCTACTAACTAATGGTATGGATAGCGCTATTCTAAAGGAAAGTAAAATAACAGCGACCAATTATGAGTAGGTAATAAAACTTTTAGTTGCTTGCTCTATCAAAACAATCTTCACACCTCACACTTTTGTCAAAGTTAAAACTCTTTTCAAAACAAAACATTTCCGAACACTTTGTATACATTCTTACATGAATCATTACAAAGTCAAAGCGAAATGCCTTTTCAAAACATTTTTGTCAAACACACAGAAAGCACAATTTTAAAGTGATCTAAGAGCAACTAAGAGCCCGTAGATAACTACTGATGGAAAGGGGTGCTAATACCTTCCCTTTTCATAACCTTCTCCCTTACTCAGAATCTAACGAAGGTCTTTTTCTGTACTTTTTACCTTCCCTTAATTGGATAAAAGAAAAGTCGGTGGCGACACTTGCTATCCGCACATTTGCGATACAAAAACCTACAAAGTCAGTTCACCGTATTACAATCGGGGATTTATGAAACCAATTCTTTGAGTTGAGAAGGTATACCCATGAAGTTGATCCGGATAGTCTTCCTCGAAGCCATAATTCCTACAAAACAGAGCAAAGATAAATCCCTAGGTCCTTGAAATAGTTAGAAATGATACGATGTTTATGATGTTATGATTTCATGTTTAAGACAAGTAGCAATCACAAGTAATTCACACAATAGCCCTAGGTTTAAGGCTTGCATCAGGTATAAGTGTCTACCCTACCAAAGTTTAAGTGGGTTCAACCTGTCCTATAATAGTAACCGGGTTCTAGGAATCTCATATCATAGATCTTTCTCGTAGGATTTATTTCATTGCGACTAACAAGTGGTCGACCGAAACATCCCGAAAGTTGAATCTTAATGAGCGTAGCATCGAGTATCAACCAACCTCAGTCTACACCGAAGCCGGCCATGTCACTACCTTCTAATGGCCAAGATGGGACAATTAAGGATCTAAAAGTTGAGTTAGTCCTGATGACACCACGCAGACGCCAAATAATTTCCTCAACTAGACATGAGGAGCATCGGACATCAAAGTGTCGCACTAACGTAGCCATCATGTTGACCGTTTTGGTATACGCGTAATGGTCGCGACGATTTATTGCTACTTACCTAAGGAAACCTGGATCCGGGTGTAGGATCCCCGACAAGTATAATACCCAAGCAACCCTTAAGAATAAAGCATACAAGCCAAACATTTTAAGTGATCTAGACCCTAAGGTAACCTCTCTTTAGGGTATTCCCCAGCAGAGTCTCCAGTTCTGTAACACGGTGGCAGAACTGACTTGTTTGTTTTTCGTTTGATCGCAAATGTTGCGGATATCAAGAGTCGCCAACGAATTTTCTTTTATCCAATTAAGGGAAGGCGAAAAGAAAAGGAAAAGACCTTCGTTAGATTCTGAGTAAGGGAGGTGGTTATGAAAAGGGAAGGTGTTAGCACCCTTTCCATCCATAGTTATCTACGGGCTCTTAATTGCTTAGCTCACTTTAAATTGTTTTTGTGTGTGTGTGTTTGAAAAGATTTTTTAAAAGAGTCATTTCGCTTTGACTTCATAATGATTCACGTTGGAATGTATATGAAGTGTATGGAAATGTTTTGTTTTCGGAAAATACTTTGTAATGATCCACGCTAGAATGTATACAAAGTGTTTTGAAAAGATTTGAAAGTGTGAGGTGTGAAAAGTATTTTGATTGAGCAAGCAAAAGAGACTTATTACCTACTCAAAACGGTCGTTTCCGTGTTATTTTTCTTTCCTTTAGAATAAGGTCATCCGTACCATGGATTGATAGGTAACCTTATTCGTTGGATGTAAAAGGGTAATTCGAAGGGACATCAGATGGTCATAGAAGGCAACTTGTAGGGATATCCTAGCATATTCGTAGGGACGATCATCACTTTTTCGTAGGCAACAATCGAGGGACTATGATCTTTTAAGTCGAAGAGACTATGATGTTATATTCATAGGAAGCTTTCCTAAGATACCCCTACGTTTGAGGGACATGACCATGTATTCATAAGGCAACAAGAGAGGATACCCTAAGGTGGGTGCAAGTGTGAAATATGTGATGTATTCAAATATTTTATCTTATGATTAGAAGTGATCTACGTTGTTTTTAATCTTCTCATACACGCCTAATTACTAGCAGTTAATAGGTGCGAAAAATAAATTGCAGAAATATAAAGGTCCTACGCTATTACGTGGCTTTGGGGCAGATACATAATAAGAGGTGCAGAAAGTAAAGGCAGAAATGTAAATCTACGCTATTACATGAAAATAAACTTGCAACCTATATATCCTTTTAGAATTTAAATGCAAAAGAAATAACGAAAAAACTAAATCCTAGTATTTTTTGTGTTTTTGAAAATTAATGTTGATGTGAGAAAAAACCTAATTCTAATTGACTTTAATTAAAAAAAGTTTTAATGAAAATTAACCTAATTTAAACTAATTAAGTTAATTAAAAATTATTTGTGAAATTACCTAATTAAACTAATTATTTAACCAAATTACTAATTAATTAAATTAAATAAAAGGAAAATAAGAAAAAAGCAAAAAAAAATAAATAAAACAAGGAAAAATAATCAGAGCTTCTGACGGAAGCTGTCTCAGAAGCCAAGCCTTATGTTGAGTGGTGCGCCTTGGGCACCCATAAAGTGGAGTTTCTGGGGGAGAATCCTGCATGTGTCCAGAAGCTAGAGCTTCTGTATCTGGAAGGGTCTAGAAGCTGGGGCTTCTGGAGATTCGACCGTTGGGGTCGCCCAGAAGCTGGAGCTTCTGGGGAGTCAGGTGCTGGAAGTGTCCAGAAGCTGGAGCTTCTAGAGGTGATACTGCTTCTGGGGGTCCAGGAGTTGGAGCTTCTGGAGGCAGCGCTTCTGAAGGGGGTCCAGAAGTTGGAACTTCTAGGGATGTTCTTCTGAGGGATGTCCAGAAGTTGGAACTTTTGGGGTTGTGCTTCTGAGGCATGTCTAGAAGTTGGAACTTCTGGGGTTGTGCTTCTGAGGGATATCCAAAAGTTGGAACTTCTGGGGTTTGAACCAAAACGCGCCAAGGAATCGTCTTCTTCATTTGAATTTCCAGACCTATTACAACGGATTTCTTGTATCCTTTGCCTACGAATTTTGATTCGTAGCTATAGCACCCTCAAATTAAAACTTGACAAATACCAAAGATAAATTAGATATGAGACCATGGATCGATTTGAATCGATCCACTGATCACGACCATGCCGTTAGTTTGGTTTAATTTTGTCTAAAACAGAGAACCCCAATTTGAAGGTCAAAACCATAGCAATGGAAGATCCTGGTTCCTGCATCTAAACTTGAATCAAACTATCCAGGAAGCATCGAAACATCAATACAAACACAAATATATGATCAAATTCAATTAAACAACCATGTATCTATGAAATCAAAAACTGAAAATATGTATGGAAATCGACACTGTGATTTTACGTTTCAAGAGCTTTTACGTGTTTGCAAGGGTCTGGAACGGTTCAGAGAAGCACCAGGAAGCTGTTTGAATGGTTGGAATAGCCTGGATCAAAGTAAAACTTTGGCTGCAAGTTGCTTGAAACACACGGTTTTGTGAAGTTTTTTAGGGTTCTTGGAGGAAAGAATTTTCGTCCTCTGGCATCTGGAATCAGTGTGTATATATACTAGGATGGATTAGGTCCAGAATCATGAAGGAATTATATGTCAATCAATGAGAAAATATTTGATTTGTGATGAAACCAAATATTGCCTTTTTTGAATCAATTTCAATCAATTCTATTGCCAATCTTGACAATTTCGAAATGACAACTTGTATGGCTTGCTTGGACCTCAAGAATGAGAGAAAATCAATCTTGCATTTAAAATTTGATTTTGTATCTTTTATTTTAATTAAATTGGTTTTAAATGAATAAAAATCCAAAATAAATAAAAGATAAAAGATAAAAAACGTGGCCTTGGGCTTGGAGGTTCTATTTCAGATAAGGAACAAGTTTGAATCAAGAAAAGTTAAGCCCATTTGGAAATATTTTGACTTTCTCAAGTATTTCTCTTTATGCACCTCTTCAAAAATGCTCAACTTGACAACTTGTATCTTGCTCAATTTTTAACATTTTTGGGTGTTCTTGGACTTTTTAGAAAGCTCAAGATGTCTTATAAGCAGTCCTTTTAGTTTCATCTTCATTGGAGTTTCCATGCTCATGAACACTTCTTTGCAAAAAGATGACTTTTTGTTGACCTTTAGAAAGGACCTGTAATGTTTTGGTCCATAACTTCCAAATGAAGCATTTCTAACCCAAGGTTGTGAGACATGAAGTTGTAGAGAATTTAATTCTCTTCAAAATGAGCTATTATGGAAAAGAAATTGATAAAGTATGTGAAAGTTATGCCTGGTCAAAGTTCTGTTGACTTTTTTTTCAAAAATCCTAATTTAAAACTTTGACTTTTGATCAAATCTTGACTTTTCTTGATGAGTCATGGTCAACCATTGATCAAATGATGAATATCACTGCAAAATATTGATTTTGACCAAAAATTATGAAGTTTGACTGTATGTTGACCACAGTTGACTTTTAGTCCAATAAAGCTGATTTTAACTATCTGAGCAATTGGATGAGCAATTTTGACTTGTAAGGCTTGAAAATTGATATGGTGATTCCTTGAAGCATATAATGAGGTATGATGACCACTTGAAGCACTGGAAATCCATCTTGACTTGAGAGGAGAAAAGCCTTAGCTTGGATGGATTGTTTACGAAAGGGTTTATTTAGTCAACCTTTGTGAAATCCTTAAGTATGGAGATGTGAATTGTCTTGAGAAGTAGGAGGCCAAATTTTTGGGTATAACACATGATATATTAGCGTAGATAGGGTTTAGATAAGCATTAAAACATTGTACTTTTCACATTTGCTCTTACAGTTCTAGCTTCGATGTTTAGTAAATAAAATGACAAGTATATTTTGGTGAATATTAATCCGTAATCGGAATTAATTAAATAGTGAATATTGTCGATTAATGCTTCCAATTTGTGAATGCATGATGTTTGCTGATGATGATTTGCATGATAAAAAATATGATGATGTTAATGACGATGTTTTACCTCCAATGGTTGGTAAATTAAAATGACGAGGGCTTATGCCATTTTGATGATTATGATGATGTTGACGTATTGTTATGTGTATGTGTTGTCTTTTTTCGAGTTGCATACATTGCATAAATGACGAGGGCTTTGGCCAAAATTACGAGGGCTTTAGCCAAAATTACGAGGGCTTTTTCCAAAATGACGAGGGCTTTAGCCAATGTTCCTAATTACGAACAAAATGTGTTGGTACCACATGCATGCATAGTCGAGTCACATTGTGTCGGTTATGTTTGTTTGAGTTCATTGGTTGTGTGTTATTTTGTGATGATTATGAATATGATGATGAATTGCGATGATTTATGTGGTGAAGATAAAAGTGTGTTAGATTATAATATATGTTGAACATTCCTTATTATCGGTATCTCTATAAAGCTCTGAAACTATATATTAATTATCATCTCTTTATTTATATGATTTGAATTATCTCACCCTTTACTTGATTCGTCGTTACCTTTATATTGGTAACGTGCAGGTGATCTGCATTGATGAGGTGGATTTATGTTGAGTCATTACTTTTTGAGTCACTCTGCTCTGATAGCGTAACACTCGGGATGGGATCTTTTGTTGTTTTGATTTGGATAGAAGACTTGTATATCCTGATAACTCTGTGGATTATGTTTAGAATATGACATGATTATTTTGTTGATGTATATGCTCTTATATGGCATAGTCGATGATGTATCTGCTGCCTTGTGCATATTTATATGCTTATGAGATGTATGATGACATGATCGATATATCTGACTTTTGATTATTTTGATGATGCATTATATTGCAAAGCGAAAACCATGAATATGTGATGCCTCAATTTGTTTATGAAATTTTATTACTCTGATTTATTATCAATTCCGACGGGTAGAATTGGGGTGTTACATTAGTGGTATCAGAACAGGTCGGTCTATCCGGCCAGTGTTGTCTGATGTTGTTTACTTCCTTTGTAGGCGACAAGTGTGTGGAACATTGTCAGTACTTGTTGTTTTTCTGATTATTGTTGCAGGAATTAAGTTGAAGATAAGTGGGGGAGAATCTTCGCTTCTCGAATGTGTTCGGTTAGGAGATATCAGATTAGTATGCTACTGATGGATACAGTGCAAACGTTGTAGGATCTTTGCTGTTTCTCGAATTCGATGGTTATACAGATTTAAGACTTTGGTTGTTCAACAAGTTGGAATGCCTTGGGAAAGAATGGTTGATAAGATATAGAATTTAGTAAGTTGATGTTTAAGTAGACCATGCTGTAGAACTACTGGGTTAGATTTTGAAAGTTGTAGAAGTTGTTGGGATACTTTGAATCATGGGTGCAAGTCAGAAAAAGAATATTGTTAATGTTAGTGACGACGGGTTATTCTCCATTATGATTAAACGAATACCTATTGACAAATTGAGGACTTGATGACCGTTAATCTCTTGTTAATAGTAGACGGAATCTTATTGGATGGTATGGAATTGGCTTGCTATCTTAATGGTGAGTAGAGCGATGGATGTTGTATCGATGCGATTGTCAAGACGGTACATTGATGAATGTTGAAGGAAGTTTGAGGCTAAATTGAGAATTATAAATTGGTAGTTGACTGAGGTTTGAACGAGCACTACGATTTAAGATAAATAATCAAAGTTACGCAACGGAAGAGTGATGTGCCAGAGTATTGTGGTTCTCGTAAGTTTTGAGGATTCCATAACGATGTTATTATGATTGTTGGTTGATGGTTCATGATGCGCATATTTGTTGAGTTAAGCTGTTAAGTTGACGTGATGGTGATTCTATTTTCGTTGTCACGATGTTGTTGTTGGTTACAGTAAGTAAGGAATAATACTCCATAGTATGATGAGGCTGACGAAGTTAGCTATGTTGATGTCACTATGAGAGTGATACGACAAGATGAATAGGGTTGTTGGTGTTTCGCGGATGAATGACCTTAGAGTATGAGAGTAAGATTTGTATATGTGATTTAGTATCGAATATATCGCGGGGATAACAATGCATGTTGTATAAGTAAAGTATGGGCATTACGATTATTCGGTGATGCCTTTCGGTGTCACCAATGCACCGGGAGTATTCATGGAATACATAAATCGTATTTTACATCCTTACTTGGATCATTTCGTGGTAGTTTTAATTGATAATATTATGATTTATTCTAAATTGGAAGAAGAACACGTGGAGCATTTGTGTATTGTGTTAGAAGTGTTAAAAGAGAAGAAGCTTTATGCTAAGTTATCAAAGTGCGAGTTTTGGCTAAGTGAAGTAAGTTTCTTAGGCCATGTATTTTCCAATAATGGCATTGCGGTAGATCCTGTGAAAGTTGATGCAATGTTGAGATGAGAACCTCCTAAATCAGTTACTGAGATTAGAAGTTTCTTAGGCCTGGCTAGTTACTATAGGAGGTTTATTGAAGGCTGTGCAAAGTTGGAACTTCCTTTGACAAAGTTGACTTGTAAAGGATATGCGTTCGTGTGGGATGTCAAGTGTGAGGAAAGTTTCATTGAATTGAAGAAAAGGTTGACAATGGCTCCAATCTTGATCTTGCCTAATCCGGAAGAACAGTTTGTGGTTTATTGCGATGCTTCCAAGATGGGTCTAGGTGGTGTGCTTATGCAATGTGGCAAAGTGGTTGCTTATGCTTATAGGCAATTGAAGATTCATGAGAATAATTATCCTACTCATGACTTGGAACTTGCGGCGGTTGTTTTTGTGCTTAAGATTTGGAGGCACTACCTTTATGATTCGAGATTTGAGGTGTTTAGTGACCATAAGAGTTTAAATTATTTGTTTGATCAAAAGGAGCTTAACATGAGACAAATACGGTGGCTAGAGTTGTTAAAGGACTATGATTTTGGGTTGAATTACCATCCGGGTAACGCTAATGTGGTGGCTGATGCCTTAAGTCAAAAGACTTTGCATATGTCACTATTGATGGTGAAAAAGTTGGAAATGATTGAATAATTTAGAGATATGAGTCTTGTGATCGAGGTGACGCCGAAGAGTGTTATCTTAGGAGAGTTAAAGATCAATAATGGTTTCCTTGATAGCATTAGAGAAGCTCAGACCTTGATATGAAGCTTGTTGACTTGTTGGTTAGTATTGGACAAACTGAGAATGAGAATTTCAATTGGATGCTCAAGGTGTGTTGAGGTTCCGATGTAGGATTTGTATTCCTGATAATATGGAGTTGAAAAGAATGATTTTAGAAGAAAGTCACCGAAGCACTTTGAGTATTCATTCTGGAGCGACTAAAATGTACCAAGACTTGAGGAATTATTTTGGTGGTCGAGTATGAAATGAGAAGTAGCTCAGTTTATGTATGCTTGTTTGACATGTCAGAAGTCAAAAGTGGAGCATCAGAAACCTACAGGGTTGATGCAACCGTTAGAAATTACGGAATGGAAATGGGATAGCATTTCCATGGATTTCGTGACGGGGTTACCGAATACACCTAGAGGGCATGATGCGATATGGGTGATTGTTGATAGGCTTACAAATTCGACTATCTTTATTCCTATTAACATCAGTTATCCCGTATTAAAGTTTGCAGAAATCTATACGCATGTGATTGTGAGGTTACATGGTATTCCTCTTTGTATTGTTTCAGATCGAGGTCCGAGGTTTACTTCAGATTTTTGGGAAAGCTTACCAGAAGCTTTAGGTTCTAAATTGAGGTTGATTTCGGCTTATCATCCTCAAACCGATGGTCAGACGAAGATGATGATTCAATTGTTGGAAGATTTGTTACGAGCTTGTATTCTTGAACAAGGTGGTTCATGGGATACTTATCTTCCGTTGATCGATTTTACTTATAACAACAATTTTCATGCAAGTATTAGAATGGCACTTTTCGAAACATTGTATGGTCGGAGGTGTATAACTCCATTGTGTTGGCATGAATCGAGAGAAAGTGTGGTACTTAGACCGGAGTTGGTTAGAGAAACTACCGAAGCGGCAAAGATGATTAGAGAAAAGATGAGAATTTCTAAAAGTCGACAAAAGAGTTACCATGATAAACGAAGGAAAGATTTGGAGTTTCAATTGGGTGATCATGTGTTTTTATGAGTTACTCCTACAACTGGTGTGGGACGAGCCTTGAAATCGAAGACGTTGACTCCTCGATTTATTGGTCCTTATCAAATTACTAGTGGAGTTGGAAAAGTTGCGTTACTGCAAAATCTTTCGATTTTGCATGATGTGTTCCATGTGTCGCAACTTCGGAAGTATGTTCCGGATCCGTCACATGTGATTGTAATAGATGATGTTCAAGTTCGTGATAATCTTAAGGTGGAGACGATGCCTTTGAGGATCGAAGATCGTGAGGTAATGTCTCTTCGTGGCAAAGAAATCACATTGGTCAAAGTAGTTTGGATAGGAGCGACCGGTGAGAGAACGACATGGGAATTGGAGAGTAAGATGCAGGATTCCTACCCCGAGCTTTTCGAATTAGGTAAATTTTCAAGGACGAAATTCCTATAAATGGGGGAGACTTGTAACGCCCCGATTTATTAACAATTATATTTACATTATTAATTTCAATATTATCGTTTAATATTGATTGTGCGATAAATTATATTTTTTAACCGATATATTTATTAATATATTCGGCAATATTTTATTCGGACCGATAATTATTTATTCAGGCTTATTTAGTTTATTTGAGTTTTTACTATATTAAGTTGCAAGACTAGATTTAAGAGTATAGTGTTATTTAGGGTATATTAGTAATTACCCCATGTTTTGAATCAACACAAAACCAAGGGCATTTATGTATTTAGTAAGTAGTATTAGTAGGAGTTAGTGTGTTGTTTTGTATCAGAAAAAGGAAAAATAGAGAGTAAGAAGAAAAGAGAGAGAGAGAGAGAGAGAGAGAGAGAGAGAGAGAGAGAGAGAGAGAGAGAAACCAAGGGTGAAAGAGAGGAAAGAGGGGTTTTGGAGAAAAGGAAGAAGAAGAACAAGAGCAAAGAGGGCTAGAGTTGTGGCTTGAAGAGGAAAAATAGAAGAACCCATAACAAAAGCTTGCTAGAATCAAGAGTTAGAGGTAAGGGGTTTGATAATTTCTATCCTATAAATAGATTGATGATGGATTGCATACGAGCTAGGGTTGTGAAAGTTTGGGTGTTTTCTTGAAATTTCTTGGTTTGATTTGGTGTTTGGGTTATGTTGATGATAGTATATTCGTTGGTATTATGAAACCCCTTTGTGTGTACCCTTTCCATAGGTGTTGTTCCTAGCTCTTGAAAACTAGCAGAAAAATGAGAAAAACAGTCCATGAGCCGACTCATGCAATGAAGGGAGAAGGCGTGCGCCTTCCTGTGCATGTGAGAAGAAAATACCTTCAGGCATGAGTCGACGTATCACCCTCATGAGCTGACGCATGCCTTCCCAGAATCCATGAGTCGACGCATCGAATCCATGAGTCGACGCATGCCTTCCCAGAACCATGAGCCGACGCATGGAGAAGGCGTGCGCCTTCCCGGGTGCTGCCAGATCATAATTTTCCACTCATGAGCCGACCTAAGGACCCATGAGTCGGCTCATGCAGGCTATTTTTGAGAAATTTGCTTATTTTTGATGTTCCTCACTTTCATCGGTTCGAAGCATGATATATTAGCATAGATAGAGTTTGGATAAGCATTAAAACACTGTACTTTCACATTTGTTCTTACAGTTCTACCTTCGATGTTTAGTAAATAAAATGACGAGTATATTTTGGTGAATATTAATCCGTAACCGGAATTAATTGAATAGTGAATATTGTCGATGAATGCTTCCAATTGGTGAATGCATGATGTTTGTTGATGATGATTTGCATGATGAAAAATATTATGATGTTAATGACGATGTTTTACCTCCGATGGTTGGTAAATTAAAATGACGAGGGCTTATGCCATTTTGATGATTATGATGATGTTGACGTATTGTTGTGTGTATGTGTTGTCTTTTGTCGAGTCGCATACATTTCATAAATGCGAGGGCTTTGGCCAAAATGACGAGGGATTTAGCCAAAATGACGAGGGCTTTTGCCAAAATGACAAGGGCTTTAGCCAATGTTCCTAATTACAAACAAAATGTGTTGGTACCACATGCATACATAGTCGAGTCACATTGTGCCGGTTATGTTTTTTTGAGTTTATTGGTTGTGTGTTATTTTATGATGATTATGACGATGGTGATGAATTACGATGATTTATGTGCTGATGATAAAAGTATGGGAGATTGGAATATATGTTGAACATTCCTTATTATTGGTATTTCTTTAAAGCTCTGAAACTATATATTAATTATCATCTCTTTATTTATATGATTTGAATTATCTCACCCTTTACTTGTTTCGCCGTTACTTTTATATTAGTAACATGCAGGTGATCCGCATTGATGAGGTGGATTTAGCTCGAGTCATTACTTTTTGAGTCACTCTGCTCTGATAGCGCAACACTCAGGATGGGCGCTTTTGTTTTTTTGATTAGGATAGCAGACTTGTATATCCTGATAACTATGTGGATTATGTTTAAAATATGACATGATTATTTTGTTGATGTATATGCTCTTATATGGCATAGACGATGATGTATTCGCTGCCTTATGCATATTTATATGCGTATGAGATGTATGATGACATGATCGGTATATCCGACTTTTGATTATTTTGATGGTGCATTATATTGCAAAGCAAAAACCATGAATATGTGATGCCTCAATTTGTTTATGACATTTTATTACTCTGATTTATTATTACTTCCGACGGGTGGAATTGGGGTGTTACATGTCTCATCGCCATGCCTCGTTGTTTCTAAAGCTGTTACCAAACTGTCTCCTTCGGTTGCTTTCCCAAATGCGACATTCTGATGTCCCGAGCTCGACTACCATTCAAAAATCATGCTTCGTGCCTCGAACATTTCCCTTTGGGGTTTATTCGCACTCTAAATCCAATGTGTCTCTGCCTGCCGAGACTGACATTTCTTTACTCCTGAGAGTCTATAATTATTCCCTTAGATACATCTCATGTCGACTAAACCAAAATACACTTCATCTATTTCAACACTGATCACAAATGGTAAAGGCTACCCCCACAACATGTCGACCAAGATATAACACTTTCACATCTGTTGCGCTTCTGACATTCATGCACACTCATCTGTTATCATTACACGAAACTAGAAACATTGGTAAGGCATCAACTTACATCATCCACGGGGTTATGACCACTCAACATCCTCATAAGCGTAGTAATATAACTTGATCCATCCCACTATCGCTTGATAGTTTGCTACTACCTAGCATGACACAGGGGTTCTTGCTACACCTACCTCATGGGAACTCGAGTTCGGGTCTCACGAATACCAATCAAGAACTTACCTTAAGCTCTGGGTCGATGTTGGCCTACATCTGCCATGCCTCGTGCACGATAGCGATATTGTGGCATTATACATGTTTGGTTGTACTAACATGGTGGTCCAATTCCAAGGCCATGTACTCACGTAATCTACCCAGTAGCGTATAACAATCTCCACGCGTATCCTATAGTCACGGTCGACAATGTCGGAATAGGTATCCACTAAGGTCATCATTCTTATAGATTATATCAATCACACTCCTTAGGATGCAAAACCTAAGAGTGCCACACATCCAGGGTTCACCCAATTGAAGATAACGAGCTAGATCCGAATAGATAAGAATTCGATTCGAAATGCTATGCCATGCTCGTACTCACTTGCACGGTGCATGCATAAGAAATTCTATGAATAACTCTTCGCATAGGAATACCAAAGTTCAAACAGTCGATATGACTTCGATCATCCTATGGATGCTTCGGAAGGACGCTAGTTTCCATTCATCCAACTCCCCAATTCCAAGCGTAGTTCTGTGTCATCACTCAAGGTCAGATAAATCATAACTATTAAGAAACTTAGGCTACAACATTTCCTACTTTCACTTGCTTCACTTGCTTCCTAGCGTAGCTCTAGGACTCATTCATATATTAACAAGAACAAAAATACAATATCCCCTTCCCCTAATTGGGTGTCCAACATTCTTCCCATTAGAGATTGCGACTTCTACTCGTCCAAATCAATACTTACTAAATAACAGATGCACATCTTACGATATACTAAACTGATTTGGAGTGAAACATCTTGTTCATCCAAGTACTACCCACATCACGGTAATCGGAAGGTTTCGACTTCTTCTCCAAACTCCCAAAAGTCTTTCGTTTGGGAGATTTTCAAATCATTTTCTCCACTAGCACCAGGATTAAACAATGAATTTCTAATGGTCTCAGACTCCGTTCCATCTGAATATCCCTCATTATAATCCTACTCAAGTTCCTAGTGAAATTCATTCCACTACCACCAGAATCCACACAAGGTCTCACTTCGCCCAATCTAATCTTGGAAACTCCCATAGTTTCAAACCTTACCACGGAAGTTCGATCGTCTACTATTCCACGCCAAAAGCTCCATTAATATTCAATAATCCCAATACTCTCTTAATTCAACAGGTTTCTACCACCTTAGCTCGAGTCGCTTCGGATCTTATGTGTCCTCGTGGTGGCTCCGCCGTGATCCTATCCATCGCATATGCAGTCAGTGAGATGGCCAGTCCCAACGACTGAATACTACGATGGTAGAAATCAGTCTAGGAACACGCACATATGAGGGAGAAAAGCATTACTAGTGATGTTTCATGCCAGGGACAAGAATCGACTTGCTCTGATACCAACTGTAACACCCCATACATATATGTCTAGAATAATATGCATTGATACTATAAATGGTAAAAGAAACATACAAATAGATGAAAAAGACAAGAATTTAAAACTGAATACAATATAAATCTTAATCATAATGTATCCACGAAGCTTGTCTTCAACATCTCACAGCGGAAAGATACGTCTACAGAGGTCTTCCTGCGTTTGCACATCTGCAGTCTTCGAAACCGATCATCTAACAATTATATCGCTTATAACCTGTTCCTGAAAAAAAATAATAAGAGGATTGGGTTGAGATTACTAAATCTTAGTGAGCCTCCCTATATTAGGGGTTCGCTCGATTCTACAGGGTGCATACATAAAAAAGGATTCACCTACAATCCGGGGCTTGCCTCACGGCTCGGTACAAGTATAAATAAGGATTACACCATCATTGGAAGTCCCATAACAAACCAATGAGGTGATAGCACAAGCATCAAAACACAATATGCTGACCCACACCCATGTGTGAGGAATCAAGGAGTTATACCCATCTAACTAGGCTACCTCTTCCATACACCCTCGGCGAGTCCTCACGTACATCATCGTCAAGAGACTTGCACAGGAAATCTGCTAGACAACTGATATATCCTACATGGAGTTCATCCGCAATGAGATCTTCCATGACTTTGCCTACGTGGCATCACGACCCCGCCTCCGTCCAACGCGAGAAAGACGGGTCCACTGCAACACAAGTGCAACAACGCCATCTTGATATACATGCCCACCGAGTGAAAGCCTAGAAACATTGTCTATTTAACGTCACTAGCGGTAAGTAATCTCGTGATAGCCTACATGGCATCAACCTACTTACCATACTAATCACGCAGGTGAGTCACCAAGTAGAAACGCCTTAAAAGACCCTCACTTGCATCACCGTAATAGCAGCTCAGGTGTGCAAAAGTAACAGTCATATAGCCAAAAACAACCATGGTAATAAACATGATACCGCCCCACGGGCTACCAATAGTTCATCCACATAGGTTGGAAAATAGGATTTACCACCTAGTAGTACGGTTCTACTCCGATTCAAGCATATTACACAAATAGTTTAAGCCAACCGAGTCCATCATCCGCACCACAACAGGAAAGAGTGCACACGCACATAACTTGTTGAGCAAGAACCATTATACGCAATTCACACAATACACACAACCGAACATTCAACCGAAACGATGGAAAACAATTCACATCATACATGTTAGTGTTTTAAGTTGGCATCAATTTTGGTAAAACTAGGATTTAGCAATGTCATGATAGATGTTATGACATTCAGAGATTGAAGATAAATCATACCTGCTAAGGATGTTAAAAGACACTCGAGCTGGAAGCTAAAGGCATGGAAATTCGGAAAAGGTATGATGTCATAAGATGTTATGACATTCGGTGTGACATTCATTGCGAGAATCATTTTTCTGAGATTTTTCGGGAAGTTTGTTGAGCTAAATAATGTTTTTCTGTTATTAGAAAGCATGCTCACGTGGCTGCTAGGTTAATCTTAATTAAACCTAAATTGGTTGTTGAAAAGGCCATGTTTTTAGGATTAAATTAAGTAAACCCTAGCTATCTTTATGGAAGCCCAAAGAAGTTTCGGTTGCTTCTATAAAGGAAATCAACCCTTACAAGCGTATTGCGCCCTTTGAATGTATTGAAGAGATAGCAACTTGTGTTTGTGTACTGTTGGGATTTGTAACAGTTGATATTGTGTAATTCTAGTTTCTCTTGTGAGCCAAGCAACTATCAATTGATAAGTGCATTGGACTAGGATTTGCTGTAAGGGTAGTTTATCACTCAAAGCTTTAAAGCACGAGTGTTTGTCTCTTGATTAAAGCTTTGAAGCAAGATCAAGATATTTTATTGAAGTGTGTCTTCACAATTCAATTAGTCAATAGGTTGATATCACTGCTGTGATTGAGGGGGAGTGAGTGGGTACTCAGATCTAAGTAGGACTTAGGTTGAAGTTGCATTGGGTAGGTTTTAAGTGAAGGAGATAAACTGGTGGTTTATTCTTGAATTAATTCTACTAATAGTGAATTTCCTCCCTGGCTTGGTAGCCCCCATATGTAGGTTTGTTGAATCGAACTGGGTAAACAATTTATTGTGTTCTTTACTGCTTTCTGTATTTACTGTGTGAGTTGTTAACATAGTGTCAAATACTGTGTCATAACATTCTCTGTGACATCACGTATCTGCTGCCAGGAATTTCAATTGGCATCAGAGCAGGCACCCTACTTGTTATTTCTGGGTGAGATCTAGGGATAATAGTTTCTGGCGTAATGGATAAAGAAGGAGGATTTGGAGGAAGACCACCTATTCTGGATGGGTCTAATTATGATTACTGGAAGCCTCGTATGGTTGCCTTCTTAAGATCAGTGGACATTAAAGCTTGGAGGCTGGCGATAAAGGATGGAAACATCCCACCAAGCTTGAGAAAGATGGGACTCTTGTCTTGAAACACGAGGAGGAATGGAGCAAAGAGGAAGAAGAGCTAGCTCTAGGGAACTCTAAAGCATTGAATGCTTTGTTCAATGGTATTGACAGGAACATCTTCAGACTGGTCCATCAATGTGAGCTGGCCAAGGATGTTTAGGACACTCTCAGAACTACTCATGAGGGGACATCCAAGGTGAAGATGTCAAGACTTCAGATGCTCACTACCAAATTTGAGAATTTGAAGATGAAGGAAGATGAGAATATTCATGAGTTTCACATGAATATTTTGGAAATTGCCAATGCCTCAGGAGCACTTGGTGAAAAGATGTCAGAAGAGAAGCTGGTGAGAAAGATTCTCAGATCCTTGCCTAAGAGATTTGCAATGAAAGTCACTGCAATAGAGGAGGCTCAAGACATCAGCACCTTGAAGGTTGAAGAACTTATTGGATCTCTTATGACTTTTGAGATGGGAATCAGTGAACCTGTTGACAAGAGAAACAAGAGCATAGCACTTGTATCCAATACTGAAGAGGGATGCAAGGTGGAAGATGAAGAGAAGATATCTGAAGCTATAGCCATGCTTGGAAGACAGTTCAACAAACTGATCAGGAGGATTGATCCAAAGTCAAGGTCAAATGTCAAGGACATTCCATCTGACATTAGCAGATCTTATGACTCCAGCAGAAGATCCAAGTCAGAGGAAAAAGTCAAGGCAAGAAAATCCAATGTCATGAGTTTGAAGGATTTGGACATATTAGATTGAATGTCCCACCTTTCTAAAGAAACAAAAGAAAGGAATGGTCACTTGGTCGATGGTGATTCGGGAAGTGAGAAGAAGGTGCCAAACTTGTTTGCTCTCTCGGAGTGTACAACTCGATATGGATTCTAGTGACGAGGAAGTGACATTTGAAGAGCTTCTGAAAACTACGGAAGTGTATAAAAATGGAGAAGCATGTCGCAAAATGAGGAGCAGTTGAGAAGTTGGAAGCGAGAATGTGAAGTTGGAGGCTGAGAAAGAGGAAAACACAGCTACTATAAATCACCTCAATAGTGATATTAGTATGCTGAATTCCAAACTTGATCAGATGTCTAAATCTGTCAAAATGTTGACATCTGGTAATGATAAGTTGGAAGAAATTCTTCAGCTTGGACAAAATGCAGGAAATAAACATGGTCTAGGATATGTGGCTGAAAAGCAACCTGTTGGTGACATTATGAATAAGAGACATAGGAAAACAATGTCAAAGCAGGTGTCACAAACCAAAACAGGAAATGTGTCTAGCTCAGGGCATGTGACTGCAAAGAGATTTGCAAATAACCAGGAATGGAACAAACCTGGGAAGTCAATGAAAAAGAAGATGTCATACCACAAGTCAGGGAATAGGTCTGCCTCAGGGTATATGGAGACTAAGAATTTTGTCTTTAACAAAAGGAAGAACATGCCTAATAGACCAATGTCAAAACAGATGTCACAACATTGGGAGCAACATCAAAATCATAGAAACATGAACAAACAGTTTCAAAGATGGAGATGTCATTATTGTGGAAGGTTTGGTCACATAAAATCTTTTTGCTACAGACTTCATGGATATCCTAATCAAGGGTCTTATGTGAAACCTAAAACCAACAGGGTATCATAGTCTCAACAGTGGAAGAAGAAGACTGTTGCTCTGGTAGCTAACACCTCTCTTAGTGTGTCTACCAAGAAAGATTGGTACTTTGATAGTGGGTGTTCCAAGCACATGACTGGAGACAGTATTCTTCTCAATGATGTTAAGCATCATTCTACCAGCTTTGTTACTTTTGGAGATGGAGCTAATGGAGAAATCAAAGGGGTTAGAAACTCAAATTGGGCTGGAATTCCAAACCTAAATGGAGTGCTGCTAGTAAAAGGTCTGAATGCAAATCTCATTAGCATAAGTCAGCTATGTGATATGGGATTCACAGTCAACTTCACTAAGGTTGAATGTCTTGTAATCAACGATGAATAGGTAGTGATTATGAGAGGAGTCAGATCAAAGGACAACTGCTACATGTGGGAATCTGAGAACAGCACTCTGTCTTCTGTGTGCTCTACAGTCAAAGATGAAGAGGAAGTAAAGTTGTGGCAGCAAGAATCTGGTCATCCACACCTCAGAGGAATGAAAAGGATCAATTCCATAGAGGGAGTCAGAAGGGTACCAAGATCTCTCATAGTCAAAGGGAGGATCTGTGGTAAGCATAAGACTAGACAGGAAATCAGAATGTCACACTCATTGTCTAGACATCTGAGTACTCCTAAAGTACTGAAGAAAAGTACTTGGATCTGGCATGAAAGGATAACCAAGTATCTTACTGTCAAAGGATACAGGAGAAGAGTCTTGGATGAAACTCTCTTTGTCAAAGGAGAAAAGATCATGGTAACTCACATTTATGTTAATGAAATAATATTTGGAGAAATGACAAACACAATGGTGAGACAGTATGGCAACCAAATGCAAGCTGAATCTGAGAACAAGTCTGCAAGGAATTGTGTCAAGAAATTTGGAATGAAGAATGGCTGCCATAATAGGACTCTTGCTCCTACACATTTGAGGGTGTCCAAGGAAACAAGGTTTGATCAAAGCTTGTGTAAAGGCTCTCTTGATGGATGTTTCTTATTAAGAAACAATCTTGCTTCTTGGATCAGCAAGAAGCAAAATTGTGTGTTCCTATACAATGTTGAGAATGAATACGTAACAGCTGGTAAAAATTGTTCTTAGATGATCTGGATGAAGCAGATGCTGACTGACCACAATGTCATACAGGATGTCATGACTTGTACTGTGACATTGTTACTAAAGCTCTTGAGGCTAGTCAGTTTGAAATGTCAAGGGGCAAGTTGGTTACTTGTCAATATGTGGAATTGTAGCAATTAACTGAGCCTACAACAAGGGATGAAAGGGAGTGTTTATTTCAACTTTGTTTTAGAGGGTTATTTAGGTATTTCCTTCCTTATTTTAAAAAGTCCAAGAATAGGAAGAGACATCTCCATATAATAGTTTCTTTTTTTGAAAGTAGTACCATCCTTTCTTCTCTCAAAAGAAACTTTGAAACCCTTTGCTATTTTCGCTTTCATCCTCTCAACAACCATCAGCGAAAAATGTCTTCATCATCCTCATCTTCTCAAGAATCAGGATCTCCATCTCTCCCCATGGCTGAAGTCAGAACAAATAATGAAGCCATGCAAGCTGAAGCACTGAGGGTTACACCATTGCGTGCAATAGCTACTGACCCAGAAAAGGTCAAGAAATTGCGCACAAGGAATGCAAGAAGAACTCAAGCATCTCCCATGGGTAAGACTTCTGTACCATCCTCTTCTGTTCCCTCAGAAATGGTAAACACAGAGGAGTCTAGGGCTGTGCATATAGCCATTGCTAGATTGGTAACCAGGATCCTCAATGAAGACCAATCTGTTCCTGGGGTTTCAATTCCCCTAAACTGTCAGTCTGCTAGCCCTAGTTTAGCAGTTGATCCGGATGTCACTGAGAATGTCAAGACATCTGGTGATCATGATACTTCCCCTGCCAAGAATAATGAAGACCTTTCTGTTAAAGAGTCTGAAGCAGGTGTTGATGATGCTTGTAATAAAACCTCTGCTGATAAGGAAGATGAGATCTCTGACAGTATTCTTGAGGAGTCCCCAGCAAAATGTTGCTCTGATAAAGCCTCTGCTGACTATATTTCTGATAGTATTCTTGAAGAATCACCAGCAAAGTGTGCCTCTGGTAAAGTCCCTGATGACTACATTTCTGACAGCATTTTGGAAGAGTCACCAGTTCAAGAATCTAATCATTTAACTGAACCTCCAGTCATTGATTTAGATGAGATGTTCTCAGACAATGATCTTATTGCCAATGTCAATCCAAGCATTGCAAAAAGAATGATGAAAAGGAAGGGAAAACAGGCAGTCTCACAGAGCCCTGTCAAAGAAAAGGGTGTGGAAGATGTGCATAAGACTGAAAAGTATCCCAAGGCTGGAACCTCTACAGAGAAATGTAGAGTAAAAACTGTTGTTGGTGACTCTAGACCAAAGAGAACACCTATTGTGAAAAAGAGGAAGGAACCTGAACCTGTGGAGTTTGATCATGACTCTGAGTTTGATGTTGAGGAGAATGTCACTGACATACATTCAAGAAAGAAGCCAACTCTTGGAAAACTTCCCAAGGTGCCTGAAGTGGCAATTGATAACATCTCATTCCATCATCCTGAAAGTGCTGGAAGATGGAAGTATGTTTGTTTAAAGAGGGTTGCACTAGAAAGAGAGTTGAACAAGAGTGCTTTAGAGTGCAAGGAGATTGTTGACCTGATTAAGGAGGCAGGACTGATGAAAACAGAGGAGAAGCTCTCAAACTGTTATGAAGTTTTGGTGAGAGAGTTTATTGTCAATCTCTCAAATGACTGTGGGGATAGGAATTCTGATGACTACCAGGCTGTGTATGTGAGAGGGAGGAAAGTCAGGTTTTCTCCAAATGTGATCAACAAATTCCTGGGTAGATTTGATAATACTTAGCCAGAGCTGGAGGAAACTGACAACAAGATTTGTCAAACCATCACTGCCAATCAAGTAAGACAATGGCCTCTAAAGGGAAAACTCTCAGCAAGCAAGTTGAGTGTCAAATTTGGCATCTTGCATAAGATTGGTCTGCAAACGGGTCCCAACCAATCACAAATCCACCATTTCCAATGGATTGGGAAGATTCATATATGTGGTACTCAGCTGCATTTGACTATGGATCCTACATTTTGATCGACCCTCAAGCATCTTGACTATGCTATCAAAGGACCAATAGCCTTTCCTCCTGCGTGTGGAATTATAATTGATCAAGATCCGGACATTCTTGGTGACGATTGATGCGTAGAGCCCCTGCTCTTGGATTCCACTACAAACTGTTCCAAGGAAGCATGTCCAGACATTGTCATGACATCTGTTGAGACATCAACTGTCAAAGAAAATTCTCAAAAGGCAAATGTCATTGCTGTACTAAGAGCAACTTGCAAGGAGCTTGAAGCAAGAAAGCAAAGTCTGGAAGAGCTAATCTCTCAACTAGAGCAAGACACAGAGGTTGAGGAAGAAAGGCTTGATGGTGATACCTCTGCTGCTCATATGGAGGAAGATGATGTTGTTGACCAAGAAGTTGCTGACAAAGAAGGCTCTGAAGATGTGTCCTTTCACAGTGCTTCTTCTGGAGAAGAAAGCACTTGAAGCTGCTGCCCCTGTTGCCTCTAATTTTATTCTGTCAATTGTTTCCTGTTTTCTTGTATCTTCCCATTTTTGTTTGAATAATTGTAATCCTTATTGACAGATTTGTAATGTCACGAAATGTACCCTAAACAATCTTTGGTACTAAATTATATGTTGATTTTTTGGGGCAATTGTATGGTTTCCTTTGGCCCTTTATGGCTAAAAAGGGGGAGAAGAACTACTGTGTTGACAGTAGTATGGGACTTTGGGGAATTGTATGGCCTGTTTTTAAAATTTTGTATGTGGGCAATTGTGGGAATTGTGGGATTTTTGTATGGGTAGAATTTATCTTATCTCTAGGTTCTAGTTTAGTTAAGCTTAGAACTAGTTTGTCTTCTGCTGCATAGGTACTCTGATGTGTTAGGTAGTTTTAGCCAAAAATGTGCCAAAGGGGGAGTTTGTTAGTGTTTTAAGTTTGCATCAATTTTGGTGAAACTAGGATTTAGCAATGTCATGATAGATGTTATGACATTCAGAGATTGAAGATAAATCCTACCTGCTAAGGATGTTAAAAGACATTCAGGCGGAAGCTAAAGGCTGTCTTGGAAATTCTGAGAAAAGCAGTCTAATGTCATAAGATGTTATGACATTCGATGACATTCATTCTGAATCTGTTTTTTCCTGAGATTTTTCAGGAAGTTTATTGAGCTGCTAAATAATGTTTTTCTGTTATTAGAAAGCATGCTCACGTGGCTGCTAGGTTAATCTTAATTAAACCTAAATTGGTTGTTGAAAAGACCATGTTTTTAGGATTAAATTAAGTAAACCCTAGCTATCTTTATGGAAGCCCAAAACTAAAGTTTCGGGCTTCTATAAAAAATCAACCCTTACAAGCGTGTTTGCCCTTTGAATGTATTGAAGAGATAGCAGCTTGTGTTTGTGTACTGTTGGGATTTGCAACAGTTGGTATTGTGTAATTCTAGTTTCTCTTGTGAGCCAAGCAACTATCAATTGATAAGTGCATTGGACTAGGATTTGCTGTAAGGGTAGTTTATCACTCAAAGCTTTAAAGCACGAGTGTTTGTCTCTTGATTAAAGCTTTGAAGCAAGATCAAGATATTTTATTGAAGTGTGTCTTCACAATTCAATTAGTCAATAGGTTGATATCACTGATGTGATTGAGGGGGAGTGAGTGGGTACTCAGATCTAAGTAGGACATAGGTTGAAGTTGCATTGGGTAGGTTTTAAGTGAAGGAGATAAACTGGTGGTTTATTCCTGAATTAATTCTACTAATAGTGAATTTCCTCCCTGGCTTGGTAGCCCCCAGATGTAGGTTTGTTGAACCGAACTGGGTAAACAATTTATTGTGTTCTTTACTGCTTTCTTGTGTGAGTTGTTAACATAGTGTCAGATACTGTGTCATAACATTCTCTGTGACATCACGTATCTGCTGCCAGGAATTTCAATACATATTCTTGGTCCAAATACCATCACATAAATAATGTGTCATTAGTTCATATTTATTGCATGTAATTAAATCATAATTTCCATCATAGCATATGTTAGACATAATCGACCCGTGCGATCATTTAAGGTACATTTAACCATACATTAATCACCTAATGATGTGTAGCATCAATTTAAAGGTATTTAAGACAAACGGTTCCAAAATAGGAACCATTCTGCACTTGGGGATGATTAAATTAATTATGATCAACAGGGAACGCTAAGCCTGATCTTTGCACTGAGCGTGACCTGGGACTATTATTTTTATCAAAAGTTCAGGAAGGCGCGTTAAGCCCGGTCCCAGTCGCGCTAAGCGTGACCTGGGATTTTATTTATTTCTCCAAAAGATTATAGGGCGCGCTAAGCCCCAATACCACGCTGAGCGCGGTCTGCGATTTTTGCAGAACTCAGTTTTGAACCAGAACTGTCATGGAGTCTGAATATTCCACTCAATCCTCTGCAACCTGAAACCCATCAGAACCAGACACAAAAAGTAGAAGTAGAACATGCTAATTATCATCAAAACTAACATGCATCAACAATTTCTCACAAACCCAAAACCCCAGATCTTTTCTCAAAACCCCAAATTTTTCCAAAGTCTCTAACTACGAGACTCACCTTGCATCTAAGGAGGTTAAGATATCATCCATGTAGCATTAGAACTCCCATCATGGCCAAAGTTTCACCTTCATCATCACCAACCCGAAATCACTTCGTGTTCATTTTCGGTATGCAACACCAAACTTCAATCATCTTTATCTCCTTCAATATAGAGGTTATAGACACAAACTAATATACCAAATTGAAGGAAATTTTGTGTAGATTCCAGAACTTCAAGAATTTCTTAAATTGGAGTTACGATTAAAAACTTATGACTTGATTAGTGTAGCTGATTAGTACTCATATTTTTCATCAACGTCAGCATCAGACCCTAACTTCAAATGCGTTTATCTCACTCATCACGAACATGAAGAATACAAATCTTATATGCAAAACAAGGAGAATTTCGTGAGATTTCCGAAAAATCAAGAATCAACTTAATCGGAGTTATGAGTAGAAATTTATCACCTGTTTTGTGGAAGTTGTTCTAAGAATACGAAAATGCAATGATATTGATGGACTTTAAGTTCTTCTTCTTTCCTCTCTCTACTTTTTTCCCACAAATCTGATTTGTTATGATATACGCCAAACAAGGTCTTAAGCATCATGCAAGAATGTTAAATTTCCAAAAATGCCCTTTAACTAAGTGGTATTTACTCATGTGCCACTTAGTTAGTTTCTAACTAACTCCTTAGATAATCCAATCATTCTTTACTTAATTTCCATTAGGAAAGGACTTTTAAGAGATCTATCTCCAAATATTTCATACTTATGCTTAGACAAACATGTGGTGCTACATTGACATACTACATCAAATTAATCAACACAATCAACTTTGACTTCAACAACAATTAACAACTTCAACAATAATGCGACTTATAATTAACACAATCAACCTCAACTTCAACAACAATTAACAACTTCAACAACAATGCAACTTATAATTAACACAATCAACTTCAACTTCAACAACAATTAACAACATCAACAACAATGCAACTTATAATTAACACAATCAACTTCAACTTCAACAACAATTGACAACATGAACAACAACGCAACTTATAATTAACACAATCAACTTCAACTTTCGACTTGGGCCATTTAAGCCTACAATCTGAAAGATTGTCCAATTCGGGGACAAAACAACTTATTTCGACAGTACCTGCAAATCCAGCAATCGACGTGAAATTCAACAAAACGAAACAATTTTATTTAACTACCCGTATACAGGACTGCCCTGCAAATTTTCGTCCAATTCCGAGTAACTAAATTTACCGCTTAATTTGACTAACTGTCTAATTTCGGCACTGTTTTTCTCCCTGTAATAATACTGCTTAACGACAACAATCCTGTCAAATTTATTCTATCACTACTTTTCATTTTCCTGCGTTCTTAATTTACTCTACTGAACTGGTATGCACTACCTGTTACTAATTTCTAATACAGACAAAATAATATTCTGCTACTTGTTTCCAGTCTACTAATTGTTGTAGTATTCTGCTATTGTGAATTTACCTGCTATGATTTACCATTTTCTACACATAACCTACTATTAATTATTTATTGAATGGATTACTAGGCTACATGATACATACTACTCCAATTAAACTAATTAAATGTCAAAAGTAATTATGCCTAAGCCATGCCCCTCAAATCCCACGCGTCTGCAAGAAGAAAGAAAACAAAGATGTGAGGCGCCCACCCCCAGGACCTGAGGCGCCCGCCTCTCTTGCTGGTGGAGCCCACACGGTTTTCCTTCAAATTTGGGGACGATCGCCCCTTCCCCCACTGTTCTTCACCTGCGTTTTACTTTTCATTCCAACACTGCGTGTACTTATAATTTTCACCAGAATTATATATTTTTCCCAGAAAGAAAATTACTACTAGTATTATAATACACTCCTTAATTATCATGACAGTACCAACAATTTAAAAGCAACAATTCAACCCAGTGGATCAATACTTAAACATTCAAGCAACATAAATTCATCGCAAAAACAGAATTGACAGTAAAATCATATAAACCTAAACCCGACATATAAATTATCATACAATCGATTTTATAAGTCGAACCTCACCCCTTACCTGTGGATTGAAGGGAGTTCGAAAAATCGACCGGAAAAATGCCAATCTTGGACAGCCAATTGACGCTGCTAGGAACCCTATTCCCTATTTTCTCTCCTTGTCCTCTCTGCTACGTGACTCTTTCCTCTTTTTCTGTACCACTTGTTTTTATTTTTCCTTTTATAATGGTTACTACAAGTTACTCAATAATAACAATACTAGTAGTGGGTCACTATTATAAATTGGGTTTATTAATTAATATCCTTAAAATACTAATTCATCCTTCTAATTAATTAATCTTCTACATTTAATTTAATAATTCTAAAATAATAATTAAAGTCTAATAATATTCTTCTTCCGACTAATTTTCATCCGACCATTAATTTAACGAATCACTCACAAATTCGACTTAACTCAACTAATTTAATTAATAATTCTACTAATACTAATATTATTTCTAATATTAATTTCTAATAAAACTATTATTATTTACCAATAATATTTTCCCCTGGCTAAACCGACTAATTATCTGCTTATCAGCTTATCAACCCCAAACAACGTATTAATCCAAAAATGCCTCTTATAATAATGCCGTAAATCCAATTATTCTGGTTAAATTCTCAAACTTCGTCTATACCCAATAATTAAATCTTTCGTTAATTTAATTAACTGATTAATTAATTTTAGGGCGTTACACCAAGAACAAACTCTCCTTCATCAACGGCTCCATTGAAGTCCCTGCATTAACTGATCTGAATCGTGCAGCTTGAGAACACTGCAACTATCTCATCCACTCTTGGATTCTCAATTCAGTTTCGGAACCGATTGCCCAAACCAACGTGTTCTTGGAAAATTCACTCGAAGTTTGGTTCGATCTCAAAGAAAGGTTTGCAAACGTTGATAGAATTCGCGTTGCAACTCTTCGATCTGAGCTCAATAATATGAAGCAAGGTGAGAAATCTAATCTTGATTACTACACTTCCGTGTGACGACTATGGGAGACGTTGAACTCTCATCATCCGTTACTAGCGTGCACTTGCTTACACCAGTGTAGATGTGAAGCTATGAGATCTGCTCGTCTTGTTCACATGGAGGATCAAATTATCCAATTCCTCACAGGTTTAAAAGATTCTTTTTCTATTATCAAAACCCAAGTTCTTCTAATGGAACCTCTACCTTCCATTAATTGCATTTACTCCATGGCTATTCAAGAAGAAAGCAATCACATTGCTTTGCTTCCCAAACACAATGTGATTCTCTAGTCAATGCTTATGATTCAAGAAAATCTTCTGATCGCAACAAGAATTCCACTGGTTCTAGTCATAATAAAGAGCTTCGCATGTGCACTCATTGCAATCGTATTGGCCACAATGTTGAAGTTTGTTACAGAAAACATGGGTTCCCTCCATATTTTGGAAAGAAAGTTGTTTGTGACAACTCTCTCAATTCTTCTGGTGCAGAAGAAAAGAATTCTCAAGCCAACACTGATGGTGATGGTTCTTCAAATGCCTCTTCTAGTATTACTCAAGAACAACTTTCTCAGTTGCTTAACTTGCTGCAACATTCGAATTTACTTCCTCATAACACCTCTTCCAACCATACCTCCACTTCCAATCAAATTTCCACCCATAATGACATTAAGCCACAGACCACATCAGGTATAACTATAATCTCAAACTTAACTTTTTCTAGTCGTTCCTATTCCAATTTTTGGCTCCTTGACTCCTGAGCTAATGGTCATGTATGCTCTTCTTTGCACATATTTCAATCATATTTTCCTATTAATCTTGTTGGTGTTAGCTTTCCAAATGGTACTTCTGTTTTGGCCAAAACTGCAGGCACAATTGTTTTTTCCTCACAACTCTATCTAAATAATGTCCTATATCTTTCGTATTTTTCATTGAATCTGATTTCAATTTCGAAATTGTGTAAATATCTTCACTTTACCTTATAGTTTTTTTATCACAAATACATATTGCAGGATTTGAAATCACGGAAGATGATTGGTTTGGCTAGTGAAACGGATGGCTTGTACAAACTCTATCAAGATGGTCCTGCTAATTCCATTCCACTAGCCTCAACCCCTATCTGTCATGCCTTACCACATACCAGTGTCAACAATGTTTCCACAATACCCTTACAACCTCTTTGACATTTTCGTTTAGGTCATCTTTCACAAGATCGTCTTTGTAAAATGTCCAAACTATATCCTAATATTCATCATGATAATAATGTTGTATGTGATATATTCCATTTTGCTAGACATAGAAAATTACCTTACTAACAGTGTTTCTAGAGTTGTTATGACTTTTGAGTTGCTTTATTTCAATATATGGGGACCTTTTGTAACACCACCTCTAATTCCCCACATAATTATTGCATAATCAGAGTAAATAAAATGCATAACAAGAGGGCGTCACATGATTTACTTTACAATTAAAACAATACATGCACATTGGTCATAATCATAACACATATTTGAATCTCATGCTTTAGAATAATTCATGCATTTTCACAGTGGATTAATTCTTATTCACAAATACTACCAATGATTACATCCCAAACTATAATCATCAGATGAAAAAGCGATGAATCCATAACATACTCAAGTCATCAAAATTCATACATTGACACCAAGGCCAAATCAACATAGTATCTCAATCATACAAATCAAAATAAATGAGTATATATAACAAATATCTCATTAAAGCAGAAATATGGATAAATCTCGTGTTACATGACCAGAGAAATGAATGGACTACCTAGTAATTTATAAACTAGCTAGACTCTTCAACTAGTCTCGTGCGAAGCGCCGCTATCCTCGAAATCTGCATGTTACCCACGTAGAGGCAACATCATAATAAAAGGGTGGGAATTCACATCATTATTCAAAAGTATATAAATGGAAATAATGAAGAAACTACATCCGTTCATGAATTCCACACACTTCAAGTGATATTCCAAGATAACATGATCATACAAACATTACAAGTATAATATGTTCATATCTACAACACATAGCATAATTATCATTCCATCCAAACAATCCAATAATACATATAATTTAACATCACAATTTCATTCCACACATTGAATATTCAATAATGACTCATGTGACAATAATGAATGTCACTCAATATTCATGTGGTACCAAGTTTTTGGAAATATTTCGTTAACCCTGCTTCTGATTCATTCATAGAATCCAAGCCCTAACTTCCAATCCGGACAAGACCAAAAGCCTCCACTACTTATTTCCAATGGAATCGAGCCAAATGTGAACCCAACATTTTACCGCTACTTATCCATCATGGATCGAGCCAATTTATGAACCCACAAGTTCACCGCTACTTATCCACACAACGATCAAGCCAAATGTATTCATGTACAACTCACCACGACGACATATGCAAATTAAGATTATTCACAAAACCACAATAATCCAAACATATCATCACAATTCATCTCATGTGAATTATACATCAATTGCACAACATTATATTTCAACAACAAGATCATCACATGTATCTTATACATATCATCACACATAACAAATAAAATTATGACATATCATTCCACCAATGTTATTCAACACATTCCATCAAATAAGATTAACACATACTATACTTGTAACACCCTTCTAAAATACCCCACGATTATATAATAAATTCAGAGTTTAACATGTATAAAAAGGGCATCACAATTTATAAAAATAAAATTCCATATAATGTTATGCTTTACTGAAGAACATAATTCAATAAATCATGGAAGTAACATGTTCTACACAGCGCAATTATTCTCAAAACTTGGATAATTCAAACCAACCAAATATCATAAGGTCAACGCCTTAGTTCCCAAAACAATTATCCAAAACAACCTCAAACAAATTAACAAAGTTTAATTCATAACTCTAAACCAAACGTTCCCCAGTGTTACAAGGCCAAAGCATGTCATTGACACGCGATAAAAAAAAGCGTAGCTCTACGAGCCATCCTCACCAACTCCTAAGCTGCTAAACTTCAATCTAAAATCATCAAAGAAAGGGTGAGACTTCATCATAATTAAAATGCATTATAAATTCATCAAAATAGTAGAATTTCACAAGTTATTAGTCCACCATATTCAGCATAATCATATGTATTTCACAATACAAGTCATAACATACATCATACACACAACAACAAGATTATAACACTGGAAATCATCCTATCATGTTATAATCCATACAAGATGCAATGCGAGACTGTCTGCATATGGTACCCACAATGAACTAAATTCACATATTGTTCCATTCCAACTCGGACACAACATTAACATATATTCCATTCCAACTCGGACATAGATAAGACCTCACCTCCCATTCCAACTCGATAATGGATATTGGCCAACTCACTAATTCCACACAATGGGAATTAGCTACCACCAATGTATATGCATGCACATCAACAACATGCAACATTCAACAACGACACATGATATCAACAACTATCATGAATATACAATATCAACAACAACATATGATATCAACAACCATCGTGAATATACAACATCAACAACAATACATGATATCAACAACCATCATGAATAACATCAGAAAGATAGCATGCAAGCATCAATTCACATTCAACTCATCAGTACAATCACATACCACTTTCCTCCACCAATTACACTAAGTACAATTATCCACAATTCAGAAAATCCAACACTTTCCAAAATAAAATTGATTAATTATTATTTTATTGATTTCATAAAGTAGATTATTGAATTTAAAGAATAATGTCCAAAACGGCGATTAAAACGAACTTACGCTTTGAAAGATATGATTTTTCAAAGTTTGCTATTTTTCAAAATGTTACAGTGGTAACCGGTTCCTCCTGGGGAGAACCTAGTTCCCACACTCTAAGTGAAAACATGCCTCTGGAAAACATACTGGGAACTCGGTTCCTTCCACCAGGGAACCAGTTCCCACGTTCAAAATTCTGATTTTTCCATGCAAAATACACTAGGAACCTGGTTCCTCCCACCAGGGAACCGGTTCCTCAACTCAAAACTATCACGCTGCTGGAAATTATACCAGGAACTTTGTTCCTCCCACCTGGGAACCGGTTCCTGCAACCTACAGTAGTAGAAAACATATTTTTGACAACATGCTTCATTCTCAATTTCACCCACACATCCAAATACGAATCAATCACCAATTCATCATCAAAATAATCCAATAAACATTGTTTCAAAGCATAAGGACTTAATCCAACAACACTTAACATACCTATAATATGGGATTGACTCAAATTCATGCAATTAGACAACATTAGGGACAAATTCCATAAACCTAGAAAATCCTAAATTGGGATTTCTAATCTACTCAATCCATCCTATCATTCCCAAAATTCATAAGGCATAATAATTGTGAGAAATCACCCCTTACCTTAGTCAATTGCTTGAAACCTGGAACTCTTGGTTCTTCTCTTCCTTCTGTCTCTTCTCACTTTCACGTATGATCAATTTTCTCCAAATGGTTCCCAATTCTATTTTTCCTCTTATTATTCCTTTTTATTATTATTCTACAATAATAATAACCAAATAATATGTTAGAGTTTTTTACTCCTCACACCTCCTCCTTCTACTCCTTACACCAACAACCCAATTCCTTTTTATTTACTTAAATAATTCCAATAATTCAAATTTTAATTAAATAAATGACTAAAATTCAAATTATTTAATAATTGAAAATATTGGGGTGTTACAACTCTCCCCCACTAAAAGAGTTTTCGTCCTCGAAAACATACCTTAGACGAAAATTTTTGGGTAAGAGTCCTTCATCTAGCTTTCCAACTCCTATGTAACATTACCACCAGCTGGTCCTCCCCAAGCTACTTTCACCAAAGCTATCTCTTTACATCGCAATTGCTTCAACTTCCGATCTTCAATCCTCATAGGCAATGTTTCGACAGTTAGATTATCTCGCACCTGTATATCATCTACCTGAATCTCATGAGACGGATCAGCAATGTACTTCCTCAACTGAGATACATGGAATACATCATGCAAATTCGCAAGTGATGGCAGTAAAGCAATCTGATAAGAAACTCTTCCAACTTTCTTCATAATTTAAAATGGACCAACAAAATGCGGAGTTAACTTCTTTGACTTCGAAGCTCAACCAATACTAGTCATCGGAGTAACTCGCATAAACACATCATCTCATTCACTAAACTCGAGATTCTTCCTTCTCTTATCATGATAACTCTTCTGACGACTCTGAGAAGCTCTCATATTTTCCTGAATCATCTTAATCTTTTCAGAAATTTGTTGGACAATCTCTGGTCCAATCACAGCACTCTTTCCAGATTCGTACCAACACAACGGCGTTCTACACCTCCTACCATACAATGCCTCAAACGGAGCCATACCAATACTCGAATGAAAACTATTGTTGTAGGTAAACTCAATCAAAGGTAAGTAACTATCCCAAGCTCCACCTTTTTCTAATACACAAGCACGCAACAAGTCTTCTAATGTCTGAATCGTTCTCTCCGTCTAACCATCTGTGTGCGGATGATAAGCAGAACTCAACCTCAACTTAGTACCCAAAGCTTTTTGCAACCCTGTCCAGAACTTAGACGTAAACCTCGAATCACTATCCGACACAATACTAGCAGGAATACCATGCAAACTCACGATCTTCTCAACATACAACTGAGCCAACTTCTCCATCGGATAATCCATTCTCATCAGTATAAAAGGAGCAGATTTCGTCAACCTGCCAACGATAACCCAAATAGCATCAAAATTCTTAGCTATCCTCGGTAAACCAGACACAAAATCCATAGAAATGCCATCCCATTTCCAATCTGAAACAAACAACGGTTCCATCAACCCTGATGGTTTCTAATGTTCGATCTTTGATTTCTGACAAATCACACAATCATAGACGAACTCAACAATTTCCTTTTTCATTCCAGGCCACCAAAACAATTTCTTCAAATCATGATACATCTTTGTAGCACAAGGATGAATACTCAATCCACTACGATGTCCTTCCTCGAGAATACTTTTCTTAATCTCAACAATATCCGAAACACAAACTCTATCACCGAACCTCATAATACCATTCTCGCCAATTAGCCACAACGTCAATTTATCAACTAAACCAACATCAGATTTCTGTCCGATTCGAATTTCATCAAGAATAACACTAGTCAACTTTAGCATACCCAACTTAACACTATTAGGAGTGTTTTCACATACCAAACTCAAGTCTCGGAATTGTTCAACTAAATCTAATTCATGCACCATCAGCATAGACATATGCAAAGACGTCCTACTCAACGCATCTGCCACAACATTTACCTTACCAGGATGGTAATTCAAACCAAAATCATAATCCTTCAAAAACTCCAACCACCTTCTCTGTCTCATATTGAGCTCCTTATGATCGAAGAGATATTTCAGACTCTTATGATCGCTGAATACCTCAAATCGAGAACCATACAGATAATGTCTCCACAATTTCAAAACAAACATTATAGTCATCAACTCTAAATCCTGAGTTGGATAATTCCTTTCATGAATCTTCAATTTTCTTGAAGCATAAGCTACTATATGCTTATCCTGCATCAAAACACCACCTAAATCCATCAGTGAAGCATCACAGTACACAACAAAAGATTCTGTTGGATTCGAAAATACCAAAATCGGAGCACTAGTCAATCTCCTCTTCAATTATTGGAAACCTTTTTCACATTCCTAATACCATACAAACACTTGTCCTTTTCTATAGTAACCTGCAAGACCAAGAAAACTACGGATTTCAGAAGCATTCTTCGGCACTTCCCACTGAGATATCGCTTCTACCTTCGTAGGATCCACAGAAATACCATTATTGGAAATCACATGACCAAGAAAAAATACTTCACTCTACCAGAATTCACACTTAGACAACTTCGCATAGAGCTTCTTATCTTTCAACAACTCCAACACAATTCAGAGATGTTCTGCATGTTCTTCATCACTCCTTGAGTAGATCAGAATGTCATTAATAAAAACCACTACAAACTTATTAAGATACAAATGAAATATCATGTTCATATACTCCATGAAAACACCAGGTGCATTAGTAACTCCAAACGTCATAACAGAATACTCGCAATGTCCATACCTCGTTCTAAATGCAGTCATCTGTATATCTTTCGCTTTTACACGAATCTGAAGATATCCAGATCTCAGATCAATCTTACTGAATACACAAGATCCAACTAGTTGATCCATCAAATCATCACTCCTCGGAAATGGATATCGATTCTTGATTGTAACTTTATTCAACTGCCTAAAATCAACACACAGTCTCATTGAACCTTCTTTCTTCTTAACCACACTAGTGCAAAAAATACTTTTTAAATCTTACATTTTAAATCACATGCTATCCACTTGATTTTAAAAAATGAAAAGTTAGGACATCCATGACACTTTTTTAGTGAATATAAATTAAGTTGGTTTACCTGATTTAAAAAATGTATTTATAATTATAAAATAATTATTTATAATTAAAAAAAGCATTCCCTCTCTATTCTGCGAAAACACATGTATTCCCTCTTTTTTCATTCATACTCATCTCAAAAATTGACAAAAAACCCATTTCTTTACCTCTCTTCCATGAACCCTAACTTCTCACTCTCATCTGCAAAATAAACCCTTCTACGGCGAAACAACCCTTCGACGGCGAAACAACCCTTCGACGGCAAAACAACCCTTCGACGGCGAAACAACCCTTCTTGTCCACTGTACCGGTTGAGTAACAAACCGTTCCTTCTCACAATATCGGCGACAAAGCAAACCCTTCCTTATCACTGTACCGGAGGCAAACCGAGCTCTTCCTTCTAACTGTACCGGCGACACTCATGTATTTCTCTCTCTCAATAATATATTTTCTATCATTTGTATCTCTTTGGCTCATATATTTCTCATTTGTTTCTCAGCTTCCAACAACAGAGCTGAGTTTTTCAGTACCAAGACATTCAAATCTGTAACCTTCAACCTTGGTAAGTTTCTTTCTCAAACCCTAAATTGTTCTATATTATGGTCATGTTCTTTTCTTAAGGTATGAGGAAGTTAGTTTAATCAAAATTTTCAAAAACTCATGTAGAGTTTGCTTAGATTTTGATCCCTGTTGTCATGGCTAATTATCTATGTTTTGTATTTCTCTTATTCTGTAGGTCCTTTAACTTGAATGGAAAAGCCTTAATGTTTGATCTTTATATTTCACAACATATGGGTTTTATTTGGGATATCATAATTATTAACACGGTTGTGGTACTAAAATCATAATTATTAACATGGTTGTGGTACTAAAATCTAAGAAACATATATTATAAAGTATTGAAGTTGACACGTTTAATTTTGTTTTCCATGGAGTGCATCATCACTGCAATTGCTTATTATTGAGCCCAAAAAGCAAAATGTAGTCTTCCTATGTTCGATGGGATTGAAGCCAGATAAAAGCATCGTTCTTATGGTTGATTCGTAAGTATAATTTATTTATCCTACATGTAATTTATGATGTTTTAGAAGAGCAATGGAATTAATATAATTTATATTTTATTGTAGAGCCATAGATGGATATAATAGGTTAAAGGTTCGAGAAAACAAAGAAAGCCAACATGGAACGTTACTCTCAAAGTAAGTTAACAATTTCATAAATAACTTAAAGTTTATTAATAATTTTTTATACTATTTATTTACTATAACTTATGGTAATTGTAGTGTCAAAGACAATCTTTCAATTATGAGTGTGGCTATTATGTTATGATACATATGATGAACATTGTATCAGCTGGGATTGTTAATTCATGGAATCAGGTATTTAGCAAAAAAATTCAATTATATGTTAATTTTCTTCTTTAATGTTAATACAATATTCTAACATTATTTAATATTTATTCAGATATTTGGAGACTCAACACCATTTTATGAAGATGATGTTACAAATGTTCAAGAACGTTGTGCAAGTTTTATTCTAGAATCCATATGAAGTAATATGATCACATGTCAGTGCTATTTGTTTTTTAGCTTATGTTGTAGACCTTATAGTTTGCTTAGATTTTCTTAGACAAGCTACTATTTTAATATTATTATAGTTTGATTTTGACAAAAGGTATTAAGTTTCATGGTACTCTTTGTAACATGGTTTCATGAATATTTTATTACTGATCAAATTTATTTAAATGGTTGTATATGAAATATTTGATCAACGTTTTATTGTGATTTTTGTATTGTTTATAATTTGATCAATGTTTGATCAGTATTTATATTGTGGGAGACAACGGGAAAAAATTGGAATTGTACTTTTAAGTTAAATGAAAAAATTTAAAATAACAATATTAAATCAGGTGAACCGATTTAAATTTGATATTTCAAATCGGATCATAAAGATTTAAAAAACTTCGTTACTTTTTGATCTTTTTTTAAATGAGTCGAACCGATTTAAATAAATACTTTTGAATCAGACTAACCGATTTAATAAAACATTTTAAATCGGATTATATCTGATTTAAAAACTACCACTTTTTAAATCATCCAGAATTAAATCGGACAACCAACTGATTTAAAATGTCATTTTTAACCGATTTAAAAAGTTTTTTTTGTACTAGTGCCAACACCACAGGAGCACCCCATGGTGAAACACTCGGACGAATAAACTTCTTCTTAAGCAACTCCTCTAATTGCTTCTTCAATTCAGTCAACTTGAATGCCGATAAGCGATAAGGCGCCATCGACACTGGACTAGTTCCAGGAATCAAATCTATAGCAAATTCCACTTCTCTCTCAGGTGGCAACTCACTAACATCTTCCGGAAAAACTTCTGGAAATTCATTCACAACAGGTAGTTCATTACTCTTAGCTTTTCCTTTCGCTTCCATCGAAGAATACAATATAAACACTATCGCACCATCATTAACAGCTGCATTCATATGCTTAATGGACATAGTCAAATCTTCGACACTAGCCACTTCTGGAAGACTAACCGTCTTCTCAAAACAGTTGATATCAACCTAGTTGAATTCCAACCAGTTCATTCCAAGGATAATATCAAGTTGTTCTAACGGCAGGAACACTAAATCCATACCAAAGCCCTTATAAAAAATTATAATAGGACAGTTCCTACACACAAACGAAGTAGTCACTGAACCTGACGCAGGAGTGTCAATAACCATACTTCCATTCATATCAGATATTTCCAAATTCAATATTTTACATAATCCAAAGCAATAAATGAATGAGTCGCTCTAGTATCAATAATCGCAATCAAAGGTGTGCCATCAATAAAACATGTACCTTTAGTCAATCGATCATGTGGATTAGTCTCTGACCCAGACAAAGCGAACACCTTACCACCAGACTGTTCCTTCTTTGGTTTAGTACACTGCGGACGAGTATGACCTTATTCTCCACAGTTGTAACAAGTCACCTTCCTTTCTCTATAGTCATTAGCCACATGTCCAAGTTTCCCATAATTGTAACACTTCTTCGCGTCACTCTTGCATTCCTGAACTCGATGCCCAAACTCACCACACTTATAACACCTAATAGGAGCATTAGAATCTCCCTCACTAGGCCTTTTCCAACCACCAAACTTCTGGTTATTCCGGTCGTACAGTTTTCCACGACCCATCGGTTTCTTTCCTTTCATATCAGTAAACCCACAATTATTCGTCCTAGTATTAGCAAGATCCTCTTCTAGAATCATACTACAACCACCAAAGCAAAAAACCTGCGAATACGCTGATACTTGATACCCTGCTTAATCTCGCCGCGAAGACCATTCTCAAACTTGATACACTTAGAGAATTCTCCCTCTTCATCATTATTATAGTGAGTATAGTACTTAGCCAAGTCAGTAAACTTAGAAGCATACTCACTTACAGTCATGTTACCCTGCTTAAGGTCCAAAAATTCGATCTCTTTCCTTCCCCGAATATCTTCAAGAAAATACCTTCTCAGAAAAGCCCTTCTGAACACAGCCCAAGTCAGCACAGTACCATCTGCTCCATCTCAGTTCTTGTAGCAACCCACCAGTCATCAGCTTCTTCTGCCAACATATAAGTACCATACCTCACTTTTAAATCTTCAGCACAATCAATCACTCGGAAGATCCTTTCAATCTCCTTCAACCACTTCTGAGCACCTTCAAGGTCATGTGTGCCTTTGAACAACGAAGCATTGTTCCTCTGAAAATTCCCCAGCTGGCTGTCAGCACCAATACCAGCTCCCTGCTGATTTCCTCCAAGCACACCAGCAAGCATCCCCAAAGCCTTAGCAATTGCAGTGTCATCTCTTCCATTACCTCTTCTGGCCATTGTTCTGAGAAATCACAAAACAATTCTCATTAGAACACAAGTATCGACAATGTTACCTTGCACTAGTCACATACAAAAGGGATAACGACACTAAGACACTGGTCACAACGACCGACTATGCTCTAATACCACTATTGTAACAGCCTTCTAAAATACCCCGCGATTATATAATAAATTCAGAGTTTAACATGTATAAAAAGGGCATCACAATTTATTAAAATAAAATTCCATATAATGTCATGCTTTACTGAAGAACATAATTCAATAAATCATTCATTCATTCATTCTCAATTTCATACTCAATTTCATTCTCAATTTCACCCACACATCCAAATACGAATCAATCACCAATTCATCATCAAAATCATCCAATAAACATTGTTTCAAAGCATAAGGACTTAATCCAACAACACTTAACATACCTATAATATGGGATTGACTCAAATTCATGCAATTAGACAACATTATGGACAAATTCCATAAACCTAGAAAATCCTAAAATGGGATTTCTAATCTACTCAATCCATCCTATCATTCCAAAAATTCATAAGGCATAATAATTGGGAGAAATCACCCCTTACCTTAGTCAATTGCTTGAATCCTTGAACACTAGGTTTTTCTCTTCCTTCTGCCTCTTCTCACTTTTACGTATGATCAATTTTCTCCAAATGATTCTCAATTCTCTTTTTCCTCTTATTATTCTTTTTTATTATTATTCTACAATAATAATAACTAAATAATAAGTTAGAGTCTTTTACTCCTCACACCTCCTCCTTCTACTCCTTATACCAACAACCCAATTCCTTTTTATTTACTCAAATAATTCCAATAATTCTAATAATTCAAATTTTAATTAAATAAATGACTAAAATTCAAATTATTTAATAATTGAAAATATTGGGATGTTACAATACTCAAGTAGTCAAACATACATTGAAATAGTATTCAAAACCAAACGAAAACAAATTCAATCACAATTAGATCAATTAATCACATATATGAAAATACTACAATAAATATAATCATATAAGATTCCATGTCAAAAGATCATAAAAATAACATTTTTCATTATCAGTGAAGCTAAGCCCGACCTATCGCGCTAAGCGCGGTCTGCAATTTTGCACTTTTTCTTCTGAAACAGATTCTTTCTCACACGAAATTACCACATAAAACCCATTCGAATCAGTCTAATAACATCATTAAAGGGTATCCTAACATGTTTCTAGTCATGGGTCATAATTCTAAATTGAAAAACACAATTTCCATTCAAACCTTAACATTCAAAGACTCTAGAAATTGAAATTGAACAACCTAGCATGTTCCTAATCATTACCCACAACATACAATCAAACAATAACATAGATTCTCCACCCTTACCTCTTGAAGATTCCTCTTCTAGGGTTTTCTCTTCACTTTCCTTATTTCACTTCTTCTCTTCTCTTCTTTCTCTTCTTTCTCTTCTTTCTCCAAATGAAATTCTAATTATGATTCACTTCTAATCCTTACTAACTAGGATTGTCTTAATGGGATTAATACTTAACACCTCTCTATTATTTCCATTCTCATAGATAGGCCCAATATTAAATAACCATAATTCTACTCATAAAACTCAATTATTTAAATAACACACATATTCAAATAATTCAAATTTAAATTAAAACACCCAATTAAATTAATTATCACATAATATAATATGTAATAAAAATTAATAATTAGCTATTTAAAATCGGGATGTTACAACTCTCTTTCACTTAAAAGATTTTCGCCCTCAAAAATTACATGAAGCGAACAACTCAGGATACGAATCCTTCATTTGCTCAAGCTCCCAAGTTACATTACCACTAGCAGGACCTCCCCAAGCTATGTTCACTAAAGCGATTTCCTTTCCTCGAAGTTGCTTAACTTCTCTACCCTCAATATGCATCGATAAAGTCTCTGCCGTCAAATTATATGTAACTTGCACATCATCTAGCGGCACAACATGAGATATATATGGCATATATTTCCTCAATTGAGATACATGAAATATGTCATGAAGATAAGAAAGTGATGACGGAAAATGAATTTGATAGGCTATTTCACCAATCTTCTCAACAATTTGATAGGGACCAATAAAACGCGGAGTCAACTTCCTTGACTTCAATGCTATACCAACACCAGCCACATGAGTAACTCTCAAAAACACATGATCACCTTTCTCAAAGCTAAGATATTTCCTCCTCTTATCATGTTACCTCTTCTGACAACTCTGGGAAATCTTCATCTTCTCCCGAATCATCTTAATCTTGTCCGTAGTCTGCTGAACTATCTCAGGTCCAACCACAGAACTCTCACCGGATTCATACCAACATAAAGGCGTCCTACACCTTCGTCCATACAACGCTTCAAACGGAGCCATTCCAATACTCAAATGAAAACTATTGTTATAGGTAAACTCAATCAAAGGCAAATAACTATCCAAAGCACCTACATGCTCTAAAACACAAGCTCTCAAAAGATCTTCCAATGATTGAATCGTCCTTTCAGTCTGACCATCAGTTTGTGGATGATACGCTGATCTCAAACGCAACTTTGTACCCAAAGCACTTTGAAAACCTTCCCAAAAATGCGAAGTAAACATCAGATCTCTATCCGAAACAATACTCGACGGAACACCATGCAAACTCACAACTTTCTCGATATACAAGTTAGTAAACTACTCCATAGGATAATCCATCAAAATAGGAATAAAGTGAGCAAATTTCGTCAATCTATCCACAATAACCCAAACAGAATCATGACTACTCGGAGTTCTCAGAAATCTAGAAACAAAATCCATTGAAATGCTATCCCACTTCCACTCAGGAATGGATAACGGCTGCAATATACCAGACGGTTTCGATGTTCAATCTTAGATTTCTGACAGATTAAACAAGAATACACAAACTCAGCAACATCCTTCTTCATACCTGACCACTTAAATAATTTCATCAAATCTTGGTACATTTTCGTAACACCAGTATGAATACTCATACCACTACGATGTTCTTCATCAAGAATCCTCTTCTAATATCAACAACTCTATGACCGGCCTTGCCACACCTATGGCATTTCAAAACATCCTTTCTAGCATCCTTCCCACAATCATAATCACGATGTCCTTCCACACCACACTTGTACCACTTAAGCGGAGCAGATGATCCTCCCCCACTTGACTTTTTGCCACCACTAGCGTTTTTCTTATCCTTATAAGATTTCCCACGAAATTGACCTTTTCCCTTCTTATCATTCACATTCTTGTTGTAAGAATAACTCTCTCTACTATCCTCATCATAAATCCTACTCTTGTTCACCAACTTAGCAAAATGAGTAATCTATTGATATCCAATAGCCTTCTTGATATCAGGTCTCAAACTTTTCACAAACATCAGACACTTAAATCTCTCAGCATTCATAGTATTGTAATAAGAGCAGTACTTAATCAACTCTTAAAATCTTGCAGCATAATCAGCCACGGTTCCATTGCCTTGCTTCAGCTCAAGAAATTCCACCTCTTTCTTTCCACGACAATCTTCTGGAAAATAGTTCTCCAAAAATGCATCACAGAAAAGAGCCCAATAAACTTCAACACCTTCCTCATCAAATCTCTGAACATTGTTGCTCCACCAATCTTCAACTACCTTTTCTAGCATCTGAGTACCAAACTGCACCTTCTGCGCATCAGTACAATTCATAACTCTGAAGGTTTTATCAATTGCTTTCATCCATGCTTGAGCCTTGTCAAGTTCATGCTCACCCTCAAAGATAGGAGGATTGTTCCTTTGAAACTTCCCCAAAGCACGGGACTCATCTTCTTCAGCTCGGTGTCCAGCATTCGCCTGTGGAATCTGCCAAAGAGTTCCAGCCAACAATCTCAAAGCCTCAGCAATAGCATCATCATTCCTTCCTGCAACCATTCTTCAATCTTCCTAAGACATCCAACAATAGACAATAGCATTGATCGTGTCAGATACACAAATAAAATAAAACATAATTATTGCTCTGATACCATAATGTGTCACCCCTCTAATTCCCCACATAATTATTGCACAACCAGAGTAAATAATATTTATAACAAGAGGGCGTCACATGATTTACTTTACAATTACAATAATACATGCACACTGGTCATAATCATAACACATATTTGAATCTCAAGCTTTAGAACAATTCATGCATCTTCACAGCGGATTAATTCTTATTCACAGATGCTATCAATGATTACATCCCATACTATAATCATCGAATGAAAAGCGATGAATCCATAACATACTCAAGTCATTAGAATTCATACATCGGCACCAAGGCCGCATCAGCATAGTATCTCAATCATACAAATCAAAATAAATTATATATATAACAAATATCTCATCAAAGCAGAAATCTAGGTAAATCCCATGTTACATGGCCAGAGCAACGACTAGACTACCTAGTAACAGATAAACTAGCTAGACTCTTCAACTAGTCACGTGTGAAGCACCGCTATCCTTGGAACCTGCATGTTTCCCACGTAGAGGCAACATCACAATAGAAGGGTGAGAATTCACATCATTATTCAAAAGTATATAAATGGAAATAATGAAGAAAACGCATCTATTCATGAATTCCACACACTTCAGGTGATATCCCAAGATAACAAGATCATACAAACATTACAAGTACAATATGTTCATATCTACAACACATAGCGTAATTATCATTCCATTCAAACAATCCAATTATACATATAATTTAACATCACAGTTTCATTCCACACATTGCATATTCAATAATGACTAATGTGACAACAATGAGTTTGACTCAATATGCATGTGGTACCAAGTGTTTGGGAACATTTCGTTACCCCTACTTTCGATTCATTTAATAATCCAAGCCCGTACTTCCAATCCGTACAAGACCAAAAGCCTCCGCTACTTATTCCCAATGGAATCGAGCCAAATGTTTCACCGCTACTTATCCATCATGGATCGAGCCAATTTTTGAATCCACGGTTTCACCGCTACTTATCCACACAAGGATCGAGCCAAATGTATGGATGTACAACTCACCCAAACGACATATGCAAATTAATATTATTCAAAAAACTTCAATTATCCAAGCATATCATCACAATTCATCTCACGTGAATTATACATCAATTGCACAATATTATATTTCAATAACAAGATCATCACATGTATCTTATACATATCATCACACATGACAAATAACATTATGACATATCATTTCACCAATGTTATTCAACTCATTCCATCAAATAAGATTAGCACATACTATACTCAAGTAATCAAACATAATTGAAATAGTATTCAAAACCAATCGAAAACACATCAAAAAACAATTGGATCAATTAATCACATATAAGAAAATACTACAATAAATGTAAACATATAAGATTCCATGTGAAAAGATCCTAAAAATAACATTTTTCATTACAGGTCAAGCTAAGCCCAGCCTATCATGCTAAGTGCACCTCGCTGAACAAACAACCCCAAAAGTCAGAACATTTCGCGCTAAGCAGGTTTCCTCTCGCGCTAAGCGGGCTTCCTCTCGCGCTAAGCACAGTCTGCGATTCTGCACTTCTTCTGCTACGAACCAGATTCTTTCTCACACGAAATTACCACATAAAACCCATTCCAATCAGTCTAATAACATCATTAAAGGGTATCGTAACATGTTTCTAGTCACAGGTCATCATTCTAAATTGAAAAACACAATTTCCACTCAAACCCTAACATTCAAAGATTCTAGAAATTGAAATTGAACAACCTAGCATGTCCCTAATCATTACCCACAACATACAATCAAACAATAACATGGATTCTCCACCCTTACCTCTTGAAGTTTCCTCTTCTAGGGTTTTCTCTTCACTTTCCTTCTTTCTCTTCTTCTCTTCTCTTCTTTCTCTTCTTTCTCTTCTTTCTCTTCTTTCTCTTCTTTCTCCAAATGAAATTCTAATTATGATTCACTTATAATCCTTACTAACTAGTATTGTCTTAATGGGCTTAATACTTAACACCTCTCTATTACTTCCATTCACATAGATAAGCCAAATACTAAATAACCATAATTCTACTCATAAAACTCAATTATTTAAATAACACACATATTCAAATAATTCAAATTTAAATTAAAACACCCAATTAAATAAATTATCACATGATATAATATATAATAATAATTAATAATTAGCTATTTAAAATCGGGATGTTACACCTCTCCCCCAATCGAAAACTCCATCTCACGCTCTGGCGAAAAATCACTTACATCCTCAGGAAATACCTCAGGAAAATCACAAACAATAGGCAATTCACCTATAGCTTGTTTCTCACCGAGATCCAACGATGCCAACAAAGAAAGCAACACAGCACCATCTCTCAAAGATTTATCCACTTGCTTAGCAGACAAAAACAAATCATTCTTGACACAAGAATCAAGAAAGTTAACCGATTTGTCAAAATAGTTGATAAAAACATGATTGTATTCCAACCAGTTCATACCAAGAATCACATCCAAGTGATCTAATGGAAGAAAAACTAAATCCATCCGAAAATCTCTACCAAAAATACTCAACAGACAATTCAGGCATGCAACAGAAGTACAAACAGAACCCATAGCAGGAGTATCAACAATCATATTTCCATGCATATCAGACAATTCAAGATTCACACAATTTGTAGAAATAAAAGAATGTGTTGCACCAGTACTAATGATAGCAATCAAAGGTGTACCATTAATAAAGCATGTTCCTCAGATAAGTCCATCCTCAACTGGAGTCTCAGCACCATACAACGCAAACACTTTCCCTTTCACTTGCTCCTTCTTTGGATTTTCACACTTAGTACTATATGACCACGTCCACCATAATTGTAACAAGTCACATCCGCACTAAATCTACAATCAGCAACTCTATGACAGCCTTGCCACACCTATGGCATTTCATAACATCCTTTCCAGCATCCTCCCCACAATCATAAGCACGATGTCCTTCCACACCACACTTGTAACACTTAAGCAAAGCAGATGATCCTCCCCCACTTGACTTCTTTCCACCACTAGCTTTCTTCTTAACCTCATAAGATTTCCCACGGAATTGACCTTTTCCCATCCTATCATTCACATTCTTGTAGTAAGAAGCACTCTCCCTACTATCCTCATCATAAATCCTACTCTTGTTCACCAACATAGCAAAACGAGTAATCTGTTGATATCCAACAGCCTTCTTGATATCGTCTCAAACCGTTCACAAACTTCAGACACTTAAATCTCTCAGCATTCATAGTATTGTAATAAGGACAGTACTTAATTAGCTCTTGAAATCTTGCAACATACTCAGCCACGGTTCCATTTCCTTGCTTCAACTCAAGAAATTCCACCTGTTTCTTTCCACGGAAATCTTTTGGAAAATAGTTCTCCAAAAATGCATCACGGAAAAGATCCCAAGAAACTTCAACACCTTCCTCATCAAATCACTGAACAGTGTTGCTCCATCAATCTTCAGCTTCCTTTTCCAACATATGAGTACCAAACTGCACCTTCTGTGCATCAGTACAATTCATAACTCTGAAGATTTTCTCAATTTCTTTCAGCCATGCTTGAGCCTTGTCTGGTTCATTCTCACCCTCAAAGGTAGGAGGATTGTTCCTTTGAAACTTCCCCAAAGCACGAAACTCAGCTTCTTCAGCTCGGTGTCTAGCATTTGCCTGTGGAATCTGCCAAAGAGATCCAGCCAACAATCTCAAAGCCTCAGCAATAGCATCATCATTCCTTCTCGCAACCATTCTGCAATCTTCCTAAGACATCCAACAATAGACAGTAGCATTGATCGTGTCAGATACAGAAATAAAATACAACAGGGGTTAAATCAATTAATAACCTGGCCAAATAAATCTGACCGACCATTGCTCTGATACCATAATGTAACACCCCCTCTAATTCCCCACATAATTATTGCACAATCAAAGTAAATAAAAAGCATAACACGAGGGCGTCACATGATTTACTTTGCAATTAAAATAATACATGCACACTGGTCATAATCATAACACATAGTTGAATCTCATGCTTTAGAATAATTCATGCATTTTCATAGCGGATTAATTCTTATTCACAGATACTATCAATGATTACATCCTATACTATAATCGTCGGATGAAAAAGTGATGAATCCATAACATACTCAAGTCATCAAAATTCATACATCGGCACCAAGGCCACATCAACATAGTATCTCAATCATACAAATCAAAATAAATGAGTATATATAACAAATATCTCTTCACAGCAGAAATCTAGATAAATCCCGTGTTACATGACCAGAGCAATGACTAGACTATCTAGTAACAAATAAACTAGCTAGACTCTTCAACTAGTCTCGTGCGAAGCATCGGTATCCTTAGAACCTGGACATTACCCACGTAGAGGCAACATCATAACCGAAGGGTGAGAATTCACATCATTATTCAAAAGTATATAAATGGAAATAATGAAGAAACCGCATCTATTCATGAACTCCACACACTTCAGGTGATATTCCAAGATAACATGATCATACATACATTACAAGTACAATATGTTCATATCTACAACACATAGCATAATTATCATTCCATCCAAACAATCCAATAATACATATAACTTAACATCACAATTTCATTCCAGACATTGTATATTCAATAATGACTCATGTGACAACAATGAATGTGACTCAATATGCATGTGGTACCAAGTTTTTGGGATCATTTCGTTAACCCTGCTTCTGATTCACTCATAGAATCCAAGCCCTTACCTATGATCCGGACAAGACCAAAACCCTCTGCTACTTATTCCCAACGGAGTCGAGCCAAATGTAAAGCCAACGTTTCACCGCTACTTATCCAACATGGATCGAGCTAATTTGTGAACCCACAATTTCACTGCTACTTATTCATACAAGGATCGAGACAAATATATGCTTGTACAACTCACCAAGATGACATATGCAAATTTGTGACATGTTTCTCACATCGCTACTAAAGTAGTTGTTGCATGCGCCTGTCATGCATGCAACGCGTGTTTCCTATATAACTATGTTGCGACGTGAATACCACGTCACAACTTTGGGACGTGGTATTCACGTCGCAACAAATTTGCCACTTGTTCCACAGCGACATAAATACACACGTCACTGTTTTTTGTTTGTGACGTGATATAAATTTAAACATTTCTCAAAATATAATATAAAATAAATTTTGATAAAATTATATAAATTACAAATATATAATAATGCTTTAATCAATCTTTATATTTTTATATAAAAATCACTAATATAATTATCTGATAATTAAAATCGTGTATATTTTTATATAAAATATTAATAATTTGTGGATTAAAATATAATTATCAGATCCTCTTATATAAAATATGATAATCTTTATATAAAATATAAAATATGATAATCTTTATATTTTTTAGAAAACATATTTTCCTCATTTAGGTTATTTATAGCATATCCTCTTATATCTCCATAATTCCTGCTTTATCTTTACTATCTTATTTTTCTATTTATTTTATAATTTAATTTAATTTTTATTAAAATAATATTAATCAATTATTATTTTTAATTCTCTTATTTTTCTAATACTTCTACCAATTTAATTATTCTCCTCATTATAAAATAAATTAAAATTTTAATTAATTCTATTACTCTCACTAACCCAATTACGTGTCACGTGCTACACACAAACGTGTCACATGCTACACACAAAAAGCCGACCATTAGAAGAAAAAAACTAATCATCGATAAACAGAATTTGATTTGGAATCCTTTTTTTTTTTTTTAAAAACATTTGATTGTTTTTTAAAAAAATCTTGTTTAAAATTTGGTTCAAAACTATGATTGATTCAAAACTAAATTAAAGAAATTTTATTTATTTATTCTTACATTTATTTTAATTAAGATGTAAGTGAACGACCAATATGATTTTGTTTGTCTAGATTATAAGTTTATTATTTTTTCAAAAACATAATATGTAGATGTAAAAATTATTATAAAAAATATATTATTCTTGATTGTATCTATATTATTAAAAAACACTATAATATTTAAGCATTAATAAAAATTATTACTCTTTATAATCATATTTTTATTAATAATGTCTAATAATAAATTCTAATAATTTAAAAAGAATTCAAAAAAATATCTTTCTTTATTTAAATATAAGTTTTATATGCTCCACAAAGAACACAATTTTTAGCATTTTGCTTGAAAATAAGATATAAGTTTTATATGCTCCACAAAGAACACAATTTCTATTATTTTAGTGGAAACTTAGGACTTTCAAAAAGAAATGCAAGAAAACAAATACTTATTTTGGTCATTGTATTTTTGTTGTGTTCAATGGACTTATTTATTTTGCCAGCATATCTCCCATATAAGAAAACAATGTATTTTGGTAAAATTCATATTACATTTATTCTGATTAGACAATTTCTATTTTTGAGAGTCTAAGTTCTCTATTGAAAATAGGAAGGAAACCATTAAATGTCTAATTGCGATAATCATATCTTTATTGCGTTTTAAGTGAAAACATTTCATATTCTATCCAAAAAAATTCATTGTGATTACTGATGTTCAATTTTATTTCCTCTTCCAATTCATTGATTCTGATAATACCAAAAAGTCAAATATCTCTTCCTCTTCCTCCTCCCTTTTCTCTCTTAGTCTCTATCGGTTTAGGTTGAAGAAGGAAAGTGTTTGGTTAAGGTTTAGTATTTGCATTTTTGTTTTTAAGAATCTGATATATGTCCAATATTATTAATATTTGTTAAGATCTAAACTGACAGCCTTATATTTATGTTTTTAGGAGATGTTGTTTTGAAGGGCAGTTGTGCTCAGAAACATGATAAAAATGGCAGCCTTATATTTATGTTTTTAGGAGATGTTGTTTTGAATGGCAGTTGTGCTCAGAAACATGATCAAAATGGCAAGACCGAAGAATCATAAGATGATTGTTCTAATGGCAAGACTCAAAAATTAGAAGATGATTAATCTAATGGTGGAAGAATCAGAAGATGATTATTCTAATGGCAAGACCGAAGAATCAGATATTCTTATGGCAGGACTAGGGGAGTTTGCGGTGCGGTTTGGGCGGTTTTGACGAAAAAAATCATCCGAACCGCAAGAGAAAAATACGTGTGGTTTAATTTGGTTTGGTTGGCTTTTAGAAAAAAATTGAACTAGACCAAACTAAGGCGGTTTGATTCGGTTCGGTTGGTTCGGTTTTTTATAAATATTTTATTGAGTCATACATACACATATAGATGACAATATAGTTTCGTATTTACTCATTCATACACTACCAAATAACAAAAAAAAGAAGAAGAGACGAGATATCAATGAAGATGAAAAAGAAAGAACATATGAGATGAGAGATTATAGAAGATGTGCGATAAAAACGAAATTAAAGAGAGAACATTTGCATAAAAATGAGAAGGTGGAAAAGAAAGAATATAAGAAAGTATAGATTAGAGAAGATGTAAGATGTATCTAGAAAAGATGACGCAATAATGCTAGGAGAGATTTTAGAAGATTTAAACTGAAATTATAAGTGTAAGAATGAGAACATTATTCGTAATCATAAGGCTAAAGTATAATAGGTTTAGCTTTGGGTGGGATGTGAGTTAAGTAAAATTTAAGTTGCAATATAATGCGGTTTGATTCGGTTTGGTTCGGTTTGCAAAATACAATCTGCAAGCCAAACCGAACCATGGGGTTTTGTCAAAAGATGACCCAAACAAATTCGACCCAAATGCGGTTTTTTGCGATTTCAGTTTAGTTTGGTTTGGTTTGGTTTAGTTTGCGGTTTTCTATTGGGTTGGTTTTGGTTTTGAACACCCCTAGGCCGGACAACACAAGATGATTATTCTCTGATGATTATTCTCCAATCCAATTTATTGAGATGTAAACTGATAGCTTTGTTAGAACATAGTTTGGTTCTAATCATATCTTAGAGTTTTGATGATAACAAGTGAAATAAATTTTGTATAGTATGTATGATACTCTGATAAGTATTGTTTTCATTTCAGATGATGTTCTGACTCAAGCACTCTAAAAAGTGAAATATCAAATATGCTAAGCATATAAAGAATTAGAAATTCTAAAGATGAATGGAACTTCTGAACACGCACGCTGAAAGCAGCTTCTGAAAGAAGCATGCAAACGTCACCTCTCATAAGAGCAAGTTAAAGTAACCTCTATTAGAAGCTAAGATAACAAAGGCTTCAAGCTAAGATAACAACGGCTTACAGAAGATAAATAAAAATGAGTTATCAAGACGTCATCTTCTAAGACAAGTTCTGCTACAGTACCATTAATTTATTAAAGCTAAGATGGCTGAAGTACTCAAGTGGAACAAAGTTTGAGGTATATGGAAAACACAAAGAGTCTGTTTGGTAAGACTAATTTGTGAGCTTATGTCTTATAGCTTACAGCTTATAAGTTCATATGACATTTTAGACATGTTTGGTAACGATTTTTGATCACGAGCTTATAGCTTATTTTGCTAGCTTATAGCTTATTTTTCAAACGCTATTTTAAATAGCATTTTAGCTTATAGCTTATAGCTTACTATTTTTTCTTCCTTTTTTATCCTTATTATTTTAACAAAAATTCATTTTTATCTTCAATAATTTATTTTAAATTAAAATAAAATAATTATATATTAAATATCTTTATGCCATTTTACATTTATAAGTCAGTTAAACTACTAATGTTACCAAACATTTCAATTAACTTATCAGTCACAAGTCTGAACCATCAGCTATAAGCTATCAGTCATCAACCATCAGCTATGAGCTATAAGCTAGCTTATTTGTCAACCGTTAATTTTACCAAACAGACCCAAAGTACAAGCAGACAAGAAACATTAAATGCACTCTCTTTGTTCTAGACACGCAACGGAAAAATTCTGAAGCTATATATAAGTTCAAGCATTCAAAGAAATAACAGTGTACTATTATTAAAAAACTTATGTTGAATAAAAATTAAGCAAAGAAATACTTTGAGTTTATCATTTTTGTATTGAGCTTAAACGTAATGTAAAACATCACAGTTGTGATAAAACTTTTTAGAAGCAAACTAATATAATGTTAAAAGTTACTTTTGTAATTGTTCCTTGAGAGACCAGTTTGGTGAGATTTCTCAAGAGGGCTAGGACTAGAGAGTCTTAGAGGTGTTAGTTATTTGAATTTGGCTTGTGTAACACCCCATTTTAATTAATATTATTTATATTATTATTTTCTAAAAATTACCGGTTAATATTTATTTTGGTAAATTATTAATTATTTGGTCGGTAATTCGGTCCGATATGTGATTAATTGGGCTTATTTGCTTTACCGGAAAATAACTATTTTTGTACGATAATATTATATTTAGTGTGTAAATATTTTATTATATGTATTATTTGTGAGAATGAATTTATATGAGTATTAATTGATTTATTATAAATTAATGAATTAATGTTGTTTAATTATATTAAGTTAATTTAATAAAAACTAGTTTATTATATGTTACCTTACAGTAAATCACAATCAAGTATATAAGTTATATATTATATATATTAAGTAACATATGTATAGTGTTAAGTTTATAATATATATATATATAATATAAGTAATATATACAGAAAAGTGGGTAGTTTTATAAGTTAGAAAAGATAGAAAATCAGTAAAAGAGAAAAGTGGAGTAGAAGAAGAGAACAATAGAAGAAAAGCTAGGGTTGAAGAGAAGAAGAAAAGTTGCTGAAATCGACCGGTTACTATTTACTACGTTTCATAGTTCCAAATAATACATATATATTATAACTCGGTTCATAATACCAATATATATATATATATATTATAATAAATAATAATATATTTATATATTATAATTCATAGTATGATTAATTATATAATCGGTTACGGTTTACCGATAAAACTCGATATGTTGGTTTCGACCGGAGATTAATTAAATCGTAGATATGTTGTAGATTTGAAATGTGTTGTGAAATGTCGATTCCGGAAATAATATTATTCGGTTTATAAATATTATGTTATATTAATAATTTAATTAATATATTAATATATATTATAATTAACAGTGTGATTAATTAATATAACCGGTTACGATTAATTGGTAAAACTTAATATTTTGAGTACGATCGGAGATGAATTAAATTGTAGATGAGTTGCTTAACTTAGGAGTAAGTGAAAATAGTACCGTTCGGTCCGATTAGCCGAATTAAGCGGTATAATTAGTTACCCGGAATTGGATGAAAATTTAGGTGGTAGCTAAGTTGGATGTGTAGATTAATGTGGTGATGTCGGTATGTCGAAAATGCGGAATTTTACGATGGTGACCAAAAATGGAGTTTAGGATTGAATAATTATGTTTAATTAAAATATTGTAAAGCCGATTATGTTGTTTCGAGAGTATTTTTTGTGGTCGCCGAATCGGCGTAAATCCGAATATTTTAGTTGTTGAAACGTGAGATTATATGATGGAAAAAAGTGTAGATTTAACATTATTCGAGATATTTGGTTAATTGCCGATTCCGAAAATGATGTGTTATGGTTTATAAATATTTTGATGTTGTGTGATAATTGTTGAAATGAAATAAATGATGTTTGTTGGGCAATGTTGTGAGATTAATTCATAGGGTTCAATTATGGTGATGTATGCTTGTAATTGAGATAAAGGGATGTCTTGATTTGCATGTTGTTGTTGTTGAATTGCACACCGCATCATAAGTCGTGTCAAGAGGCGATGTCTGTTAGTCTCGTGGAGGCTAGTGGCTCGTCCCAAACTCAGAGAGGGGGTTTGAAAGCTTAAGGAATGGGCTTTGTGATTATCCGTCTGAGGGATAGACAATCGGTAAATCCGAAGGACAATAGATGATTGGTACCACATGCATGAGTTGTGTCGTTGTGTCGAGTCGCACGTACATGTTTTGTTGAGTTTATGTTTTGTTGAATATTATGTCTTGTGTGCTAATTGGTAATCGAAATTGATTGTGTTTGATTTCTTTGAGTTGTTGATTATGTGAAATGGATTAAATGACTATAACTAAGTTGTTTACTCATGAGTTGGAAAAAGAGTAAGTTCCCTTTATTTAATGTCTTTCATTTGCTTTAAATTACATACTTTATGTTTGTTGGAATTCTTACCCTTATGTTGGAAAATGCTTGCTTCGGCATTGTTCAGGTACGAAGGACGGTAGTGTGCGGCGCACGGGTTAGCGGACGACTTAGGCTTGTAGTCCGTTACTTTTTTTTGATTTTGAGTCGATGCTCTGATTGTAACATTGGGGGTTTAGTGTCTGCACTCGAACTCATATTTTTGTATATGGATTATATTTGTATATAATCCATTGTTTTGATTATATGTTGATGTATGTATATTATGACTTGATAACATGTTTGGTGTATGAACTATATGGCTTAATGCCTTGAATATTATATTTTGATTCCTCCTTTGGAGAAGATAATATTATTATGATTTCATTGCGTTTGCACGAAAAAGAAAGTATATGTCATGAATATATTATGTGTTTAAATGATTAAAGTGACGAATATGTCATGTCCGTTTTCCTTGAATATGTTGATATGATGTTGTGACACTCCTTCCGTGCAAATTTTATTTCTCTGATTTTAATTATGTCGTTTAATTCGGGGTTAATTAGAAGGGGTGTTACAAAAGTAGTATCAGAGCATTGTCGGTCAGTTATCAGGTCTTAATGTTACTAATCCCATTGTATTGGATTGTGTATCTGACGCGATCGATACTTTTGTGTTGTTCAGAAAAAGATGGTTGCTGGAAGGAATGATAATGCACTTGCTGAGGCATTACGATTGCTCGCGAGATCCTTGAATCAGATGCTGCAAGCTAATCCGGTGCCACATGATGGAGCTGCTGATGCTTTCTGTGCTCTTGGAAAGTTTCAGAAAAACAACCTGCCTACTTTCAAAGGAGAGCATGCGTCCGAAGAAGCTCAAGAGTGGTTGAAGGCCATTGAAAAGCTTTTTTCGAGTGATGAATTGCACCGATGCTCAGAAAGTGCAATTCGGAACTCACATGCTGGTGAAGGAAGCTGAGGATTGGTGGATTAACACAAGTCATAGGTTCGATGAAGAGAACACTGTGGTTACTTTCTTGGAGAATTATTTCCCCGAGGATGTACGTGGTAAGAAAGAGGTGGAGTTTCTTGAATTGAAACAAGGAAGCGGTTTTGTTGCTAAATATACTGCCAAGTTTCAAGAATTGATCAAGATTTGTCTTCACTATAATACTGTGAACGCCGAGAGATCTAAATGCTTGAAGTTTGTGAGCGGCTTAAGGCCGGATGTGAAGAAAGCTATCGGGTACCAACAAATTACCCGTTTTTTTGAATTGGTGAACAAAAGTCGTATCTATGATGAGGATAGTCGTGATAGTAGTGCTTACTACAAGAGCTTAAGTGACAAGAGAGGCTAGGGGCATATGCGTCCTAAGCCTTATGATGGAAAAGGGAAGCAACCGATGAAGGTGGGAAAGAGTTCAAGTGGGGGAGTTATTACTCCGGTGAAGTGTTTTAGATGTGGTAAAGAGGGACATCGTGCTTTGGAGTGTCGCCAAGCTGAGCCTACATGTTTCAAGTGTGGGAAGATTGGTCACCGATCTAACAAGTGCAAGTTGAGTGCTAGTGTGACTTGTTACAACTGTGGCGAGCAAGGGCAAATTAGTACAAAGTGCACGAAGCCAAAGAAGGAGCGAGGAAAAGTGTTTGCATTGTTTGGTGCCGAGACTTTGGCGGATGAGAGGTTGATCAGAGGTACTTGCTTTATCCATAATGTGTCTTTGATTGCTATTGTTGATACGGGTGCTACGCATTAATTTATTTCCTTGGATTGTGCTACTAGTTTGGGTCTCGTGTTATCTAATTTGGGTAGAAGTATGGAGATTGATACGCTTGCGATGGGTTCGATTTCTACTTCTGTTATTTGTTTGAAGTGTCCTTTGCGTATGTGTGGTGGAGATTTCGAAGTGGATCTCGTATATCTTCCTATGAGTCAGCTTGATGTCATTCTGGGTATGGACTGGTTGAGAGCCAACCATGTCTATATCAATTGTTTTGCTAAAGCAGTTCTTTTTCTCGAGTCCGAGAAAGAAGGTGGTTCTTTCTTGTCTACTCAACAAATGAAGAAGTGTGTTAAGGAAGGAGCAGAATTATTTGTTTTGATGGCGAGCATGAATCTTGGTGATAGTGGATTGAGAAAGGATGTTCTTGTTATTTGTGATTTTCCAGAGGTGTTTCCGGAGGAGATTACAAATTTATCTCCAGAACGTGAAGTGGTGTTTTCTATTGATTTAGTTCCTGGTACTAGTCCTATTTCGATGGCTCCGTATCGGATGTCACCATCGAAATTGGTTGAATTAAAGAGCCAACTTGAAGAGTTACTTGATAAGAAGTTCATTCGTCCGAGTGTTTCTCCGTGGTGTGCACCGGTGTTGTTAGTAAAGAAGAAAGAAGGAACGATGAGACTTTGTGTGGATTATCGGCAGTTGAACAAAGTTACTATCAAGAACATGTATCCTTTACCTAGGATTAATGATTTGATGGACCAGTTGGTAGGAGCTTATGTGTTTAGTAAGATTGACTTGAGATCTGGTTATCACCAAATCCGTGTGAAAGCTGGTGATATTCAGAAGACGGCGTTTAGGACGAGGTATGGACACTATGAGTATTCGGTGATGCCTTTTGGTGTTACGAATGCACCTGGTGTGTTTATGGAGTACATGAACAGCATCTTTCATGAGTTCCTTGATAAGTTTGTGGTGGTATTTATTGATGACATTCTTATCTATTTGAAGAATGAGTAAGAGCATGTCGAGCACTTAGGAATTGTGTTGTCGATTCTAAAAGAGAACCAGCTGTTTGCTAAACTTTCTAAGTGTGAGTTCTGGTTGGAGCAAGTGAGTTTTCTTGGACATGTGATATCTCGTGGAGGTATTGCCGTGGATCCATCTAAGATTGAAGCTGTGTCAGAATGGGAATCTCCTAAGTCTGTTTTTGCGATTCGAAGTTTTCTTGGTTTGGCCGGTTACTACCATAAGTTCATTGAAGGTTTTTCCAAGCTAGCTTTACCATTGACACAATTGACGAAAAAGGGGTAAGCGTTTGTGTGGACTACTCAGTGTGAAGATAACTTTCAAGAGCTTAAGCGAAGGTTGACTACTGCTCCTATTTTGATTTTACCTAATCCATTCGAACCGTTTACAGTGTATTGTGATGCTTCATTGATGGGGTTAGGTGGTGTGTTGATGCAAGGTGGACAAGTGGTGGCTTATGCTTCGAGGCAACTTAAGGTACATGAGAGGAATTACCCGAATCATGACTTAGAGTTAGCAGCTGTGGTTTTTGTGTTGAAGATTTGGAGACATTACTTGTTTGGATCGAGATTCGACGTTTTCAGTGATCATAAGAGCTTGAAATAATTGTTTGATCAGAAAGAGTTGAATATGAGGCAGAGGAGATGGTTAGAGTTCTTGAAAGATTATGTTTTTAGTTTGAATTACCATCCTAGTAAGGCGAACGTGGTTGCCGATACATTGAGTAGAAAATCATTACATATGTCTATGTTAATGGTGAAAGAGTGGGAATTACTAGAACAGTTTCGCGACTTGAGTTTGGTTTGTGAAGAAACATACTTTGGTGTGAAACTTGGTATGTTGAAGATTACAAGTGGAATCTTGAATGAGATAAGAGAAGGACAAAACGAGGACTTGGTTTTGGTTGACAAATTGACTTTAGTTAACCAAAGCTAAGGTGGAGAGTTTAGAATTGATGAGAACGGCGTTTTGAGATGTCGTGATCGAGTTTGTGTTCCCGATGTGGGAGATGTGAAAAAGAGGATCCTTGAGGAAGGACACCGAAGTGGATTGAGCATTCATCCTGGTGTTTACAGTGATTTCTGGTAAACAACCGCTAGTACTCCAAACTATCAAATAATCTTAATGACTGTTATTTAATCTCTCTGGTAACTTGCAAGATCGACTAGATTGATCCTATGGGGTATTGGTCGTTTGGATAAATCTAATGGCAAAACTGATATTCATTGTTAGGATTTGTATTTAGAGTGTTTTATAGGCGTTCAATTTACTTCGATTACCATACTAAAGAAATCTAATGACATGATCAAATAAAGAAATACGAAACTGAATTAAATGAATAAAGATTCGATTGCAAAGAAGTGTTTAAATGCAGAAATAAGTAAATGACTTTGAATGTAAAGATTTTAATGTAAAAGCATGAATATAAAAGCATGAAATGTAAAAGAGTTTCTGAAATGTAAAGGATTCGAATAGAAGAAAACGTTTAAATGCAAGAAATAGGTAAATGACTTTGAATGTAAAAGTATTTAAATGACATTGATGCGAAAATGGAAGATAGACTGGAAAAGATAAAGAGTTTTACTGAATTATAAATGTTTGGTGTTATCATACGTACATTGTTCGAGCATTCGTTTCCCTAGCCATGTGGTATTTTGAATGTTTACTGAATTTTGTACAATAGATATGACACACGAAATCCTAACACTAAGACTTCTATTTATACTACTTCGACCATAACGTCTCACTTATAAGATCCTGCCACGTTCAGAACATGCAGAGCACTGCTCCTCTCTAGCTTCCACGCGTCTTCGAACGCTCCAGCATATATATATTTGAATTCCAATCATCCCGCTCGCGTTTGAATTTCAAATGCCTTGACAATCTTCGCTTCGAACTCGTTTCACAGACACAGTCTCGTTACCACTTCGAGGCTTCTTTTAAATATATCTCCACAACTGTCACTCGAAGCTCCGAGCTTTGTCATGTCCGTTCGAAGAACAATCTCTTCCATTCTGAACTGTAACATTTACTTTATTCCAACAAACACTAAAATTGTTTCATTTCGAACTTAATTACTCCACTTCGAACCACATATATCAAAATCTTCAGCCAACACCTGGTGCCACAAAGATGTATCAAGATTTGAGAAAGTTGTTTTGGTGGCCGAGTATGAAAAAGGAAATTGCGGAATTTGTGTATTCATGTTTGATTTGTCAAAAGTCAAAGATAGAGCATCAAAAGCCTTCCGGTTTGTTACAACCTTTGTCTATACCGGAATGGAAGTGGGACAATGTCTCGATGGATTTTGTTTCGGGTTTGCCTATGACTCCGAGTAACTATGAGGCTATTTGGGTTATAGTGGATAGATTGACTAAATCTGCTCACTTTATTCCAATTAGAATGGATTACTCGATGGAGAAGCTTGCGAAGTTGTATGTGGAGCGGATTGTATATTTGCATGGTATTCTGACGTGCATTGTTTCGGATAGAGACCCGCGGTTCACATCTAGATTTTGGGAAGGTTTGCAAAGAGCTTTGGGTACTAAGTTACGTTTGAGTTCTGCTTATCATCCACAGACGGATGGTCAAACGGAGAGAACTATTCAATCGCTCGAAGATCTTTTGCGTGCTTGTGTGTTGGAACAAGGAGGTTCATGGGAAAGTTACTTGCCTTTGATTGAGTTTACCTATAACAACAGTTTTCATTCTAGCATAGGTATGGCTCCTTTTGAAGCGTTGTATGGAAGACGTTGTCGAACACCTTTATGTTGGTACAAGTCGGGAGAAAGTGCGGTGGTTGGACCGGATTTTTTTTCAACAAACTACGGATAAGATTAAGTTGATTAGAGAGAAGATGCAAATTTCACAAAGTCGCCAAAAGAGTTACCATGACAAGAGGACGAAGCCTCTTGAGTTCAAGAAGGATGACCATGTGTTTTTGAGAGTGAATCCTACTACGGGTGTTGGTCGGGCACTTAAATTCCAGAAGTTGACACCTCGATTTATTGGTCCGTATCAAATTTTGGAAGGATTGGTAATGTGGCGTATAGGATTTCATTACCACCATCACTTTCAAATTTACATGATGTGTTTCATGTGTCGCAATTGCGAAAGTGTATTGCGGATCCGTCACATGTGATGCAAGTGGACGATGTGGAAGTTAGAGAAGACTTAACCGTTGAGACCTTGCCGACAAGGATCGAAGATTGGAAAGTGAAGCAACTTAGAGGAAAAGAAATTTCTATGGTTAAGAGGGTGTGGGGTGGTGCGGCTAATGGAAATATAACTTGGGAGCTTGAAAGCCGGATGCGGGATTCATATCCCGAGTTGTTCGTTTAGAGGTAATTTTCGAGGTCAAAAATCTTTTAAGTAGGGGAGAGTTGTAACACCCCATTTTAATTAATATTATTTATATTATTATTTTCTAAAAATTACCGGTTGATATTTATTTTGGTAAATTATTAATTATAAATTATCAAAATCAAGTATATAAGTTATATATTATATATATTAAGTAACATATGTATATTTTAAGTTTATAATATATATATATATATATATATATATATATATATATATATATATATATATATATATATATATATAGGAAAGTGGTTAGTTTTATAAGTTAGAAAAGATAGAAAACCAGTAAGAGAGCCAGTAAGAGAGAAAAGTGGAGTAGCAGAAGAGGAAAATAAAAGAAACATTAGGGTTGAAGAAAAGAGGAAACGTTGCCGAAATCGATCGGTTAGCTCGTTCTGGAGGATAATCGGTATGGATTAGACTTCCTTTAAACATGTAGTATTTTTTTTATTGCATTTGATTTCTATTTTTCGATTTAGAAAATTGGGTTTTTGTTGAATGTTTAGCAAAAATTACAATTTCACTGTCTGTTCTATGAAATGGTAGAAAAATGGAGAGGAAGGGGGTGGGGAGGCGGTACATTGAAAATTTGGATTTTCTAGGTTCTGTTAATACTTGCTATGTTTCATAGTTCCAAATAACACATATATATTATAACTCTGTTCATAATACCAACATAATATATATATATATATATATATATATATATATATATATATATATATATATATAATTCATAGTATGATTAATTATATAACCGGTTACGGTTTACCGATAAAACTCGATATTTTAGTTTCGACCGGATATTAATTAAATCGTAGATGTGTTGTAGATTTGAAACGTGTTGTGAAATGTCGATTCCCGAAATAATATTATTCGGTTTATAAATATTATGTAATATTAATAATTTAATTAATATATTAATATATATTATAATTAACAGTGTGATGAATTAATATAACCGGTTACGATTAATTGGTAAAACTTAATATTTTGAGTACGACCGGAGATGAATTAAATTGTAGATGAGTTGCTTAACTTAGGAGTAAGTAAAAATAGTACCGTTCGGTCCGATTAGCTGAATTAAGCGGTATAATTAGTTACCCGGAATTGGATGAAAATTTAGGTGGTAGCTAAGTTGGATGTGTAGATTAATGTGGTGATGTCGGTTTATCGAAAATGTGGCATTTTACGGTGGTGACCGGAAGTGGAGTTTAGGATTGAATAATTATGTTTAATTAAAATATTGTAAAGCCGATTATGTTGTTTCGAGAGTACTCTTTGTGGTCGCCGAATCGGCGTAAATTCGAATATTTTAGTTGTTAAAACGTGAGATTATATGATGGGAAAAGTGTTGATTTAAAATTATTCGAGATATTTGGTTAATTTCCGATTCCGAAAATGATGTGTTTTGGTTTATAAATATTTTGGTGTTGTGTGATAATTGTTGAAATGAAATAAATGATGCTTGTTGTGCAATGTTGTGAGATTAATTCATAGGATTGAATTATGGTGATGTATGCTTGTAATTGAGATAGAGGGATGTCTTGATTTGCATGTTGTTGTTTTTGAATTGCACACCGCATCATAAGTCGTGTCAAGAGGCGATGTATGTTAGTCTCGTGGAGGCTAGTGGCTCGTCCCAAACTCAGAGTGGGGGTTTGAAAGCATAGGGAATGGGCTTTGTGATTATCCGTCTGAGGGATAGACAATCGATAAATCCGAAGGATAATAGATTATTGGTACCACATGCATGAGTCGTGTCGAGTCGCACGTACACATTTTGTTGAGTTTATGTTTTGTTGAATATTATGTCTTGTGTGCTAATTGGTAATCGAAATTGATTGTGTTTGATTTCTTTGAGTTGTTGATTATGTGAAATGGATTAAATGACTATAATTAAGTTGTTTACTCATGAGTTGGAAAAAGATTAAGATCCCTTTATTTAATGCCTTATATTTGCTTTAAATTACATACTTTATGTTTGTTGGAATTCTTACCCTTATATTGGAAAATGCTTGCTTCGGCATTGTTCAGGTACCAAGGACAGTAGTGCGAGGCGCACAGGTTAGCGGACGACTTAGGCTTGTAGTCCGTTACTTTTTTTTAATTTTGAGTCGATGCTCTGATTGTAACACTGGGGGTTTAGTGTCCGCACTCGAAGTCATATTATTTTACATGGATTATAATTGTATATAATCCATTGTTTTGATTATATGGTGATGTATGTATATTATGACTTGATAACATGTTTGGTGTATGAACCATATGGCTTAATGCCTTGCATATTATATTTGATTCCTGCTTTGGAGAAGATAATATTATTATGATTCTGTTGCGTTTGCATGAAAAAGAAAGTATATGTCATGAATATATTATGTGTTTAAATGATTAAAGTGACGAATATGTCATGTCCATTTTCCTTGAATATGTTGATATGATGTTGTGACACTCCTTCCGTGCAAATTTTATTTCTCTGATTGTAATTATGTCGTTTAATTCGGGGTTAATTAGAAAGGGTGTTACAGCTTGTGCATTGTATTGTTAGTCACAACAGTTGGTTGTGCACTTGTAATCAGTTTGATTATAGTGAATTAAGTCCTTGTTGAGAGAGGCAAAATTACCTTGGCGGGTGGACTGGAGTAGTTTGAGTTTCAAATAAACCAGGATAAAAATAACTGTGCTTTATATTGTTGTTACGTAAAAAAAAATCAAAAAGAGAGGAAAAACTTTTTTAACCCCCCCTTCTAAGTGTTTTATTAACCTTTAATTGGCATCAGAGCTCTTGGTTCTGGGTGCAAACACTTAACCGTGTCAGAAAAACTTCCAAAAGGAAAACACTATGGCAACTGATCAAAACAACAACAACACAAAACCTCATGTCTTTGACGGAGGAGATTTTGAATACTGGAAAGATAGACTAGAAAGTTTCTTTCTAGGCTATGATTCTGACCTATGGGATATGGTCTTAGATGGCTACGCACATCCGATAGACAAAGAAGGAAACAATATTGTTAGAAAGACAATGGATAAGCAACAGAAAATACATTTCAAAAATCACCACAAAGCCAGAAATATCCTACTAAATGCCATTTCAAAAATGGAGTATGAAAAGATCACAAACAAAGATACTGCACATGACATTTTTGAGTTTCTCAAAATGTCTTATGAAGGAAATGCCTAAGTAAAAGAAACTAAAGCTCTGGATCTCATCTAGAAGTACGAAGCCTTCAGGATGGAAGAAAATGAGTTCATTGAAACAGTTTTCTCAAGATTCTAAACTCTGACTGCTGGCCTGAGAGTTCTGAACAAAGGATACACCAAAGCAGACCACGTCAAGAAGATCATTAGAAGTACACCCAGAAGATGGGCACCAATGGTCACTGCATCCAAAGTTTCAAAGGATTTGATTAATGTATCTCTAAAAGCTAATGTTTTTCAGGATGAAGAAGGAAGCTAACGTTTTTCAGGCTTAAATCTACTAAAAAATATGAAGCTAACATTTTTTAGGCTGAAGAAGGAAGCTCGAAAGACTCTGTATCAGAAGAAGATGAGTTATCTCTTCTTTTCAGAAGCATCAACCAGATGTGGAAGTACAGACAAAAGAAGTTCACAAACTACAAAATCTCAGAAGATAGAGGAGAATCTTCTGGACAAAAGAAGTCTAGAAAAAGAGATATCATCTGCTATGAATGTAAAGAACCAGGACACTTCAGAAATGACTGTTCTAAGCTGCAAAGAGAAAAGCCAAAGAAAAAGTTTAGAAGAAAGAAAGGTATGATGGCCACCTAGGATGATTCAGAATCTTCTGAAGGTGAATCTAACTCAGAGGATGAAGATGGCAACTTAGCCTTGATGGCTACCACAGTAGATGACTCCTACTCTGAATTAGAATCTGAAGAGGTATTCTTTGAATTTACTAGAGCTAAACTTGTAGATAGTTTATCAGAACTTCTTGAAAACCACAATCAACTCAAAATCAAATACAAGAAACTAAAAAAGAGTCTTGCTTATGATTCAAGAAAATCTTCTGATCACAACAAGAATTCCACTGGTTCCAGTCATAAGAAAGAGCTTCGTGTGTGCACTCATTGCAATTGTACTGGCCACAATGTTGAAGTTTGTTATAGAAAACATGGGCTCCCTCCACATTTCAGAAAGAAAGTTGTTTCTGCTAACTCTCTCAATTCATCTGGTGCAGAAGAAGAGAATTCTTAACCCAACACTGATGGTGATGGTTCTTCAAATGCCTCTGCTAGTATTACTCAAGAACAACCTACTCAGCTGCTTAACTTGCTGCAACAATTGAATTTACCTTCTCATAACACTGTCATACCCCAAAATTTGCCCTCTATCCTCTCAAGATATTTCATACATCCATACTCAAGGATTCCTCAAGAGTTGATCAGACAAACTCTCTCCTAGACAATCAACCCAAACTAGGGTTTGGTATTCCCTCAGTCAAGATGGACTTCCAACATCTCCAATGGTCTTCATGCCTCCTCATATGCTTCAAAGATTCTCCATGTCAAGTTTCAAGCCTTACAAGTCAAGTTTCCTCAGACAATTGCTCAGATGGTTGAAAATCAATTGTATTGGACAAAAAGTCAACTGTGGTCAACATACAGTCAAACTTCATGATTTTTGGTCAACATCCTCATTTTGAAGTTACATTCATCATTTGATCAAGGGTTGATCATGATTCATCAAGAAAACTCAAGATTTGCTCAAAAGTCAAACTTTCTAAATTAGGGTTTCTAGGGGAAAAGTCAACCTGAACTTTGACTGATCATAACTTCTTCATACTTTCTCAGAAATTTTTCCACAACCTCTTGTTTTGAAGTAAATTCAATTCTCTACAACTTCATGTCTCACAAGAATGTCCAAAAAATGCTTCATTTGAGAGGTATGGCTTAAAACATTACAGGTCATTTCCAAAGTCAACAAAAAGTCAACTTTTTGTTTTGAAGATATATTGAGGATGGAAACTCCAATTGAGATGAGACCAAAACGGTTGGTTAGAGGACACTTAGAGCTTTTCAAAAAGTCTACGAACACTCAAAAATGTGGAAAATTGAGCAAGATACACCATTCACAAGTTGGGCAATTTTGAAGGAATGCACAAAGAGAGATACTTCTAAAAATCAAATTTTTTGCAAATGGGCTTGCTTTTTCTTCATCCAAACTTATTCCTCATACAATTAGAAATATCCAAGCCCAATGCCACGATTTTTTATTTTATTTTTCTATTTAATTTGGAATTTATTCATTTAAATACAAATTAAAATTAAAAATAAAGTATAAAATCAAAATTAATTGCAAAATTGATTTTTATTCCTTCCTTGAGACCCAAACAACTCACAAAGGCCAGCAAATTTCGAAATTGGATCAATATGGCAAGATTGGATTGAAAATTAATCAAATTTTGAAAATTTGATTTTGTACAAAAATCAAATTTGATTTGCATTGAATGTTGATTGATTCTCTCCCAAAACCATTCCAAATCCATCTAGTATAAATGTATGATGCATACCTATCAAGAAAGGAGGAAAAAATTGGCTCAAGAACCCTAACCTAAAGCGCAAAAAACCGTGGCAAACAAGCAAGTGGCAATCATACTTCCAGCCGTTTTCAATCGATTTTGAGGTGTCCAACACATTCCTTGACACCTCTTGAATCGATCCAGACCTTCACTTTGCCAAAAACCATCCAGAATTAAGAAATACGATTTCGGTTTGTTCTTATTTTTTCAAAAATCGATTTCTGTTTTTCATGCATTATTAACACTTTTTGATTGTTTGTTCATGATCAGTATCAAGTTTGCAAGCTATGTGGGTAGCCCGATTGCTTTTAGTGACTGAACGAAAATCACCATGGCTAGGGTTTTCGGTTTCGAATTAGGGTTTCTTTAAACAGGAAAAATTGGACCAAACTAGGCATACCAGAGTGATCGGGGGATGAAAACGAGTTGATACGTGTATTCACAATGCATTTATATTACTTGTGCTTGATTTTCCATGTAGTTGGGCTCAGCGTCAAGAAAGACCGACGCTAACTTTTGAAAATTCAAACGAAGAAGATGATCATGCGAGACGAGGCAATGGGAAAAGGACGTGTGTTGTAATCCACTCATTCCAGCTTTCAAACACAGATGCACGTTAGCTCAGTTGGTTAAGGCGTGGACTGTTGGGAGATGCTCTCCCTGGTCACGAGTTCGATCCCTGCCAAGACCAGTTTTGCTTCTTTTTCTCAAACTTGCATATTTTCATATTTTTCTACTTTCATATTATTTTAATATTTTGCATTATTTTTAATTCTTTTCATAATTTTATTTCTGCATTAAAAAATCATCAAAAATTATTTTTCTTTTTACATTATTTTCTGAAAATCTTTATTTAATTTATAAAATTAAAAAATATAATTTTGCATGCATATTTATTTTTATTCATAATTTTGCATTTTAATTACTTTTAATTCATTTTAAATTATTAAATTGCATTCAAAAAATCCCAAAAAATTATTTTAGCATATTTATGTTATTTCCAGCATGTCATATTTTTCTCATTCAAAAATTTGCATTTTTCTAACATTTTCTCTTATTCGATTTCATCATATTTTCCGATTTCTCTTATCGTTTCACAGGTTATTCCGCTTCAGACGTTTCTTTACCGTTTTCATTTTTTCCAATAATGTAACTGTTTATGGGATGTAATAGTTTAAATTAGGTTTTTATTTTCCGCAAGTTTAAATTATGTATCTGCCCCAAAGCCATGTAATAGCGTAGGACATTTACCTTTCCGCACTTTACATTCCGCATTTTAATTTCTGCACCCTATAAATTGCTAGTAATTAGGCGTGTATGGCAAGATAAAATCAACATAGCTCACTCATAATCCCAAGATAAAAATATCTGAATTTGACACACTTTTTCACACATGCACCCGTTAGGGTAATTCTCTCTCGTTGCCTTACGAATACAAATGGTCAAGTCCCTCGAACGTAGAGGTATCCTAGCACCGTTGCCTTCAAAACAAATCATCATAGTCCCTTCGATACAAAGATCATAGACCCACGATGTCGCCTCCGAATACATGATCTTGACCCGATTGTCGCCACGAAAAATGATGATAGTCCTTCAAATGTGCTAGGATACTCCTACAAGTTGCTTTCTATGACCATCCGATGTCCCTTCGAATGTCCCGCTACATCCAACAAATAGAGTTACCTACCAACTAATGGTATGGATAGCGCTATTCTAAAGGAAAGTAAAACAATACGAAAACGACCAATTCTGAGTAGGTAATAAGACTTTTAGTTGCTTGCTCTATCAAAATACTTTTCACACAACACACTTTTGTCAAAGTTCAAACTCTTTTCAAAACGAAACATTTCCAAACACTTTGTATACATTCCTACATGAATCATTACAAAGTCAAAGCGAAATGCCTTTTCAAAACATTTTTGTCAAACACATGTAAAGCACAATTTTTAAGTGATCTAGAGCAACTAAGAGCCGTAGATAACTACGGATGGAAAGGGTGCTAATACCTTCCTTTTCATAACCATTCTCCATTTTAATCTAACGAAGGTCTTTTTCGTACTTTTACCTTCCCTTAATTGGATAAAATAAAAGTCGGTGGCGACTCTGCTATCCGCACATTTGCGATACAAAACTAAAAAGTCGGCCATCAGACATGAATCGGCGACTACTGGGAGACACCCTAAAGAGAGAATTATCTTAGGATTTCTAAATCACCTTTATTGCTTTTTGTTTGACTTGCTTGCTTTATCTTTAAGGGTTGCTTGGGTATTATATTTGTGGGGATCCTACACCGGATCCGGTTTCCTTTAGGTAAGTAGCAATAATCGTCGACTGCTAGACGATATCAAAACGGTCAACATGATGGCTACGTTAGTGTGACACTTTGGATGTCCCGATACTCTTCATTTCCAAGTTGAGGATAGTATTTGGCTTCTGCGTGTCATCAAGCACTAACTAAACTTTTAGAACCTTAATTGACCCATCTTGGCCATTAGAAGGTAGTGAGATGGCCGCTTTGGTGCGACTAAGGTTGGTTGATACCGATGCTACGCTCATTGAGATCGACTTTGGGATATTTTCGTCGACCACTTGGTAGTCGTATTGAAATAAATGCCTACGAGAAAGATCAATGATGTGAGATTCCTAGAACCCGGTTACTATTATAGGACAGGATGAACCAACTTAAACTTTTGGTGGGGTAATCACCTATACCTCATGCAAGCCTTAACCCTAGGCTCATTGTGTGAATTGCTTGTGTGTGCCAAACATGACATCATGACATCATTTGCATTGCATATCATTTCTAACTATTTCAAGGACCTAGGGATTTATCTTTGCTCTATTTTAGAGGGATTATGGCTTCTAGAAAGACTATCCGAATCAACTTTATGGGTATACTTTCTCAGCTTAAGGAATTGGTTTCAGAGATTCCCGACCATGCTCAGTTCATCAAAAGACATGGTTATCTGCTTGACTTGGTTATCTCTCGTTTTGAAGAAGATATGATGCATGTCCTATTCCAGCTCTTGACCAAACACCATTGCTTTACATTCCTAGATTATCGCTTGGTTCCTACCTTGAAGAATTCTCTGTTACTGGGATACTGTTCTTGACCAAATGCCATTCACCGGTTTAGAAAAGGTTCCTAAGTACGAAGACATTGCATCAGCCTTACATCTTAAGCGCTCAGACATTGAAGCCAATTGGGAAACTGGAAGCGGAGTTAGGGTTTACTTTCCAAGTTCCTGATTAAGAAAGCCCGAGAATTCCTCAAAGTTATAAGTTTCCATGCATTTGAAGACATTGTGGCCTTGCTAATCTATGGTTTGGTTCTATTCCCTAACTCGGATCAATTCATAGATGTCAACGCCATCAAGTTGTTTCTTACCCGCAATCCTATGCCTACTTTACTTGGAGATACCCTGCATTCTCTCCATACTCGTACTATCAAAAGACAAGGAACTCTCATGTGTTGCATACCGTTACTTTCTAGGTGGTTTATTTCGCACCTTCCTCCATCAGTTTTGAAGAATGAACAAAGGATGAAGTGGTCTAAAAGGTTAATGTCACTCTCTCATTCCGACATCCGTTGGAATCTTTTCTCTCAAAAGGACTTCACATTCATTGAGCGTTGTGGAGAATTCCCTAATGTACCACTACTTGGTATAAGGGGAGGTATTACTTACAACCCTTCTCTAGCTCTACGCTTGGTTTTGCTCAAGAGATGGTCCGCATGATATGCTTCTCCAAGATATTGTGTTCGATTACAATCATGATCTCCAGAATTACCGACGAAGGTTTATACACGCTTGGGGCATGGTAAAGAAGACTGATACCAAGACTTTGGGGCACCAGAACTCCATTCCTTGGAAACCTTACCTCAAATGGGTGCGAGCTCGAGCTCAAAACCTCATGATGCCATTCACTGCTCTACCAAGAATTATGGAACCTGCTATAGGTGACGTACATATTCTCCATCCTGACATGCCTACTGATTTTGAAGACTTGAAGAGATCCTGGATTCAGCTTAAAGAAGAGAGGGATACCTTTGAAGCTCAGTGTTATGCAAGTGAGAAGAAAGTGCTAGAGTTGACCAAGCTACTTCACGAGGAGCGAAACATCAACGCCTACATCGGCACCAAGAGGAAGCGCCCATGGGAGACTTAGAGCTTTAGGATTTATATGTTTTTCTTTTATTTGTTTTGAACTATCTTTTGTACTTAAAAAGAAAAAGAATAAAAATAGAGCTAATAAATGTTTGTTCATTGCTTGTTTAACAAATTTAAATCTCTAAGGTCCTTGAAAACATTGCATTGCATTCGCATAAACATTGCATATCATAGCATAACATTGCATCACAGGTACATTGAAGATTGGTTTTCTCATTTGCTCGCTATTTATTTTAGCGTAAATGGCTCTTGAACTGCTCAAAGATCTTCAAGCTCGTAATGCTCAATTTCAAAGATGTTTACCACTTGGTCCAAGGCCAAGAAGATCCAAGATGCTCATCAACAAAAAGAAGAAGGTTGTTGGTCTTCTCAACATGGGCAGACGCTACAAAGGAGGTCCTAGAGTGGTTAGTCGAATTGAGCTCTCTGAAGGAAGTGTCAAGAAGGAGGACGAGCAAAGTAACAAAGGTGGTGGTGAAGGCAGTCAGCCTGAACTTGAGAAGAACTATGATGGTGGCCAATACTCTGATGAAGATGAGAAGTACAAGCAACTTGAAGACCGTTCAATGGTGGAAAACCTGAAGATGTCCGGGCTGAATTTTGATGACCTGAGTCTTGTCCCTGGTGTTGTGATTCCTCCCAAGTTCAAAGTTCCAACTTTTGCTAAGTATGATGGCATGTCTTGTCCGAAACTGCATTTGAAGTCCTATGTCTAGAAGATCAATCCCCACACTGATGACAGAAAGTTGTGGATGCACTATTTTCAAGAGAGTTTGTCCTAACTCGCTTGGAATGGTATTATCACTAGAGAATGACCGATCCGTACTTGGAGTGACTTGACCGATGCTTTCATGAGATGAATACAATGTCAATTGACACCCACTCGCATGCAACTACAAAGCATGTCTATGGGTCGTGACGAGAAGTTCAAGGAGTATGCTCAAGTGGAGAGACCTAGCAGAGTTCAACCACCCTTGTCCAATAGGAGTTGGTTGATATGTTCATGGGAACACCGACAGCCCATTCTTCAATCATCCGATTGAAACTCTTCACCGGATTCACCGAGTGATACTTACAAAGCAGCGATTGAAGCGGTATCAAGAGGGAAGATTCATGTAGAGTCATCTTCAAATGCCGCAAAGAGATCTTTGGTGGTAAGAAAGAAGCCAATGCCGTAATGCCGTAAAAGCCGAGCCAAGACCGACCGTGCTCAATCTGGGGCCAGGATCTCCAATCCTACATCAAGACAACCTCACGAGACAACACGCATAACCGTAACGCGAACGAAGACAGCTTTTAAGATCAACATGCCTTTGTCGCAAGCCTTGCAACACATGTTGAAAGCAGAGTGACACCTTAAGGGATCCTCCTCGAATGTCAACACTTCCTCTCCGAAATACAATCCTAATGCTAAGTGTGCTTACCATTCCAAGAGCCCAGACATAGTAATCGATGATTGTTGGGCTCAAGAACAAGATTCAAGATATGATTGAAGCTAAGCATTGAGTTTGATCCTCCTGTTGAGACTCCGAATGTGATCAATGCGCCTATGCCTAACCATGACAAGAGTTCCAACGCTGTTGGTGATGATACTTATGTTTTAAACATAGATGACTTGACCATTCCTCTGATGACTGTTAAGAAGAATTTGTTGCAAGCCGGTGTCAACCCAGGATGCCCAGAGAATTGTCGTTGGTGCCCATCTGCACCTAATGGTTGTGCTTGGTTAAGAAGACGTGTTCAGTGCATGATGACCAACCGTGAGATACTATTCCTGAAACCACCTGCGCAGAAGCTGTGTGATGAAATGTCTAGGTTGAAGATTGACAATGCAAACGAAACCGTACCATCTGTGTGGGATACCTTGGGGCAGCCAAGTGGAAAGTATGATTACATGGTGAAGTACACTGTTCCTGAAAGCTACAAGATTCCTATTGAAGATGTTAAGGCGACTGGATGGGGTGATGATTTCCCATAAGACTATGCTGATGTTAACACAATAAGGATTTCCTCTCACGATCCCGTGCCTAGAGTGGCACCTCTCATCATCACTTCTCCAAGGCCAGTCCCATATTCCTCTGACAAGGCTATCCCTTTGAATTATGGAGCTGATGTTTACTATCATGGCGTCAAGCAAGACCCTCTGACCATTGAAGATCTTACAATTGAAGCTACCATTCCTGACATTGACAACATCACCGAATCAAGTAAGGTGACCAGAACCGGAAGAGTTTTCTCTCTAGATATCTCTCCTCCAAAAGACGCTGCGACTCCAGCACGCATTCCAACTATTCAATCCATTCCCCAAGCTAGAGGGAAAGAACTAGTGACTCATCCTGCTCAACCAGAAGTACCAAAGGAAGTTGCTGAAGACACCTCCAAACAAGAAATGGAGGAAATTCTTAAGATCATCAAGAAGAGTGACTACAATGTTGTGGAACAATTGGGACAGACTGGCCCAAGATATCCATGCTTGCTCTGCTCTTGTGCTCCGAGGCTCATGCTAATGCCTTGGTGAAGTTTCTGAAGAATTCTCACGTACCGCAAGACACTACCACTGATCAATTTGAAGTTTGTATTGCTAGCCTGGCTGCCAACAACGACCTAGGCTTCTCTGATGCTGATTTGACTCCTGCCGGAAAGAAGCACAACAAGGTCTTGCACATCTCTGTGGAATGCAAGGGCGTTACATTGTCTCATGTTTTGGTTGACACCGGTTCTGCTCCGAATATCCTACCGAAGACTGCTTTTGATCGGCTTGATGTCGAAGGGTTGGTTCGAGACCCAGTGACATTATTGTGAGAGCTTTTGATGGTTCTAAGCTAACAGCTTGAGAGCTCACTCGCTGCTAAAGTCGGTTCCCACTTTTGATTCTACTTTCATGGACATCCGTCCACTTACTCTTTCCTACTTGACGCCTTTGATACATGGGGGCGTTACTCTACCCTGCATCAAAATCAAGTACCCGTGAAAGGGAAAGTTGTTATGTATGGTGAAGAAGAGTATATGGTCACCATCTACTCATTCCGATACCTTGAGATGGAAGGAGAATTCTTCGAGACTCGTCAAGCTTTTGAAACAATCCCGAGTCATGCTCTGACTCTCCCTCCCGGTTACACAAGTTCCGCTTAGGATGGCCTCGAAAGATGCTCAAGCCGTTGAAGAAGGAGGTAGTACTATTTGGGGTCAGCCCCGATCTTCCTTTCAAACCGACAAGACCGGTTTAGGCTTCACTATCAAAGGTCAAGATGATACGCCGCGAACGTGTCGGCCAACTTCCTTTCGTGATCGCCCAAAGTGGAGTCCATGCTATAGAAGACGACAACAACGACTTCGACATCGCAAGTGGATCTTCCCAACTCCGATCATGGGCTCAGAATTGGAAGATCAAGACGCTATACCAATCTCCTTTAGTCGAGTAATTGCTCTTGTTTTGTTTTGCTTTTCGTATTTCTTTATGTTTTGAACAATAAACTTTGAAAGCCTAGTGCCTTGCCCGGCATCATGGCTCGCTTATGAGGTTATTATCTCGTTGTTTTTCATTCAATAAATTCGTTGGACTTTTGCATTCGATTGTTTGTTTTCTTTCTTTACTTTATCACCCCTTCAAAAGCTATGTGTTTCTTACACACACCCACGTGATACACTGCAGAATCACTCCGAATCTCGTTAATAACATCTATGCTATTACTAAATATGACTTCGATAATCCGATCTACCAAGCCAAGACGAAAGTGAGGAAGATTGTGAAGTGCCGGAGAACTTGCCGATGCAAGCAAGAAGAGCGAGTTATACACCACACGAAGAGCAAGTTGAGGTTGTGAATTTGGGTACTAACGAAGATGTAAAAGAGATCAAGATAGGAGCGGTCTTGAGAACAAAGTTAAAGAAAGGTTGGTTCGTATGCTACGAGACTATATTAAGGTTTTTGCTTGGTCATACGAAGACATGCCGGTTTAGACATTGATATTGTGGTACACCGATCGCCGACAAAAGAAGGTTTTCTCCCAAATGAAGGTTCGCGATGCGCCCGAGATGTCGAGAAAATTAAAGCCGGGTTATGAAAGCTCAACGCTTTTAGCGCTACTTCCTATCCACAATGGGTTGCTAATGTGGTTCCTGTGCCTAAGAAGGATGGCAAAGTTCGAATGTGTGTAGATTACAGAGATCTAAACAAAGAGAGTCCGAAAGACGATTTCCCACTTCCTCATATTGATGTTTTGGTTGACAACACCGCCAAAGATAAGGTTTTCTCCTTCATGGATGGTTTCTCCTACATAATCAAATCAAAATGGCTCCTGAAGACATGGAGAAGACTACTTTCGTTACACAATGGGGCACTTTCTGCTACAAGGTTATGCCGTTCGGACTGAAGAACGCGGGTGCCACTTATCATCGTGCTATGGTAACATTATTTCATGACATGATTCATCACGAGATAGAGGTCTACGTCGACGACACGATAGCTCGATCACAGACTGAAGAAGAGCATCTCGATCATCTGCAAAAACTGTTTGATAGGTTGAAGAAGTACAGACTGAGACTTAATCCTAACAAGTGCACTTTTGGAGTCAGATCCGGAAAACTCTTAGGGTTTGTTGTCAGTGGTAAAGGTATTGAAGTTGACCCCGCCATGGTTAAAGCTATTCAAGAGATGCCAGCTCCCCGTACCGAGAAGGAAGTCAGAGGTTTCTTGGGCCGATTGAATTACATTGCCAGATTCATTGCACACCTAACTGCTACTTGTGAGCCAATCTTTAAGTTACTAAAGAATGATCAAGTAGTGGAATGGAACGGCGATTGCCAGATCGCTTTTGACAAAATCAAGGAGTACCTACAAAATCCTCCCATCCTGATGCCGCCCGCCGAAGGAAGACCTCTTATCATGTACTTGACAGTGTTAGAGAATTCAATGGGGTGTGTGTTGGGGCAACATGACGAGTCTGGTCGAAAAGAGCATGCAATATAATACCTTAGCAAAAAGTTTACCGATCGTGAAACAAGATACCACAAATGAGAAAACTTGCAATGCTTTGGTCACCACGACTAAGACAAGATATGTTGACTCATACTACCTTGTTGATTTCAAGATGGATCCGATAAAATACATATTTGAGAAACCAGCTCTCCTGAAGAATAGCAAGATGGCAAATGATCTTGACCGAATATGACATCCAAGACACTTCTCGTAAAGCAATCAAAGGAAGTGTAGTAGCCGATCATTTGGCTCATCAAGCCGTAGATGACTATCACCTATGCGCTCAAATTTCCATGAAGATGTTTTACTAGTCATCGATTGTGAAGAACCAGCCCGGACGAAGGACCCGAACAAGGATCCCGATGGACCATGGTCTTTGATGGAGCCTCAAACGCACTTGGCAATGGCATTGGCGCCATCATTACATCCCCTACAGGCGGACATACGCCTTTCACCGCCAGATTATGTTTTAGTTGCACGAACAACATGGCCGAATATGAGGCGTGCATCATGGGTATCAAAGCTGCTATTGATTTAAGAATCAAGTTCTTGCAAGTATATGGAGACTCATTTTAGTGATCACCGATTATGAGTGGATACGAAGCATCCGAATCTTATTCCGTATCGAGAGCATGTTCTGAGTTTGATTCCCTACTTTGAAGAGATCACTTTCAATCATATTCCACGAGAAGAGAATCAGTTGGCAGACGCATTGGCTATTATGTCATCTATGTTCAAGGTCAGATGGGACAACGAGGCTCCCGATCATCATTGAGAAGTTTGACGAACCAAAGATATTGTTACGAGCTTGACACGTAAGAGAAACCTTGGTACTATGACGTGAAGAGGTATCTTGAGACTCGTGAATATCCGCAGGGCATCCACAACGATAAAAGTTCATGAGAAGATTTGCATCCAAATTCTTCCTCAAAGAACGGCATCTTATACAAGCGCAACCACGACTTGTGCTTATCTACTGTAGATCGAAAAAGAATACGTATCATGGAAGAGTTACACGGCGATTTGGTACTCACTCCAAAGGGACACACCATGGCTAAGAAGATTTTGAGAACAGTTACTATTGGTCCACCATGGAAGTCGATTGTCACATACCGATCTTGTCACAAGTGCCGATATATGCACAAAGTGCACGTACTCCAAAGACCGAATGTTCTAACTCCTTGGCCTTTGCAATGTGGGCATTGACATGATTGAGAAATCAAGCCCATCGCCCAACGGACATCGCTTCATCCTTGTGGCAATTGACTATTTCACCAAATGGGTAGAAGCACCTCGTCAGATCTTACTAAGAATGTTGTGGCTCGATTCATCAAACATAATCTTATCTCGATATGGCACTCCCGAAAGGATTATCACGATAACGGCTCCAATCTTAACAACAAGATGATCACCGAACTCGCACGCAGCTCAAGATCAAGCATCACAACTCTTCTCCTTATCGGCCTAAGATGAATGGTGCGGAAGCCGCCAATAAGAACATTAAGAAGATTATACGTAAGATGACAAAGACTTACAAAGATTGGCATGAGATGTTACCATTTTCTTCATGGTTATCGCACTACAACATCAACAGGGCAACCCCTTCTCTTGTATACGGTATGGAAGCCGCCTTGCCCATCGAGGTTCGATACCTCAACCGTAGTCCTCCAGACGAGAGTTAGGTGAAGATGATTGGGTCGTATACGCCTTGACCGATTAACTTGATTGATGAGAAGCGACTGCATCCATTTTCCATGGATGATTTATCGAAACGAATGATCGAGCATTTAACAAGAAGGTCAAGCACCGAGTCTACCAAGTCGGTGATCTAGTAGTCAAGCGCATCATCCTTCCACAAGGTGATCCTGGGGAAAATGGACTCCCACCTATGAGGGACCATTTGTAGTCAAAAGTGTTTTCCGTGGAGCTATGATACTTAGCACCATGGATGGTGAAGACTTCCCACACCATGTGAACGCAGACATAGTCAAAAATACTACGATGAAGAGACCCGCTAGGTCGATTTAACCTAGGCAAAAATAAGGCATCCCGCGAACCAAAAGGGTTCGTGCAAAAGTTAAGGATATATACAAAACATGTACACCCGCAAGTCGAAAACCGAAAAGGCGGCTTGGGCAAAAAGGGTATCCCAGAGACCAAAACCCGAAAGGGCGGTCTAGGCAAAAGTTAGGATTTAAGCGCATTTACTATGTCTCTTCCAGATCACCGCTTCTAGACTACTATCAAGATTTAAGATTCAAATGGCGAAGATCACCTACTCACTTTCTACCGACAAAGAAGGAGATGAGATAGTCGAAATATATGAGTACTAGCATAGTTGGAGCTTAACGAGATTGTTTCCGATAGCTTTTACCTTCTTGTGTACAAACCACTTGGCCATACGCCACCTTTCAAATAAACGCAAGCTTCTTTCTCTTTACAATTTTTGTTGTTGTCGTTTTATAAGTCCAACGCTTTGAATGACTATACGATTTGACAATAAGAATCTAATCACAAACATACGAAAAGCATACAAAAGTAGTTACTACGTGCTCTAGAAATTGAGATGACGATGAAGGTCACCAAAACATTCCCAGAACATAATCCCCAGAGGTGTCACTCACTAAACTTCCCCTGAGTATATGTTAACCCACAAGTGATTCCACTCAACTAAGAAATGTTACATCTCCGAAAGAACACTTCATCCCTTAAGATGTTTATCCCCGGGATGTCTCTCAACAACCCCTTTCTCCAAGCAGATCCAGACTCGAGACTTGGTCAGATAGTACACCGGAGAAAATCTACATCTCCTATTCCCCGGCCAGAGATTCCAACGGACCCCAACCCGGTCTCCCAGCAACTATCAAATGCTCTCTAGTGAGATCCGCACTCAGTATCCCCAGTAGAGCGCCTCCTAATTCTTCCCAACAGGATCTACATGCAAGATCCCCAACAAATTACCTCCCAGACTCTTCCCAGCACGGTCTATGTATGAGATCTCCAACAACGAGTTTCTCAATCTCTACTTTCCTCAAACATTATCTAGGCCCAAGACTTGGTCAGATAGTGCATCGGAGGAATCCAGGATATCTTTCTTCTCCTTCAAAAGCGGGGTTCTCACCTACCCAAATCCCCAAGCAGAAGTCAGAAATCCTCAAACAGAATATCCGCATCTTCTTCAAGATGGATATGTTTTGAAATACCACAACATCTATCATTCATACATTTCTCATAAAGTCATAATTCATGCATATGTCATTCATATACATTGTCATGCATCATAATTTGCATAAGACTAACAAATATTCTATCAAAGTTTCTCTTGTTTTTTCCAAAAAAGTGAAAGTCACTCACCGTCCGGATTAAGCCCCGAACCGACGGGAAAACTATCTGAAAGACCACCCCTGGTTGTCCTCCGACGACTGGTCCAAGATTAAGCCCCGAACCGACGGGAAAACTATCTGAAAGACCACCCCTGGTTGTCCTCCGACGATCGGGTCCAGATTAAGCCCAACCGACGGAAAACTATCTCGAAGACCGCCGGTTATCCTCCGATAGCAATGGATCAACACCGATGCACAACAGGAAGCTATCCACATTTTTGCGAACTACTATTCCCCGAGTAATCAGCACAAGATCTATTCGAATCCTTCTTATTATCAACCGAACTACGTAGTCTCATGCGACTCGCCGCCTTGGATGGCATCTTAAGCCCATCTCCGACTACTTGTCAACATTTCTCCACTTTCGTATGCTGCATATTTGGTTAAAAATCAATACAAACCAATAACTTCATTCAAAAATGAGCACGAATTCTAACATATGACTCCTCCGATGGCATCTTAAGCCCATCTCCATGCTCCTTTCAAAAACGGCCGCAGCCTAGCGACGGCTCACTCCCCAAAGATCGATCTTTCCGATGGCATCTTAAGCCCATCCCCGCAATTCTCCTATCGACATTCTCGAGTCTAGCGACGACTCATCCCCAAATAAGTATCCAGCTTCTCCAAATGGCATCAGAAGCCCATTCCCGATCATCCACCAACAATGAGTGCAAATTTTGTGTATTCGAGTGTTCAATCATCTTCTACCTTCAGTCATGAAAGACAAAGTGTCAATCTAACCCTTCCAAGACAAGAAGATTGAACAGGGCAGTGTCATACCCCAAAATTTGCCCTCCATCCTCTCAAGATATTTCATACATCCATACTTAAGGATTCCTCAAGAGTTGATCGACAAACTCTCTCCTAGACAATCAACCCAAACTAGGGTTTGGTATTCTCATCAAGATGGACTTCCAACATCTCCAATGGTCTTCATGCCTCCTCATATGCTTCAAAGATTCTCCATGTCAAGTTTCAAGCCTTACAAGTCAAGTTTCCTCGACAATTGCTCGATGGTTGAAAATCAACAGATTGACAAAAGTCAACTGTGGTCAACATACAACAAACTTCATGATTTTTGGTCAACATCCTCATTTTGAAGTTACATTCATCATTTGATCAAGGGTTGATCATGATTCATCAAGAAAACTCAAGATTTGCTCAAAAGTCAAACTTTCTAAATTAGGGTTTCTAGGGAAAAGTCAATCGAACTTTGACCGATCATAACTTCTTCATACTTTCTCGTAAATTTTTCCACAACCTCTTGTTTTGAAGGAAATTCAATTCTTTACAACTTCATGTCTCACAAGAATGTCCAAAAATGCTTCATTTGAGAGGTATGGCTCAAAACATTACAGTCATTTTCAAAGTCAACAAAAGTCAACTTTTTGTTTTGAAGATATATTGAGCATGGAAACTCCAATTGAGATGAGACCAAAACGGTTGGTTAGAGGACTCTTAGAGATTTTCAAAAAGTCTACGAACACTCAAAAATGTGGAAAATTGAGCAAGATACACCATTCACAAGTTGGGCAATTTTGAAGGAATGCACAAAGAGAGATACTTCTAAAAATCAAATTTTTTGCAAATGGGCTTGCTTTTTCTTCATCCAAACTTATTCCTCATACAATTAGGAATATCCAATCCCAATGCCACGAATTTTTATTTTATTTTTCTATTTAATTTGGAATTTATTCATTTAAATACAAATTAAAATTAAAAATAAAGTATAAAATCAAAATTAATTGCAAAATTGATTTTTATTCCTTCCTTGAGACCCAAACAACTCACAAAGGCCAGCAAATTTCGAAATTGGATCAATATGGCAAGATTGGATTGAAAATTAATCAAATTTTGAAAATTTGATTTTGTACAAAAATCAAATTTGATTTGCATTGAATGTTGATTGATTCTCTCCCAAAACCATTCCAAATCCATCTAGTATAAATGTATGATGCATACCTATCAAGAAAGGAGGAAAAAATTGGCTCAAGAACCCTAACCTAAAGTGCAAAAAACCGTGGCAAACAAGCAAGTGGCAATCATACTTCCAAATTTTAATCGATTTTGAGGTGTCCAACACATTCCTTGACACCTCTTGAATCGATCCAGACCTTCACTTTGCCAAAAACCATCCAGAATTAAGAAATACGATTTCGGTTTGTTCTTATTTTTTCAAAAATCGATTTCTGTTTTTCATGCATTATTAACACTTTTTGATTGTTTGTTCATGATCAGTATCAAGTTTGCAAGCTATGTGGTAGCCCGATTATGCTTTTAGTGACTGAACGAAAATCACCATGGCTAGGGTTTTCGCTTTCAATTAGGTTTCTTTAAACAGAAAATTGGACCAAACTAGGCATACCAGAGTGATCGGGGGATGAAAACGAGTTGATACGTGTATTCACAATGCATTTATATTACTTGTGCTTGATTTTCCATGTAGCCAGGGCCTGTAGCGTCGAAGAAAGACCGACGCTAACTTTTGAAAAATCAAAACGAAGAAGATGACTGTTGGCGCGGAGACGAGGCAATGGGAAAAGGACGCGTGTTGTAATCCACTCATTCCAGCTTTCAAACACAGATGCACGTTAGCTCAGTTGGTTAAGGTGTGGACTGTTGGGAGATGCTCTCCCTGGTCATGATTTCGATCCCTGCCAAGACCAGTTTTGCTTCTTTTTCTCAAACTTGCATATTTTCATATTTTTCTACTTTCATATTATTTTAATATTTTGCATTATTTTTAATTCTTTTCATAATTTTATTTCTGCATTAAAAAATCATCAAAAATTATTTTTCTTTTTTACATTATTTTCTGAAAATCTTTATTTAATTTATAAAATTAAAAAATATAATTTTGCATGCATATTTATTTTTATTCATAATTTTGCATTTTAATTACTTTTAATTCATTTTAAATTATTAAATTGCATTCAAAAAATCCCAAAAAATTATTTTAGCATATTTATGTTATTTCCAGCATGTCATATTTTTCTCATTCAAAAATTTGCATTTTTTCTAACATTTTCTCTTATTCGATTTCATCATATTTTCCGATTTCTCTTATCGTTTCACAGGTTATTCCGCTTCAGACGTTTCTTTACCGTTTTCATTTTTTCCAATAATGTAACTGTTTATGGGATGTAATAGTTTAAATTAGGTTTTTATTTTCCGCAAGTTTAAATTATGTATCTGCCCCAAAGCCATGTAATAGCGTAGGACATTTACCTTTCCGCACTTTACATTCCGCATTTTAATTTCTGCACCCTATCAATTGCTAGTAATTAGGCGTGTATGGCAAGATAAAATCAACATAGCTCACTCATAATCCCAAGATAAAAATATCTGAATTTGACACACTTTTTCACACATGCACCCGTTAGGGTAATTCTCTCTCGTTGCCTTACGAATACAAATGGTCAAGTCCCTCGAACGTAGAGGTATCCTAGCACCGTTGCCTTCAAAACAAATCATCATAGTCCCTTCGATACAAAGATCATAGACCCACGATGTCGCCTCCGAATACATGATCTTGACCCTCGATTGTCGCCTACGAAAAAATGATGATAGTCCCTTCAAATGTGCTAGGATACTTCCTACAAGTTGCTTTCTATGACCATCCGATGTCCCTTCGAATGTCCCGCTTACATCCAACAAATAGAGTTACCTACCAACTAATGGTATGGATAGTGCTATTCTAAAGGAAAGTAAAACAATACGAAAACGACCAATTCTGAGTAGGTAATAAGACTTTTAGTTGCTTGCTCTATCAAAATACTTTTCACACAACACACTTTTGTCAAAGTTCAAACTCTTTTCAAAAACGAAACATTTCCAAACACTTTGTATACATTCCTACATGAATCATTACAAAGTCAAAGCGAAATGCCTTTTCAAAACATTTTTGTCAAACACACAGAAAGCACAATTTTTAAGTGATCTAGAGCAACTAAGAGCCAGATAACTACGGATGGAAAGAGGTGCTAATACCTTCCCTTTTCATAACCATTCTCCGCACTAATCTAACGAAGGTCTTTTTCTCGTACTTTTACCTTCCCTTAATTGGATAAAAATAAAAGTCGGTGGCGATCTTGTTATCCGCATTTGCGATACAAAACTAAAAAGTCGGCCACCGACATAAACACCTCTTCCAACCATACCTCCACTTCCAATCAAATTTCCACCCATAATGACATTAAGCCACACGCCATATCGTATAACTATAATCTCAAACTTAACTTTTTCTAGCCGTCCTATTCCAATTTTTGGCCCTTGACCAAGCTAATGATCATGTATGCTCTTATTTACACCTATTTCAATTATATTTTCTTATTAATATCTGTATTGTTAGCTTTCCAAATGGTACTTCTTTGGCCAAAACCAGCACATTTCTTTTTCCTCACAACTCTATCTAAATAATGTCCTATATCTTCCCGATTTTTCATTGAATCGATTTCGCTTTTGAAATTGTGTAAATTTCTTCACTATACTCATCGCTTTTTTGATCACAAATACATCTTGCAGGATTTGAAATCACTTGAAGATTTTTGGTTTGGCTAGATAAATGGATGGCTTGTACAAACTCTTGCAAGATGGGCCCGCCTAATTCCATTCCACTCATTCCACCAACCCCAAGATCATTTATCCCAACACACCAATAGGTCATCACCCAACCAATTATATAAATTACATATGTTTGGACATTACTTTCAAATTTAGAAATAACATGCCGAGTTTCAATGGAAAAAACTTTTACACGACCAAAGGTATTATTCATCAATGATCTTGTGTTGAGTCGCCACAACAAAATGGACGTGTTGAACGTAAACATCAACATCTCCTCAATGTAGGTAGAGCTTTGCTTTTTCAATCCAAACTCCCCAAATCCTTTTGGTCCTATGCTATCTCGTATGCTACTTACATCATAAATCGAGCCAACACTCCATTATTAAATCACCAATCACCTTACCAAAAACTCCACAACTCTTTTCTAGAGATTGACCAAATTAAAGTATTTGGTTCTCCTTGCTACGCTTTTACTCTTCAAAACCATCGAACCAGACTCTCTTGCCAAGCTAGAAAATCCTTGTTCCTAGGATATCAACTTGGTGTTAAAGGATCTATCCTTTTATATCTCCATACCAATGAGATTTTTATTTCTAGAAATGTCACGCTTCACTAACACATTCTACTATACCACTCCTCATCTACCGATGCTTCTAAAATGGGAATATTTCAACTCTACTCCTTCCTCCACATCAGTAAACCCTAATCCCACTCCTTTTAGATCTCCTAACCCTATTTCTCCACCTAATAACATCACCAATACCACTCCTCTTTGTAGTTCTTCTCGCACACGTCAACCACCAACCCATTTGCAAGATTATGTTTGTGCCTCCTTTCACTATGACCCTTACCAATCATCTACATGTACACCTTACCCTTTATCTTATTTTCTTTGTTACTCTCATCTTTCTCCTTCTCATTGTCATTATGCTTTATCTATCACCACACATACTGAGCCTAGAACCTCTAATGAAGCAAATAAATTTGAATGTTGGAGGCAAGCTATGAAAACAGAGCTCGATGCTCTTGCTAATACTTATACTTTGTTGACCTCTCACCACGTGTTAAACCCATAGGGTGCAGGTTGGGTTACAAAATTAAATACCATGCAGATGGCACCATTAAACGCTTTAAAGCGCTTGGTTGCAAAAGGGTATAATCAAATTGAAGTTTTGATTACACAAATACTTTTTCACCGCTTAAGCTTACAACTGTCTTCCATGTGTTAGCTCTCGCTTATGTTCATTCATGGCACTTACATCAGCTAGACGTCAATAATGCATTCCTTCATGGAGAACTACATGAAGATATCTACACGGTGATCCTTCCTCGTGTTTTTGTCTCAAAACCTAAACAAGTGTGCAAACTATCCAAGTCTCTATGGTCTTAAACAGAAAGTCGCCTATGGTATGAAAAGCCTACTTCATTACTCGCAACATGGCTTTCAACAAGAAACTTCGCACTATCTGTTGTTTGTCAAAACTATTATACTAACATCACCATCCCTTTGTGTATGTTGATGTTGTTTTGCTTGCAGGAAATTCCATCATTGAGTTTACTTTCATCAAGAAAGCATTGCACGCTGCCTTCAAAATCAAAGATATAGGCATCTTGAAATACTTCCTTGGCCTGGAAGTTGCTCATTCCTCCAAGGGCATATCCATATGTCAGCTCAAGTATTACTTAGATCTTCTTACTGATTCTGGACTTCTTGGCTCAAAACCTGCTTCAACACCATCTGATCCGTCTATCAGTTGTGCCATGATGATGCTGAACCATTTCTCAACATTCCAGCTGTAACACCCCATACTAGCTTTAGGATTACCGACTAACCCCACAGACCAACACAAGTCTTTTCCGCATGCTTTGGCCTCACTCGCACACTTTCTAAGAAACTTCCCAGAAGGTAACTGTTCGCGTTAAAAAGTGACACGCGAGGGAATCGAATCGGAATTCAGATTCTCTGGCTCGAAACGACTTGCTCTTTTGATTTGTTTATAAAGATGCCGCGAGCATCAAGCTTTATTATTTCCAACACAATAAAAATGATTATGAAAAAGGGGAAAGCCGCAATACCCTCAATTGATATGATATGCATTACGACTAGCGTGAACTAGACGCAACGCATTGGGGAGATTTCGGGCAAGGGGGTTTGTTATATAAAGGGAATAGATGTGGCACCCTAAATATATATAGTTATCTATATCTTTATATATGAATAGTTTGATATGTTTGTGTGTTTTAAATTGCTATTTCTATTGTTGGGAACGTTTCTCCTTTGGATTTTTTAAGAAAGGTAGATTATATGGGATCCTAGGTTTTGTTATTATTGTGCTTGTAAAGATCATTGGGATCTTCTGCATACATATACCTTAATGGGAATCAGAGAATTTGTAGCTCGGGTCTAAAGGGAGCTATGGTTTTGTTTGGTTTAAGGGAGAAAGAAGTTTTGCTCGCCAAGGATGAGACCTCAGCTCACGATTCTCAAAGGGATGTTGAGAAAGTCGAGCAATCGTAGTTCCCACTTATGCTTGTGGAAGCAACGGATGTTATTAAGAGACGAGACTAATGTCATCTTAATGAAAATGTATCTAATCTATTTCATCTCATACATTTTGAAAGGATTGATTGATTGAATCTTTCATCGTAGTTATAGGTGTTTTGCTTATGTACAAGCGCTACCACTTACGAGTTAAGAAAGATGTTTGAAAATGATTGAATCTTTTAATTGTAAGCATTGGGTGTTTTGCTTATGTACAAGCTGCTACTACTTATGATTAAGAGATGTTTTTGTTTGAATAAAAAAGTCTTTGAAAAGTATTTGATTGTATGTGATGTGATAGATGAGATACTTCTTCCATAGAGATAATAAACGTCTAAATCTCGAGGAGAAATTGATTGGATTAGGGGGATGCTTTTAAGAAGCCCGTGGCTCCTTGTATTGTAAGCCCAAGAGGAGGCATTCCGAGGGTCATCGAGGGTCCTTGTATTGTTAGCCCAAGAGAAGGCATTCCGAGGGTCATCGAGGGTCCTTGTATGAAGCTCAAGAGGAAGCTATAGGGTATGGCTGGCTTTGGCTTTAAGAGTGGTTTCACCGGGAAACCATCCTCTTAGGATTCAAGAGTGATTTCACCGGGAAATCATACTCTTAGGGTTCTATCCTAGCGCGGGTGATTCTTTGTATTGGAAGCCCAATAGGAGGCTATTAAGAGATTTTCAGGTCTCTTTCTTGTTTGATGCCCAAGAGAAGGCTAAACTCAACGAGGGAGTTCTTTTCAATGAAGCCCAAGAGGAGGCTGACTCAGCAGGGGAGTGTTGTCTTATATGAAGCCTAAGCGGAGGATAAACTCAGTAAATGAGTTTTCTTATATGAAGCCTAAGAGGAGGCTAAAGGGGAACCTAGTTGTTAGACTAGTTGTTATGTTATAACTAAACAGTTATATAAACAAGTGTGTGATATGTCTTCATAGGAGTTTATGAAGGAAATATAAACAAGTGTATAAAACGAGCATTTAAAGCAAGTTGATCAAGGGAATGAATATGTACATGAAGGGGTGTTTATGTACAAGGAAATGAATATGTACATAGGAGGATTGGGACTTACACCGCGAGGGAGGCCCATGATCAATTAAGAAATTCAAGGAAAAACTGGTTCGGTTTTATCTTCAAATCGAGTTGATCATGGAAAAAGGTGTGTAAGTTTATTGAAAAGTTTTTGAGAAGTGATTTTTATTCACAAGAAGTTTTGAAAAGATTTTAAGTTTTGAAAGTTTGAAAGAAAACATCTTTGAAAAGTATTAAGAAATACTTAAAATGTCTTATTTTTGACTTATTAAAAATATAATCAAAAGAAAATATTTTTTCGATTTTTTGACATAATCATAAAATAGGTATATTAAATGACAAGTGTGCAAAAAAATCATCTCAAAATGAGAAGTTTTGAATGGCTTTTTTGAAAATGTTTTAAGTTTGCTAGAAACTTGAGAAAAAAAGAGTTTTTTGGTCCTAAGGAGGTTTGAACCTTGGACATTTAGCTTAGAAAATGAAGATTTTCCATTGAGCCATTTGTTTGACTTGTCATTTAATCACCTTGTTTAGAAGGAATTTTGAAAAAAAGAAATTTTTGAAAATGTCTAGAAATTGGACTTCTGAAGGCTTCAGAAGTTGGCTTGCTTCTGGAGGATCAGAAGCTAGCTGGCTTCTGGAGCGTGAGAAAGAGATGCTGAAGCGCTGTGGTTAGCAGTTTCTGGAGCGTGAGAAGGCTTCTGGCTGCAGTTTCTGGGCATGAGAAGGCTTCTGGATGCTTGAGAAAGCTTGCTTCTGGAGGTAGAAGCATTAGAAACTTCAAGTTTCTAAGGATAGATGTACTAGAAGTACTTCTGAACATAGTGGAAATGGAGAGTTTCTGGAGGCAGAAGCTTCAGAAGCACTTCTGGAGGCTGAGCCCCAGAAGGACTTCTGGAAGAACAAGCTCTAGAAAGCTTGTGTTTCCTTTTAATAAAAAAAGGTTCCAGGGGGATTCGAACCCTGGACCTTTGGCATGGCAAGTGATTTGAAAAGCGCGTTGTCTACCACTGGGGTGGCTATACATCCGTTTATTTAACTTAAACTAGAAATATATATTTTAAGTCTAGCTTTTAAATTTCTGAAACTCAACTTCATCTTCTTCGTGAAACAGGCGCGACATGGCCATGGCTTCCAGATTCAAATTTCTTGATTCTTGATCAATTTTAAAAGTTCAAAATATAATTATGTCTAGATTTTCATCACGATTCTGACTATGTATTTTGTTAACATTATTAATCAAAGATGACCACAAATTTTGTTAATCCCAATTTAAACCCTAACTGAAAAAGTGATTAATTCTTTAAACTCAGTTGATTTTAGTTCAAATTAAGGATCTAGATAGCTTTAGTGATTGAATATCTACATTTTCCTTTTCAATTTTAAAGCTAAAAAAGCATGAATAGAGGAATCAAAGTTTGAGAAACTCACCTCTTGGTATGAAATACCAGTTCGAGTTAGTCAACTTCCAGGTGCAAAGTAAGGATTGCTTTAGCTTCCTTGAACCTCCCTGAGTGTGTTCCTACTCTTAGTTTGTCCTGAGGATGGCTAGAACTTTCTGACCAAGTCAAGTTGCAGCCACTTAAAGTGAGTTTTGAATTTGGAATTTGAGTTGTTACATATCGTTGATGATGATTTGGATCACTTCTATGAAGTGTATGGATGATGTTTAGAGTGGTAAATCACACTAGCTCGAGCAAATTAAGATATGGCAAGTTAAGGCACCATTTGCAAGCTTATGGATTTTGAAACATGATTCGAGTTTGGGCGTTTTTCTGGTGATTTTAAGCTTGAACAACTTCTAATTTATGTTTAGAACATGTTAGAAACTTATATTCACTCGCATTTTGCAAGATTTGAAGATTGCAAAATTTCCTCTTAGAACTTAGAAACTTGGATTTCAAGAAAGAAAGAGTGAAAGCATGATTATGATAGCTTTGGTGTGATTTGAATTTGAAGAAATGAACACTATTTATAGGCCAAGAAATCTAAATGACAAGGCATGGCTATCATTGAGGGAAACTTACAACTTGCTTAAGAGGTAAGAAGGAATCTTTTGCATTTAATGCAAAAGTTACTTTTCTAACCATGGTTAGAAATTTCTCTTTGATTCAATCATTCAAAACTGATATTTATCAGTTATAATCTACCTCTAGCTGATGACAAGGCTTCTAGAAGGAGATTTGTGAAAATGACTTATAATTTTGAAGCATGTACTTGAAATTCCATGGTTTTGAGCTCTATGTTTCAAAATCAAAAGCATAGCTAGACAAAGTTTTTTGCAAGTTCTTGACATTTTGGAAAGCTTGTAACAAGGGCTACAACTTTCATGTTTTGAGTTTTTCTGAATCCAAATGGATCTAGGTGAAAAATGGCCTAGAAAGTGGGAAAAAACCATGTTTCTTAACACTTGAAAATTTTTCTAAGTGTTAGAAAATTTTCAAATCTTGACTTTTTGTTGACTTTTTCACATTTCTTGATTTTTTATGATCATGATGGATTATTTGAAATGTTTTTATGATTGAAAAAGTTTGGTCATGAAAAAGTTGACCAAAAGTCAAAGTTTGACTTTTTTGAGCAGATGAATTTTCATCAGATGGTTCAGACTTTGTCTGATGAAGAAACATGGACTTTTGAAATGTTTTGAATCAAGAAATTAGGTCAAGATGTTGCATTGAAGATGTTAAGATCAATATCCAAGTAAATAGGTCATCCATTGAGCAGAAAGTCAATGATTCACTATCTTCGATCAAAACCCTAATTGGTCGAATCATGGTAGATCATGAGAAAAAGTTGGGAATCTGAAGATCAAATGTTGATGATTGATTAAGATAGATCATTTTAGGTGATTGGAAACTCAAACCCTAATTTATCATATCTTGAATAGATGAAATTTTGAAGAAACCCTGACTTTGACTTCTAGAAGCCACGCACGATCTGTTCTATTCTAGAAGCCTTTTTCAACCATGCAGTCTCATACCTGCATAGTCTCAGGATCCCTCTTATTCCGATGTGGCGAGCACTCTTAGCCCTCTGGCCTCGAGTGTTACATGCGTGTAACCACCCCGCCATATTTTAGACTCGGGTGTTACATGCCCACCGCCTCGCATGGTTTGTCCCCAACCACATCGTATTGGGAGAGGTCTGCTCTAATACCACTATTGTAACACCCCAATTCTACCCGTAATTATTAAGAAAATCAGAGTTATAAAATTTTTTCAACAAACAATTGAGTATTACAATTTTAACAACAACATACTATCATAGATACATAACACATAAGTTCGGATGAACTGAAACAACATGAGTTTAACTTTATTAATACTAATTAGCGGAACTACATTATTCAACTTGGAGGTTATAAAAACTTTTCAACTTAAAACCATTTTAAAATCAACAATTAATTTTCGTGTATCAATATGGTTATTTAACAACAAATCCAAAACAACTAAACAACTAGCGTTCATCCCCGAGTGTTACGTATCAGAGCGACTATCCAACTCGAACTAACAGCAACTAAATCTTCGACTAGGATACCTGCACGTTACCAGTATAAAGGTAACGGAGAAACAAAAGAAAGGGTGAGATATCAACAACTATAAACAAGTGTATGATAAACAGTATATTAGATTGATTCATACAAATATCACCACTTTCAAATAACCATTAAAATGACAACCAGCGGTAGCAGTTATAACAACAATTTTAGCAACAAATAGTAACAGTAACGATAACAATGGTATAATAGCTACTTCTCAAAAACAACAACAAAACATAATAATAACAACAACTTACTAACAGTAACAACTTAGTAACAACAACGACGTGATAATAGCAACAACTTCAAAATGCAACTCAAATGCGACTCAACTATGCACATGCATGTGGATCCATCGGAGTAAAACTCCCAACTTAAAAATAATTCCAGGTTATCGAGGCATTCAACAAGGCATAAGTCTTCAACTTTCAACTTGTGCCAATCCAGGCCAACGTGGGTGAGCATAGATCCAACATAAAAATTGCCAATCCAAGCCAACTTAATAATGAAAATGCTATGTATGATACAACAACCACAACATCAACAACAACTTAAAATGACAACAACTTAATCAGGCATTAACTACATCAACTTAATCAACACTGGTCATTTAGACCTACAACTCAAACAACACAACAACTTTCAATGTTGGCTATTAAGCCTCCAACTTAAACTCGCATTAAATTGGACAATACAACGATACGGCTGTACCAAAACAACTTATTCGATAATCAGATCGACAAAACAAACAATCCAATATTACTTACTAATAATTAAAGACTACTCCGACCATTTTCGGTTAATTCAACAACTAAATTTACCGCCTATTTTTCTAATTCGCATTTCAATTCCATTTTCATCCACCAAGATCACTACTAATTATTAACCAACTCTTACTAATTTTTAATAAGTCGATATCATTGTTCCTACTAACTTTGCTAGCCTATACGCTACTATCAACCACACCGCAATTTAATTCATCCAAAGACCTTTTCAAAGAAACAAGTGAACCACGATTATCTACCCGTATACGAACTATCTCAGAATTTACATCTGATTCCGAGCAACTCAAAATACCGCTTAATTTTTGGTCAACTTTCTAAATTTAGACTGTTTTCTACTTTCTGCACCATTACCACCTACTCAATTAAATTTGTCAATTTGCATCCAACTAACACAAGTTATTTTTCTGCATTATTAGAATTATTCCATCCTACTAATTTTATCATCTACTCTAGCTTTTAATTACTGCTAAATACCAACCTGCTAGTAGTATTACTAATGTTCTGCTATTTATTTATCTACCATTAGTTCTTCACCTGTTACAGGATTAACATACTAGCTGACTTATTATATATACTATGTTACTTATTGTTACTTCTCTAATATAGATTCATCATACACATAAGAGGATCTCAGTAAGACAAAACTATTCCCTAAGCCGTGACCTTCTTTTCCAACAAACACACAAACTAACACACGAGGAGAGAGAGAGAGAGAGAAAAGCTTGAGGCGCCCACCCCCAGGCTCTGAGGTGTCCGCCCCCTGGCCAGGGGGGTCCCACCTCTCTCTTCTTCATCCATGAGACGACCGTCTCATGTAAGGAAATTGTGTTTCTTCTTCAGGGGGTGCCCGCCTCCCCTTGGTGACCCTCGTCTTATACATTTTCACATTCCTTGTCCAATTAACTCAGCAATTCGTGATGCTTACCAGCATGATTCAATGAAACATCATACTTACAGTTTCCAGCAGCAATTGGTCGACCAATGATTATCCAACAACACAATTTATTTTGTCCACAAAATCTCCAATTTACGGCTTAACCACAACATTGATTAACAGGGCATCAAATTTATCAAATAAATAACAGAACAACCTTTATCGAAATCAATTCAATTTCATAACATCAAAACATTTCGCACCGACAAACGATTCATAGTATCAATTTATACAATCTACCCACATACGGTCCATCATACACCGGTTATAGAGATTGAACCCCACCCTTACCTAGATTCAAAAGTAGTTCAACTCTCTTGCTTCCTAATATCCTCGAGTTCCAATTTGGCTGGTCTATAATTCCTCTCCGGCAATTTCCTTCAAACCCTTGTTCCTCTTTTCTTTATCCCGTGCAACTTTTCCCCAAAATATTACTAAACCCTTATAATCCTCCTTTATACCTCTTATAATTAAATCCGACTTATAATAATAATAATAATAATAATATATGGATCTATTATTCACACCTCCACTAAATCCAATTTAATTAAATAATGATCTCATATAATAATATTATTTCTAATATTATTTTCACATTTTCTCATCCATCGATTAAATAACACCAACTTGCAAATAATATTCTAATAGTAATTCTCCGATTAAACCAACTAATACCCATAATTCGCTCTTCTCTCAATAATTCCAATTAAATCAATAATATCATCCTTAATGTTATTCTTCGATTTATCCGACTAAATCCGACTTAATAATTCAAATATGCCTCTTAAATAATAATACCGACAAATCCAATTACTCCGATTAATTTTCCAACTTCGACAATTCCACTAGATAATTCCTGATATAATTTAATTAAATAATTGATTAAATTTGGGGTGTTACACCAGCTGTCATACCCCAAAATTTGCTCTCCTACTTCTCAAGACAATTCACATCTCCATACTGAGGGTTTCACAAGGGTTGACCGATAAACCTCTCCTAAGCAATCAATCCAAACTAGGGTTTTGCTCCTCTCAAGTCAAAATGGGTTTCTAATACTTCAAGTGGTCATCATACCTCATCATACGCTTCAAGAGATCACCATGTCAAGTTTTAAGCCTTACAAGTCAAATTTGCTACTCCAATTGCTCAGATGATTGAAAATTAGTTGTATTGGACAAAAAGTCAATTGTGGTCAACATACATCAAACTTCATAATTTTAGTCAACACCAATATTTTGAAGTAACATTCATCATTTTATCAAGGGTTTATCATGATTCCTCAAGAAAAGTCAAGATTAGATCAAAAGTCAAAGTTTCTAAATTAGGGTTTTCGCATAAAAAAAGAACTTTGACCAGCATAACTTTCACATACTTTATCAAAAAATTTCCACTAACTCTCATTTTGAAGGGAAATCAATTTCTACAACTTCATGTCTCACAAACTTTGGCTAAAAAGTTTCATTTGGAAGTTATGAATAAAAACATTATGTGTCCTTTTAAAAGTCAACAAAAGTCATCTTTTGCAAAGAAGTGTTCATAAACATGGAAAATTCAATGAAGATGAAACTAAAAGGAGCATTTATAGGACATATTTAGCTTTCTAAAAGTCCAAGAACACTCAAAATGTTAAAATTGAGCAAGATACAAGTTGGGAAAGTTAGGCATTTTTTGGAGGTGCATGAAGAGAAATACTTGAGAAAATCAAATGTTTTCTAAATGGGCCTAACTTTTCTTGGTTCAAACTTGTTTCTTATCCGAATTAGAATCCAAGCCCAAGTCCACACCTTTATCTTTTATTTTTATTTATTTTGAATTTTTATTCATTTAAATTCAATTTAATTAAAATAAAAGATATAAAATCCAAACGTAAAGTGCAAGATTGATTTTTTATCATTCTTGAGATCCAAGCAAGCATACAAGCCGTCATTTTCAAATTATTGAAATTGGGAGAATTGATTGAAATTTGATCAAAAAGGAAATATTTGGTTTCATTCCAAATCAAATATTTTCTCATTGATTGGGATATAATTTCTTCATGATTCTTGACCTAATTCACTCCAAAGATATATACACACCGATCCCAAATGCCACAAGGACGAATTCCATGCTTCAAGGAACCCTAACCTAGCTCCAAAATCCGTGACCCTCAAGCAATTGGCAGCCAATGTTTTGCTGAGATTCAAGCCATTCTAAGCCCCTAACAGTTCCCGTGTTGCTTTGAATCATTCTGCACTTCGCAGCAAGCAACACGCCCGTAAACGCGATATCCAAATCACGGTTTGCACAACTCTAACTCAAAATCGATTTCATATTTTCATGCATAATGAATTGAATTTAACCATATATTTGTGTTTGTGGTGAAGTTTCAATGATGTCTGGATACTTTAATTGAAGCTTAGGTGCCAAACGAAGGATTCACCATTGTTAAGGTTTGAAACCTTGAATTGGGGTTTTCCAGAATAGACAAAATTGGACCAAACGAGTGGTACCATCATGCCCAGTGGAATCGATTCCAATCGATTCATGTATTCATAACTAAGTTATATTGCATGTCTTTTGATTTTGAAAATCACAGGTGTTATAGCTACAGACGGACTGTTGGTAAAGGTTATGGCTACGAATACAAACCGTAGGTAAAAGCCTTGGAAATTTGAATCGTGGAAAAAGAACCCCCTTGGCGCATATTTTTATTTCAATATTCAGTAAATCATTTCCCTTATAATATTATTGTTTCATATGCCTAACACAAAAACAGGATGGCTCAGATGCAAAGGCAGCGCGCGCGTGACCCTCTGGGCAGGGGTTCGATCCCTGGCTACCCCAACTATTTTTTTACTCTTCACAAAACTAACCCTTTTTTCCGTTATTTTCATATTTTTCTTATTTTATTTAATTTCTTTTCAAACATTTTTTTAACACTACAAAAATCACAAAAAATATTTCTTTTTTGCATTTAGGTCAGAAAAATGTTTATTTAATTTTTAACATAAAAAATAATATTTTTCATTCATATTTAAATTAATTGTTAATTAACCATTAAATTAACATTTAATTATTTTTCCACATTAAAACTAATTCACAAAATTCCCAAAAATATTTTCTTTTCTAGTAATATTATACTAACATTTTCTTATTATTCTGATTATCTATTACTTATATCGCATTTACAATTCTAGAAAGGATGTATAGGTCGTAAATTTTTATCATGCAATCGCGTAGATTTACATTTCTGCCTTTACTTTCCACACTCCTATTATGTATCTGCCCCAAAGCCACGTAATAGTCTAAGGTTTACTTTCCGCACTTTACATTTCTGCACTTTATTTTCGGTACATATTTAATTGCTAGTAACTAGCCATGTATGGCAAGACTAATCCAATCAAGATAGATAACATTAATCACAAGATAAATATCTGAATACAACACACTCTTCACACGTGCACTCACCTTGGGGTATCCCCTCTTGTTGCCTTTCGAATACACGGTCATGTCCCTCGAACGTAGCGATATCTTTGCACAGTTGCCTACAAACAATATCATCATAGTCCCTTCGATACAAAGATCATAGTCCATCAATGACCCTCGATTGTTGCCTACGAAAACATGATCTCGTCCCTTGGTTGTTGCCTACGAAAAGTGATGATCGTCCCTACGAATATGCTAAAGTATACCTACATGTTGCCTTCTATGACCATCTGATGACCCTTCGAATGTCCCTTTACATCCAACGGATAAAGTTACCTACCAACTAATGGTATGGATAGCGCTACCCTAAAGGAAAGCAAAATAACATGGAAACGACCATTATGAGTAGGTAATAAGACTCTTTTGCTTGCTCCAATAAATTAAAAAATACTTTTTACACCTCACACTATTTTCAAAACTTTTCAAACACTTTGTATACATGCTAGCGTGAATCGTTACAAAGTTTTCCAAAACAAAACATTTCCAAACACTTCGTATACATTCTAGCGAGAATCATTACGAAGTCAAAGTGAAATGCATTTTCAAAACTTCTTTTCAAACACACACACAAAATCAATTTATAAAGTGAGCTAATTAAGAGCCCGAGATAATACGGATGGAAAGGGTGCTAATACCTTCCTTTTCATAACTGCTCTCCGACTGAATCTAACGAAGGTCTTTTCCTATTCTTTTCGCCTTCCCTTAATTGGATAAAAGAAAATTGTGGCGACTCTTGCTATCCGCAACATTTGCGTATAAACGAAACAAATAAGCCGCCTTCCACCAATTACCAAATTCGACTGCTAGGGACACACCCTAAAGAGAGGCTACCTTAGGGCTTTAGATCACTTTATTGCTTTCATTGTTTGACTTATCTACTTTACGCTTAAGGGTTGCTTGGGTATTATACTTGTGGGGATCCTACACCTGATCTAGGTTTCCTTAGGTAAGTAGCAATAAATCGTCGCATCATTAGGCGATACCAAACGGTCAAAATGATGGCTACGTTAGTGCGACACTTTGGATGTCCCGATGCTCCTCATGTCCAGTTAAGGAATGTATTTGGCGTATGCGTGGTGTCATAAGCACTAACTCAACTTTTAGAATCCTAATTGACCCACCTTGGCCATTCGAAGTGAGTGGTCGGCTTGTAGACCGAGGTTGGTTAATACTCGATGCTATGCTCATTAAGATTCGAATTTCGAGATGTTTTGTCGACCATTGGTAGTCATATTGAAATAAATCCTACGAGAAATAACAATGATATGAGATTCCTAGAACCCGGTTATATTATAGGACAGGTTGAACCTACTTAAACTCTGGTAGGGTAGACACCTATACCTCATGCAAGCCTTAAACCTAGGGCTATTGTGTGAATTTCTTGTCCTTGCTACTTGTTTTAAATATGACTGTCATACCCCAAAATTTTCCCTCCATCTTCTCAAGACATTCCATACATCCATACTCAAGGATTCCTCAAGGGTCGATCGACAAACCTCTCCTAGACAATCAACCCAAACTAGGGTTTGGTGATTCTCGATCAAATGGATTTCCAACATCTCCAATGTTCATCATGCCTCCTCATATGCTTCAAATTTTCTCCATGTCAAGTTTCAAGCTTCAAGTCAAGTTTCCTCGCATAATTGTTCGATGGTTGAAAATCAACAGATTGGACAAAAGTCAACGTGGTCAACATACAACAAACTTCATGATTTTTGGTCAACATCCTCATTTTGGAGTTACATTCATCATTTGATTAAGGGTTGATCATGATTCATCAAGAAAACTCAAGATTTGCTCAAAAGTCAAACTTTCTAAATTAGGGTTTCTTTGAGAAAAGTCAATCGAACTTTGACGATCATAACTTCTTCATACTTTCTCGTAATTTTTACACCACCTCTTGTTTTGAAGGAAATTCAATTCTCTACAACTTCATGTCTCACAAGAATGTTCAAAAATGCTTCATTTGAGAGGTATGGATCAAAACATTACAGTGTCCTTTTCAAAGTCAACAAAAGTCAACATTTTGTTTTGAAGATATATTGAGCATGGAAACTCCAATTGAGATGAGACCAAAATGTTGGTTAGAGGACTCTAGAGATTTCCAAAAGTCCAAGAACACTCAAAATGTGAAAATTGAGCAAGATACACCATTCACAAGTTGGGCAATTTTGAAGAAGTGCACAAAGAGAAATACTTCTAAAATCAAAATTTTGCAAATGGGCTTACTTTTTCTTTATCCAAACTTGTTCCTTATGCAATTAGGAATATCCAAGCCCAATGCCACGAATTTTTATTTTATTTTTCTATTTAATTTGGAATTTATTCATTTAAATACAAATTAAATTTAAAAATAAAGTATAAAATCAAAATTTAATGCAAACTTGATTTTTCTCTCTTCCTTGAGAGCCAAGCAACTCAATAAAGCCAGCAAATTTCAAAATTTGGATTGATATGGCAAGATTTGATTGAAAATTGATTAAAATGAAAATTTGATTTTGTACAAAATCAAATTTGATTTGCATTGATTAGTGATTGATTCTTCAAAACAACTCGAATCCTTCTACTATATATACAAACTCATGCCACACGAATGAGGGTAGAAAATTATCGGAGAAACCCTATTGAAGCTCAAGAAACTGTGACCTTCAAGCAAACTGCAAATCTAGTTCCGTTGCTTTCAATTTGTTTTGAGGTGTCCATTGCATTCCTTGATACCTTTGGTCGATCCGCACTTTACATCATCCAAAAGCATCCAATTAAGAAATCACGAATCGGTTTGTTCATCTTTTTTCAAAATCGCTTTCATTATTCATGCATTATTAACGAAGTTTTGATGTTTGTTTCATGCTTAGAACAAAGTTTGCAAGCGATCTGGGAAGGTTAATTGCATTTCCATAGCCTAAAACGTGATCTGCCATAACTAGGGTTCTTGACCACGATTTAGGGCTTTGCTTAAATGGAAAAATTGGACCTCGAGACCATTACCAATGCATTCGGAATGATGTCCTGAATCGAACCATGGTCTTAGAATTCATTTATATTACTTGTGTATGATTTTCAATTTTGCCAGGGTTGTAGCGTCGAACAAAGGCCGACGCTGAATTTTCAAAAATTCAAAACGAAGGAGATGAAGTTTGGCGCGGAGACAAGGCAATAGGGAGGAGACGCGTGCTTGTAATCCATTCGCTCCAATCTTCAAACACGTGCGCGTGGTTGAGGATGGTCAAGGCATTGGCATTGGAGTGTCCCGTTCGATTGCCCCTGTGACCATTTGGTTTTCCCTTTTCTTCAAACTTTTCATGTTTTTCTTATTTATTTAATATATTTCATGCATTTTTAATTCTTTTCATAATTTTTATTCATGCATTTAAAAACATCAAAAAATATTTTCCTTTTTGCATTATTTTTCAGAAAATGTTTATTTAATTTATAAAATTAAAAAATATTATTTTGCATGCATATTTAATTTTATTTCTAATTTATCATTTAAATCACTTTTAATTAGTTTTTAATTATTAAATTATCTCCAAAAAAATCCCAAAATATTATTTTAGCATATTTATGTTATTTCCAGCGTGAAATATTTTTCTCATTCAAAAATTTGCATTTTTACTAATATTTTTCTCTTATTCGATTTCTCTCGTATTTTCCGATTTCTCATCTTTTCATGTGTTACCCCATTTTGACGATTTTTCTTTATCATTTCTTTTTCCAATAATGTAATTGCTCATGGGATGTAATAGTTTCAATTAGGGCTTTTATTTTCTAAGTTTAAATCATGTATCCCCCAAAGCCATGTAATAGCGTAGATTTATCTTTCCGCATTTTATATTTCGCATTTTAATTTCCGACCCTATAAACTGCTAGTAATTAGGCGTGTATGGCAAGATAAAATTGAACATAGCTCACTCATAATACCAAGATATTATATGAAATTAACACACTCTTTTCACACATGCACCCCTTTAGGTAATTCTCTCTGCTTTTACGAATACAAATGGTCAAGTCCTCGAACGAGAGGTATCCTAGCACTGCTGTCAAAACAAATCATCATAGTCCCTTCGATACAAAGATCATAGACCCATGTGTCGCCTACGAATACATGATCTTGACCCGATTGTCGCCACGAAAATGATGATAGTCCTTCGAATGTGCTAGGATACTTCCTAAGTTGCTTATGACCATCCGATGTCCCTTCGAATGTCCCTCTACATCCAACAAATAGAGTTACCTACCAACTAATGGTATGGATAGCGCTATTCTAAAGGAAAGTAAAACACAAAACGACCAATTTCGAGTAGGTAATAAGACTTTTAGTTGCTTTCTATCAAAATACTTTTCACACAACACACTTTTGTCAAAGTTCAAACTTTTCAAAACGAAACATTTAACACTTTGTATACATTCCTACATGAATCATTACAAAGTCAAAGAGAAATGCCTTTTCAAAACATTTTGTCAAACACATGTAAAGCACAATTTTTAAAGTGATCTAAGAGCAACTAAGAGCCCAGATAACTCGGATGGAAAGGGTGCTAATACCTTCCCTTTTCATAACCTTCTCCTTACTCGTAATCTAACGGTCTTTTTCTGTACTTTTACCTTCCTTAATTGGATAAAAGAAAAGTCGGTGGAGACTTGCTATCCGCACATTTGCGATACAAATCCTACAAAGTCGGGCTTCACCGTGTTACGAATCGGTGACTCTCACGGGAGACACCCAAAGAGAGAATGCCTTGGATTTCTAGATCACCTTTATTGCTTTTGTTTGACTTGCTTGCTTTATCTTTAAGGGTTGCTTGGGTATTATATTGTTGGGGATCCTACACCGATCCTTCCCTTTAGGTAGCAATAAATCGTCATGACTTAGACGATATCGAAATGGTCAACATGATGGCTACGTTAGTGTGACACTTTGGATGTCCCGATACTCTTCATTCCCAAGTTGAGGATAGTATTTGGCTTCTCGTGGTGTCATCAAGCACTAACTAAACTTTTAGAACCTTAATTGACCCATCTTGGCCATTAGAAGGTAGTGAGATGGCCGACTTGGTGTAGACCGAGGTTGGTTGATACTGATACCATTAAGATCTGACTTTGGGATATTTTTGGTCGACCACTTGGTAGTCGTATTGAAATAAGCGCCACGAAAGATCAATGATATGAGATTCCTAGAACCCTTACATTTTATAGGACAGATGAACCAACTCAAACTTTTGGTGGGTAATCACCTATACCTCATGCAAGCCTTAAACCTAGGCTCATTGTGTGAATTGTTTGTGTGTGCTAAACATGACATCATGACATCATTTGCATTGCATATCATTTCTAACTATTTCAAGGACCTAGGATTTATCTTTGCTGCTTTTGTAGGGATTATGGCTTCTAAAGACTATCCGAATCAACTTCATGGGTATACCTTCTCACTCAAAGAATTGGTTTCGTAAATTCCCGACCATGCTCGGCCCATCAAAAGACATGGTTATCTACTTGATTTGTTATCTCGGTTTTGAAGAAGATATGATGCATGTCCTTTCCAGCTTCTTGATCCAACACCATTGCTTTACATTCCCAGATTATCGCTAGTTCCTACCTTGGAAGAGTTCTCTAAGTTACTGGGATACCTATTCTTGACCAAATGCCATTCACCGGTCTAGAAAAAGTTCCTAGGTATCGAAGACATTGCATCGTGATTACATCTTAAGCGCTCGTACATGAAGCCAATTGGGAAACAAGAAGGAGTTAAGGGTTTATCAAGTTCCTAATTAAGAAAGCCCGAGTTCCTCAAAGTTATGAGTTTCCATGCATTTGAAGACATTGTGGCCTTGCTAATCTATGGTTTGTTCTATTTCCTAACTCGGATCAATTCATAGATGTCAACGCCATCAAGTTGTTCTCACTCAAGAACTCGTGCCTACTTTACTGGAGACATCCTACATTCTCCACACTGTATTACTAAGAGACAAGGAACTCTATGTGTTGTATACTGCTACTTTGTGGTTTATTTCGCACCTTCCTCCATCGTTTTGAAGAATGAACAAAGGATGAAGTGGTCTCAAAGTTAATGTCACTCTCTCTCATCGGATATCCGCTGGAATCTTTTCTCTCAAAAGGACTTCACATTCATGAGCTGCCAGGAGAATTCCTAATGTACCACTACTTGGTATAAGGGAGGTATTACTTACAACCTTCTCTAGCTCTCTACGCTTGGTTTTGCTCAAGAGATGGTCCACATGATATGCTTCTCCAAGATATTGTGTTCGACTACAACCACGATCTCCTTAATTACCGACGAAGGTTTATACACTGGGGCATGGTAAAGAAGACTGATACCAAGACTTTGGGACACCAAACTCCATTCCTTGGGAACCTTACCTCAAATGGGTGCAAGCTCGAGCTCAAACCTCATGATGCCATTCACTGCTTTACCAAGAATTATGGAACTCTATAGGTGACGAACCTATAATCGCTCTCCATCCCGACATGCCCACCGATTTTGAAGACTTGAAGAGATCTTGGATTCAACTTAAAGAAGAGAGGATACCTTTGAAGCTCAAGGTTATGCAAGTGAGAAGAAAGTGCTAGAGTTGACCAAGCTACTTCAGGAGCGAAGCATCAACGCCTACCTCGCACCAAGAGGAAGCACCCATGGAGACTTAGAGCTTTAGGATTTATATGTTTTCTTTATTTGTTTGAACTATCTTTGTACTTAAAAAGAAAAAGAATAAAAGGAGTACTAATAAATGTTTGTTCATTGCTTGTTTAACAAATTTAAATCTCTAAGGTCCTTGAAAACATTGCATTGCATTCACATAAACATTGCATAGCATAGCATAACATTGCATCACAGTACATTGAAGATTGGTTTTCATTCTCTCGCTATTTATTTTAGTAAATGGCTCTTGAATACCACAAAGATCTTCAGCTCGTAATGCCTGGCCCAACAATGTTCACCGCCTGGTCCAAGGCCAAGAAGATCTCAAGAAGCTCATCATGAAGAAGAAGGTTGTTGGTCTTCTCAACATGGGGCGACGCTACAAAGGTGGTCCTAAAGTGGTCAATAATTGAGCCTCCAAGGAAGTGTCAAGAAGGAGGATGAGCAAAGTGACAAGGGTGATGATGTAGTCAAGATGAGCCCGAGAAGAGACTATGATAATGGCCAATACTTTGATGAAGATGACAAGTACAAGCAACTTGAAGACCATTCTAATGCGTGGAAAACTCAAGATGTCCGGCTGAATTTTGATGATCCGAGTCTTGTCCCCGTGTTGTGATTCCTCCCAAGTTCAAAGTTCCAACTTTGCTAAGTATGATGGCATGTCTTCCCTAAGTCGCATTGAAGTCCTATGTCCAAGATCAATCCTCACACCGATGATGAAAGTTATGGATGCACTATTTTCAAGAGAGTTTGTCCGAACCCGCTTAGAGTGGTATTATCACTAGAGAATGACCGTGATCCGTATTGGAGTAACTCATAGATGCTTTCTACAAGGTATGAGTACAATGTCGAATTGACACCCACCGCATGCAACTACAAAACATGTCTATGGGTCGTGAGAAGTTCAAGGAGTATGCTCAAGTGAGAGATCTAGTGTAGTTCAACCACCCTTGTCCAATAGGAGTTGGTTGATATGTTTATGGAACACCGACAGCCTTCTTCAATCATCCGATTGAAACTCTTCACCGGATTCACCGAAATGATATTGATAAGCGAGCCGAAGTCGTATCAAGAGCGGAAAGATTCATGTGGAGTCATCTTCAAATGCCGCCAAGAGATCTTTGGTGGTAAGAAGCTTACGTGTATGGTCAAAAAGCCGAGCCAAGACCGACTGCTACTAACTGTGGGGCGCTTGTGATCTCCAATCCTACATCAAGACAACCTCGCCGAGACAACGCGTGAGCCGTAACGCGCCACGAAGATGCTTTACTAAGATCAACATGCCATTGTCGCAAGCCTTGCAACACATGTGAAGGCGAGCCGATCACTTGAGGATCCTCCTCAAACATCAACACTCCTCTCCGAGATACAACCCTAATGTTAGTGTGCTTACCATTCTAATAGCCCTGACATAGTAATCGATGATTGTTGGGCTCAAGAACAAGATTCAAGACATGATTGAAGCAAGGTGATTGAGTTTGACTCCTCCGCTGAGACCCCAATGTGATCAACGCCCTATGCCTAACCATGACAAGAGTTCCAATGTCACATGGCGATACTTATGTTTTCAACATAGATGACTTGACCATTCCTCCGATGATCGTTAAGAAGAATTTGTTGCAAGTCGTGTCAACCCAGATGCCCAGAATTGTCGTTGGTGCCCATCTCGCACTGGTGGTGCTTGGTTGAGAAGACGCGTTCAAGGCATGATGGATAACCGTGAGATACTATTTCTAAAACCACCGTGCGTAAGTTGTGTGAAGAAATGTCTAAGTTGAAGATTGACAATGCGAATGAAGCCGCACCATCCGCGGTGGAATACTGGGGCGCCAAGTGGAAAGTATGATTACATGGTGAAGTACACTATTCCCGAGAGCTACAAGATTCCTATTGAAGATGTTAAAGCAACCGGATGGGGTGACGATTTCCGTAAGACTATGCCGATGTTAACACTATAAGGATTTCCTCCTCTGATCCCGTGCCTAGAGTGGCACCTCTCATTATCACTTCTCCAAGACCAGCCCATATTCCTCCGACAAAGCTTGGAATTATGGAGCGATGTTTACTATCATGGCCAAGCAAGACCCTCTCGACCATTGAAGATCTTACAATTGAAGCTACCATTCTGACATTGACAACATCACCGGATCTAGTAAGGTGACCAAACCGAAGGGTTTTCTCCGTATATCTCCTCCAAAAGACACCGCGACTCCACCGCATTCCACTATTCAACCCATTCCCAAGCTAGAGGAAAGAACCAAAGACTCATCCCGCTCAACTAGAAGTGCCAAAGGAAGTTGTCAAGATACCTCCAAACAAGAAATGGAGGAATTTCAAGATTATCAAGAAGAGTGACTACAATGTGGTGGAACAATGGGACAGACTCGGCCCAAGATCTCCATGCTTGCTCTACTCTTGTGCTCGAGGCTCATGCTAACGCCTTAGTGAAGTTTCAAGAATGCTCACACCACAAGACACTACCACCGACCAATTTGAAGTTCAGCTAGCCTGGCCGCCAACAACGGCCTAGGCTTCTCTGATGTTGATTTGATTCCTGCCGGAAGGAAACACAACAAAGCCTTAAACATTTCTGTCGAATGCAAGGGTACTACATTATCTCATGTTTTGTGGATACGCTCGCTTCAATATCCTTCCAAAGATTTTGATCGACTTGATGTCGAAGGTTGGTTCTGAGACCCATGATATAATTGTGAGAGCTTTGATGGTTCTAAACCAACAAGATCTGGAGAGCTCACACTGCCTCTAAAGTCGGTTCCCCACTTTTGACACTTCTTTGTCATGGACATCCCACCAACTTTTACTTGCCTACTTGGACGCCCTGGATACATGGGGCAGGCGTTGTTACTCTACCCTACATCGTGTCAAGTACCCGAAAGGGAAGTTGTTACAGAGAAGAAGAAGATATGGTCATCATCTACATCATTCCGATACTCGAGATGGAGGGTGAATTCTACGAGACTCGTCAAGCTTTTGAAACAATACCCGAGTCATGCCTCTGACTCTCCCGCTACTCCGGTTATGCAAGTTCCGCCAGGATGGCCTCATTGAAAGATGCTCAAGTCAGTTGAAGAAGGTAGTGCTATTTGGGGACAGCCCCGATCTTCCTTTCAAATCCGACAAGACTAGTTTAGGCTTCACCATCAAGGTCAAGATGATACCGCGAACGTGCCGCCAACTTCCTTTCCGCATCATCCGTAGAGGAATCCATGCTATAGATGACGACAACACTCGACATCGCAAGTGGATCTTCCCAACTCCCGCAACGGGCTCAAAGAATTGGAAGATCAAGACGCTATACCAATCTCCTTTAGTCGAGTAATTGCTTTGTTTTGTTTTGCTTTTCGATATTCTATGTTTTGAACAATAAACTCTAAAGCCTAGTGCCTTGCCCGGCATCATGGCTCGCTTCATGAGGGTTATTATCCTCATTTGCATATTTTCATTCAATAAAATCGTTGGACTTTTGCATTCAATTGTTTATTTTCTTTTACTTTATCACCCCTTCAAAAGCTATGTGTTTCTTACACACCCACGTGATAATCGTAATCACTCCGAATCTCGCTGATAACAAATATGCTATTGCTAAATATGACTTCGATAATCCGATCTACCAAGCCAAGACGAAGTGAGGAAGATTGTGAAGTGCCAGAACTTGTCGACTGCTACAGAAGAAGATCGAAAGACATGTACCACACGAAGAGCAAGTTGAGGTTGTGAATTTGGGTAACGATGAAGATGTAAAAGAGATCAAGATAGAGCGGGTCTTCGAACAAAGTGTTAAAGAAAGGTTGGTTCCGTATGCTACAAGACTATATTGAGGTTTTTGCTTGGTCATACGAAGACATGCTGGTTTAGACATTGATATTGTGGTACAATCACTGCCGAAAAGAGGGTTTTCTCCCCGTGAAATGTAAGGTCTGCCGACGTCCCGAGATGTCGAGAAAATCAAAGTCAAGTTATGAAACGCTTAATGCCGGTTTCCTAGTCACACTTCCTATCCACAAGGTTGCAAACGTAGTGCCTGTACCTAAGAAGGATGGCAAAGTTCGAATGTGGGATTATAGAGATCTCGAACAAAGCGAGTCCGAAAGACGATTTCCCACTTCCTCATATTGATGTTCGTTGACAACACCGCCAAGATAAGGTTTTCCTTCATGGATGGTTTCTCCGTTACAATCGATCAAAATGGCTCCTCAAGACATGGAGAAGACTACTTTGTTACACAGGGGCACTTTCGCTACAAGGTTATGCCGCTCGATCGAAGAACGCGGCGCCACTTATCGCCGTATGGTGACATTATTTCATGACATGATTCATCACGAGATAGAGGTCTACGCCGATTTACATGATAGCTCGATCACTGCATCAAGAAGAACATCTTGATCATTTGCGTAAACTGCTTGATAGGTGAAGAAGCACAGACCGAGACTTAATCCTAACAAGTGCACTTTGGAGTCGATCCGAAAACTCCTAGGGTTTGTTGTCGCGGTAAAGGTATTAGTTGATCCCGCCAAGGTTAAAGCTATTCAAGAGATGCCAGCTCGCACCAGAAGGAAGTCGAGGTTTCTTGCCGATTAAATTACATTGCCGCATCTATCACATCTAACTCCTACTTGTGAGCCAATCTTCAAGTTATTAAGAAAGATCAAGTAGAATGGAATGACGGCCGATCGCTTTTGACAAAATCAAGGAGTACCCATGTAATCCTCCTATCCCGATGCCGCCACCAAGGAAGACCTCTTATCATGTACTGCGTTAGAGAATTCAATGGATGTGTTGGGGCAACATGACGAGTCCGGTCGAAAAGAGCATGCAATATACTACCTTAGCAAAAGTTTACCGATCGTGAAACAAGATACTCACAACCGAGAAAACTTGCAACGCTGGTTTAATGTCACGACTAAGACAAGATATGTTGACTCACACTACCTTGTTGATTTCCAAGATGGATCCGATAAAATACATATTTGAGAAACCAGCTCTCTCCGAAGAATAGCAAGATGGTAGATGATCTTGACCGAGTATGACATCCAAGATACTTCTCGAAGCAATCAAAGGGAGTGTAGTAGCCGATCATTTGGCTCATCGTCAGATGACTATCACCATGCGCTCGAATTTCCGATGAAGATGTTTTACTAGTTAAGATTAGAAGAACCCAGCCCTATTTAAGGACCCGAACAAGGATCCCGGGACCATGGTTTTGATGGAGCCTCAAACGCACTTGGCAATGGCATTGCCATCATTACATCCCCCATCGCGACATACGCCTTTCACCGCCAGATTATGTTTCAGCTTGCACTAACAACATGGCCGTAATAAGCATGCATCATGGGTATCAAAGTCTGCTATTGACTTAAGAATCAAGTTCTACAAGTGTATGGAGACTCACCTTTGGTGATCACCGACATGGGCGAGGGATACAAGCATCCGAATCTCATTCCGTATCGAGAGCATGTTCTGAGTTTGATCCCCTATCAAGAGATCACTTTCAACCACATTCCACGAGAAGAGAATCAGCTATGACGATTAGCTACTATGTCATCTATGTTCAAAGTCGATGGGACAACGAGGCTCCCTGTGATCATCATTGAGAAGTTTGACGAACCAACGATTGTTATGAGCTTGATACGTAAGAGAAACCTTGGTACTATGACGTGAAAAGGTATCTTGAGACTGTGAATATCCCGCGGGGAATCACAATGATAAGAAGTTCATGAGAAGATTTGCATCCAAATTCTTCCTCAAAGAACGACATCTTATACAAGCGCAACCACGACTTGTGCTTACTCCGCTATGTAGACCAAAACAACAAAGACGATCATGGAAGAATTACACTAAGGCGATTTGGTACCCACTCCAAGGGTCATACAATGGCTAAGAAGATTTTGAGAACAGTTACTATTGGTCCACCATGGAAGTCGATTGTCACCGCATACCCATCTTGTCACAAATGCCGACGATGCGACAAAGTGCACGACTTCCAAAGACTAATGTTCTAATAGCTCCTTGGCCTTTGCAATGGGCATTGACATGATTGAGAAATCAAGCCCACCGCCTCCAACGGACATCGCTTCATCCTTGTGGCAATTGATTATTTCACCAAGGTAGAAGCATTTCGTCAGATCCGTTACCAAGAATGTGGTGGCTCGCCATCAAGCATAATCTTATCCGTTTGCATGGAACTCCCGAAAGGATTATCACGATAATGGCTCTAATCTCAACAACAAGATGATCACCGAACTCGCACGCGCAGCTCAAGATCAAGCATCAATTCTTCTCCTTATCGGCCTAAGATGAACGCAGTTGGAAGCCGCCAACAAGAACATTAAGAAGATTATACGTAAGATGACAAAGGACTTTCAAAGATTGGCATGAGATGTTACCATTTTCTTCATGGTTATCGACCACGGACGGACATCAACGGGCAACTCCCTTCTCTCAGGTACGGTATGAAGCGCCCCTACCCATCGAGGTTCGTGATTCCTCAACTAGAGTCCTCCAGACGCAGAGTTAGGAGAAGACGATCGATCCGCATCACTGAACAAATTAACTTGATTGATGAGAACGACTCGATCCATTTCCACGGATGATCTATCGTAAACGAATGATCGAGCATTTAACAAGAAGGTCAAGCACCGAGTCTACCAAGTCGGTGATCTAGTAGTCAAGCGCATCATTATTCCACAAGGTGATCCTGTGGGCAAATGGACTCCCACCCACGAGGGACCATTTGTAGTCAAGACAAGATTTTCCAGCCGAGCTATGATACTTAGCACCATGGATGGCGAAGACTTCCCACACCCTCGTGAACGCAGACATAGTCAAAAAATACTACGATAAAGAGACCCGCTAGGTCGATCGACCTAGGAAAAATAGGGCATCCCGCGAACCAAAAGGGTTCGGACAAAAGTTAAGGATATATACAAAACATGTACACCTAAGAAGTCGAAACCTAAAAGGCGGGCAAAAAGGTATCCCTTAGACCGAAACCCAAAGGGCGGTCTAGGCAAAAATAAGGATTTAAGCGCACAACTATGTCTCCTCATCACCTTCTTCCGCACTACTATCAAGATTCAAGATTCAAATGGCGACAATCATCCACTCACTTTCTACCGAAGAAGGAGATGAGATAGTTGAAATATATGAGTACTAGCATAGTTGAACTTAACGAGATTGTTTCCGATAGCTTTTACCTTCTTGTGTACAAACTATTTGGCCATACGCCATTTCAAATAAATACGAAGTTCTTTCTCTTTACAATTTTCATCGTTGTTGTTTGCATAAAGTCCAATGTTTGCTTTGAATGATTATATGCATGTGACAATGAAAATCTATTTACGCATGCGAAAGTGACTGCAAAGTAATTACTACAGACTCCAAGAATGAGATGACGATTAAAGTCACCAAGACACTTCCCCAGAGCATTGATCCCCACAGAGATGTTGCTCACCACAAACCTTCCCTGGAGTAGCGCTTGGTCCCCAAGCAATGATTCCACTCAACTTAACCGGACACGTCTGCCTCGAGCAAGAACATTTCATCCCCACTAAGATATTTATCCCTCAAGATATCTCTCAACCATTCCCTTTTCTCCAGCAGCAGTATTTAGACTTGAAACTTGGTCAGATAGTATACCGGAGGAAACCTACACCTCTTATTCCTCAGTCAGAGATCACAACGGGCCCCAGATTCTTCTAACCTGGCCTCCCAACACTACCAATACTCCTAAGAAGATTTACACTCAAAACCCCAAAGAGTACCTCCAAGATTCTCCCCAACAGGTCTACACAAGATCCTCGACAACAGATTTCTACCATCCTCAACAATATCTAGGCCTAAAACTTGGTCAGATAGTGCATCGGAGGAATCAAAGTTATCTTTCTTCTGTGATCTCCATCCTCAAACAAGTCGAAATCTCCAAGCGTAACTTCCGATCTTCTTCAAGATGGATATGTTTTGAAATACCACAACATCTATCATTCATACATTACTCATAAAATTCATAATTCAGCATATGTCATTCATATACATCATCATGCATCATACTTTGCATAAGACTAACAAATATTCTATCAAAGTTTCTCTTGTTTCTCCAAAACAGTGAAAATCATCGACGCAAACAGTCCGTGATTAAGACCAATCTCGACGGAAAACTATCCGAAGACCGCCTAGTTGTCTCCTCGGCCACCGTCCAGATTAAGACCCAATCTCGACGGAAAACTATCTAGATCTAGTTGTCCTCCCAACCGTCCAGATTAAGACCCAATCCGCACGGAAAACTATCTCGAATGACCGCCTCGTTGTCCTCCGACAACGGATCCGTGATTAATACCAAGCGACGGAAACCCTATCCGAACGATCACAAGTTATCCTCCGATAACAGCAAGTGGATCAACACCGATGCACAACAGGAAGATATCCGCATTTTGCCAACTACTACCTCCTCGTGAGTAATCAGCACAAGATTTATTCTCGATTCCTTCTTATTATCAACAAAGAACTACAGAGTCTGCATACGACTCGCCTGCCTTCGATGGCATCTTAAGCCCATCTCCGACTACTGTCAACATCTCTCCACCTTCGTATCGCGTGATATTTGGTTAAAAACCAATACAAACCAATAACTTCATTCAAAGATGAGCACAAGTCTAACGATTTACTCCTCCTGATGGCATCTTAAGCCCATCTCCATGCTCCTTTCATTTCAGAACGCCTACAGAGCCTAGCGCACGACTCACCCCCAACATCAATCTTTCCGTATGGCATCTCAAGCCCATCCCCATCAATTCTCCTATCAACAATCTCCAGTCCAGCAGGTGACTCATTCCCAAATAAGTCTCTACCTTCTCCAAATGGCATCCAGAAGCCCATTCGCATCACCAGCCGAGTGCAAATTTTCAGTGTACTGAGTGTTCAATCATCTTCACCTGTGTCACGAAAGGCACGCACGCCAATCTAACCCTTCCAAGACAAGAAGATTGAACAGGGCAGTCACATACCCCAAAATTTCCCTCCATCTTCTCAAGACATTCCATACATCCATACTCAAGGATTCCTCAAGGGTCGATCGACAAACCCTCTCCTAGACAATCAAACCAAACTAGGGTTTGGTGATTCTCGATCAAATGGATTTCCAACATCTCCAATGTTCATCATGCCTCCTCATATGCTTCAAATGTTCTCCATGTCAAGTTTCAAGCTTACAAGTCAAGTTTCCTCGCATAATTGTTTCGATGGTTGAAAATCAACAGATGGACAAAAGTCAATACATAAACTTCATGATTTTTGGTCAACATCCTCATTTTGAAGTTACATTCATCATTTGATCAAGGGTTGATCATGATTCATCAAGAAAACTCAAGATTTGCTCAAAAGTCAAACTTTCTAAATTAGGTTTCTCCAGAAAAGTCAAACTAACTTTGACCGATCATAACTTCTTCATACTTTTCGTAAATTTTTACACCAACCTTGTTTTGAAGGAAATTCAATTTCTACAACTTCATGTCTCACAAGAATGTTCAAAAATGATTCATTTGAGAGGTATGGATCAAAACATTATGTGTTCTTTTCAAAGTCAATAAAAAGTCAACATTTTGTTTTGAAGATATTGAGCATGGAAACTCCAATTGAGATGAGACCAAAAATGTTGGTTAGAGGACTCTTAGAGCTTTCCAAAAAGTCCAAGAACACTCAAAAATGTGAAAAATTGAGCAAGATACACCATTCACAAGTTGGGCAATTTTGAAGAAGTGCACAAAGAGAAATACTTTAAAAACAAAATTTTTGCAAACGGGCTTACTTTTCTTTATCCAAACTTGTTCCTTATGCAATTAGGAATATCCAAGCCCAATGCCACGAATTTTTATTTTATTTTTCTATTTAATTTGGAATTTATTCATTTAAATACAAATTAAATTTAAAAATAAAGTATAAAATCAAAATTAAATGCAAACTTGATTTTTCTCTCTTCTTGAGAGCCAAGCAACTCAATAAAGCCAGTTCGAAATTTGGATTGATATGGCAAGATTTGATTGAAAATTGATTAAATGAAAATTTGATTTTGTACAAAATCAAATTTGATTTGCATTGATTAGTGATTGATTCTTTCTCAAAACAACTCAATCCTTCTACTATATATATACAACTCATGCCACACGATGAGGGTAGAAAACCGGAGAAACCCTATTGAAGCTCAAGAAACCGTGACCTTCAAGCAACCCGCACCTAGTTCCAAATTGCTTAATTGGTTTTGAGGTGTCCATTGCATTCTTGATACCCCGGAGTCGATCCGCACTTACATCATCCAAAAGCATCCAATTAAGAAATCATTTAATCGGTTTGTTCATCTTTTTTCAAAATCGTGTTTCATTATTCATGCATTATTAACAAGTTTTGATGTTTGTTTCATGTTAGAACAAAGTTTGCAAGCAACTGGCAAGTTAATTGCATTTCATAGCCCGAAACGTGATCCGCCATAACTAGGGTTCTTGACCACGATTTAGGCTTTGCTTAAATGGAAAATTGGACCCCGAGACCATTACCATGCATTCGAATGATGTCCCGAATCGAACCATGGTCTTAGAATTCATTTATATTACTTGTGTATGATTTTCAATTTTGTTAGAATGTAGCGTCGAACAAAGGCTTACCGAATTTTCAAAAATTCAAAACGAAGGAGATGAAGTTTGGCGAGATTTAGGCAATAGGGAGGAGACGCGGCTTGTAATCCATTCGCCCAATCTTCAAACACGTACAGTTGTCTCGGATGGTCAAGGCATTGGCATCAGGAGTTGTGGTCCGGTTCGATTCCCCGTGACCATTTGTTTTCCTTTTCTTCAAACTTTTTATGTTTTTCTTATTTATTTAATATTTCATGCATTTTAATTTTTTCATAATTTTTATTCATGCATTAAAAACATCAAAAATATTTTCCTTTTGCATTATTTTAAAATGTTTATTTAATTTATAAAATTAAAAATATTATTTTGCATGCATATTTAATTTTATTTTAATTTATCATTTAAATCACTTTAATTAGTTTTTAATTATTAAATTATCTCCAAAAATCCAAAAATTATTTTAGCATATTTATGTTATTTCCAGATGAAATATTTTTCTCATTCAAAATTTGCATTTTTACTAATATTTTCTCTTATTCGATTTCTCTCGATTTTCCGATTTCTCATCTTTTCCAAAGTTACCCCATTTTGATTTATTTTTCTTATCATTTCTTTTTTCCAATAATGTAATTGCTCATGGGATGTAATAGTTTCAATTAGGCTTTTATTTTCCGTAAGTTTAAATTATGTATCTCGCCCTAAAGCCATGTAATAGCGTAGGATTTATCTTTCCGATTTTATATTTCCGCATTTTAATTTCCGCACCCTATAAACTCGCTAGTAATTAGGCGTCTATGGCAAGATAAAATTGAACATAGCTCACTCATAATAAAGATAATATACCAAATTAACACACTCTTTCACACATGCACCCTTTAGGTCATTCTCTCCGTTTTTACGAATACAAATGGTCAAGTCCTCGAACGTAGAGGTATCCTAGCATGTTGCCTTCAAAACAAATCATCATATCCCTTCGATACAAAGATCATGACCCACGATGTCGGCCACGAATACATGATCTTGACCTCGATTGTCGCCTACGAAAATGATGATAGTCCTTCGAATGTGCTAGGATACTCTACAAGTTGCTTTCTATGACCATCCGATGTCCCTTCGAATGTCCCTCACATCCAACAAATAGAGTTACCTACCAACTAATGGTATGGATAGCTATTCTAAAGGAAGTAAAATAACAACGAAACGCCAACTCGAGTAGGTAATAAGACTTTAGTTGCTTGCTCTATCAAAATACTTTTCACACAACACACTTTTGTCAAAGTTCAAACTCTTTTCAAAACGAAACATTTCCTAACACTTTGTATACATTCCTACATGAATCATTACAAAGTCAAAGCGAAATGCCTTTTCAAAACATTTTGTCAAACACACGTAAAGCACAATTTTAAAGTGATCTAAGAGTAACTAAGAGTCTGTAGATAACTACTGGATGAAAGGGTGCTAATACCTTCCTTTTCATAACCTTCTCCCTTACTCGTAATCTAACGAAGGTCTTTTTCTCGTACTTTTACCTTCCCTTAATTGATAAAAGAAAAGTCGGTGGCGACTCTTGCTATCCGCACATTTGCGATACAAAATCCTACAAAGTCAGCTTCACCGTGTTACAATGACATCATGACATCATAACATCATATCATGTATACCTATTTCAAGGACCTAGGATTTATCTCTACCTATTTTGTAGGAGTTATGGCTTCCGTGAAGACATCCGAATCAAGTTCATGTATACCTTCTCAACTCAAAGAATTAATTTCAGAAGTTCCCAATCATGCTCGGCTTATCAAAAGGCATGGTTATCTACTTGACTTGGTTATCTCCGGTTTTGAAGAAGATATGATGCACGCCGATTCAGCTTCGATCCGAAACATCAACGCTTTGCATTCCAGACATCGCTGGTCCTACATTGGAAGAGTTTTCTGAGCTACTGGGATACCTATCCTTGATTAGATAATCGCCACCGACGAAAAGTCCGAACACGTAAGACATCGATCAAGTTACATCAAAAGCGTATTAGATATCAAGCTAATTAGAAACAAGAAGCGGAGTTAAGGCTGCATGCAAGTTTTTGATAAAGAAAGGTGGAGAATTCCTAAAGGCTATGAGTTTCCATGCATTCTGAGATATTTTGGCCTTGCTAAACTATGGTTTTATTTCCTAATCCCACCAATAGACATAAACACCATCAAAATATTCCTCACTCATAATCCGCAGCCTACCTTACTGGGACATTTTTCATTCCCTTCACACTGTAATACCAAAAGACAAGGAACTCTCATGTGTTGTATACTACTCTAGGTGGTTTATTACGCACCTTCCTCAATCAATAATGAAGATAGAGCAAAGATTGGGTGGTCTCAAAGGTCGACGCCACCTCTTATTCAACTATCTATTGTCTTTCTTCAAAAGGACTTCACTTTCATCGAGCGTTGGAGAACCCAATGTACCACTCTTTGGATTAAAGGGAGGTATCACTTACAACCTTCTCTAGCTCTATATCGCTTGGTTATGCTCAAGAGATGGTCCTCGTGATATGCTTCTCCAAGACATTGTGTTCTACAAAATGATCTCCGTAACTACCACAAAGATGTGAACGCTTGGAGCATGGTAAAGAAGATCGATACCAAGACTTTGGGCACAAAATTCCATTCCTTGGGAACCTTACCTCAAATGGGTATGAGCTCGAGCTCAAAATCTCATGATGCCATTTACAGTTGTTCTACCAGTGGTTATGGAACTTGTTGATTTAGGTGACGAATCCTATACCATTCTCTATCCAGACATGCCTACTAATTTCGAAGACTTGAAGAGATCCCAGATTCAGCTTAAAGAAGAAAGGGATATATTCGAAGCTCAATTCCATGCAAGCGAAAAATGGTATTAGAGTTGACTTAAGCTTCTTCACGAGCGAGCATCAACACCTACTTCAATACAAAAAGGAAGCGTCCATGGGAGACCTAAGCTCTAGGAATTTCTTTTTATTTGTTTAAACTTTCTTTTGTACTTGCTAAAAGTAAACTAATAAAAAGTTTGTTCATGCTTGTTTAACAAATTTAAATTCCTAAGGTCCTTGAAAACATTGATTGCATAACATCGCATATTATGGCATAACATTTCATAACAGTACATTCAAGACCGATTTCTTATTCTCTCACCGCTTATTTAAGTAGAAATGGCTTTGAACAGATCACAAAGATCCTGTGTCAACGCCCAATTCCAGGAGATATTCACCAATTTGGCCCAAGGCTAGAAAGATCCAAGAAGCTCATCACTAGAAAGAAGAAGACCCTTGGTATTCTCAACATGGGAAAAAATCACAAAGGTCCAATCAGGTGTTCCACTTGAATTCTGACAAGAGCGAAATCAAGGAAGCATAAAAACAATGAAGGAAGCCATCATGAGTCCGAAACAAAGAGGAAGACTATGTGAGCGAAAGCAAGATCCCGATAATCTAAAAATACAAGCAACTTGAAGACCGTCTCAATGCTGTGGGAAAATTTGAAAATGTCAAGGCTTAACTTTAATGATGTGAATCTTGTTCCTGTGTGGTAATTCCCCACAAGTTCAAAGTTCCTACCTTGCCAAGTATGATGCCATCTCTTTCCCAAAGCTACATCTCAAGTCCTATGTCGTAAGATCCATCCTCATACCGAAGACAGGAAATTATGGATCCATTTCTTTCAAGAGAGTTTATCCTGAACTCAGTTAGAGTGGTATTATCAGCTAGAGAGTACCCACATTCATACCTGGAATGACTTAGCAGATGCTTTCTACAAGTAGTACCAGACAATGTCAATTGGCACCTACCCGCATGTAGCTATAGAGCATGTCTATGGGTCGTGACGAGAAGTTCAAAGAGTATGCTCTCAAAATAAAGAGATTTAGCGGTGCAGAGTTCAACCACCCTTGTCCAATAGGATTTGGTGACATGTTTATGGGAACATTGACAAGCCCATTCTTCAATCATCTTATTGGGAACTCTCAATCGGATTCATCGAGTTGATATTGACAGCGAACGATCAAGCTAGAATCAAGAGCGGAAAGATTCAAGTAGAAACATCTTCAAATGCCATGAAGAGATGTTTTGGTGGTAAGAAAGAAGCCAATTGTATGGTCAAGAGTCGTGACAAAGCCGATCGCACTCAACTGTGGGGCAATCGTAATTCCAATCCACACACCAAGGTAACCTCAACGAGACAACACGCGATGCGTAACGCGCCACCAAGATAATTTACAAAGATCAACATGCCATTATCTCAAGCACTACAACACATGTTGAAAGCAGAGCCACTATTGAGGATCCTCCTCAACACGCCAACACTTCTCTCCATAGTACAATCCTAATGCAAGGTGCGCGATACCACTGACAAATTTCAAGTAGACACCAATAACTATTGGGCCTCAAGAACAAGATTCAAGACATGATTGAAGTAAGGGAAATTGAATTCACCCTCCCCGAAACTCCGAATGTGATCAACGCACCAATGCCCCGACCTTGGTAAATGTGTCAATGCTATTGACGAGGACCCACGCTTATGATGTGAACGAAATGACTATTCCTCCGATGACTCGCTAAGAAAGATTTGTTGCAAGCCGATGTATTTCGTGATCCTCGATAACCGCTGCTGGTGTGCATCTCAATTTGATTTGATGTGCTTGGTTGAAGAGGTGTATTCAACGCATGATGGACAACCGAGAAGTGCTATTTCTGAAACCTCCATCTGTGGAGAATCTATGTGAAGACATTTTTAAAAATCTGAAGATCGAAGATGTAAGCAAAGCCATACCAGAAGTATGGGATACCTTGGGGCAGCCAAGTGGGAAGTTTGATTTTATGGTGAAATATACCGCTCCTGAAAGTTACAAGAATCTAATCGAATACATCAAGGCAACCGGATTGGGAGACGATTACGTAGAAGAGTATTCTAATGTGAACACAATAAGGATACCAAGCAAGGTAACCAGAACCGAAAGAGTATTTTCCCCAGAGATCTATCCTTCGAAAGACGCTACTACACCCCAACAGATTCTCGCTATCGAACCAATTCCCAAAGCTAGAGGGAAAGAAAAGTAACTCATCCGCTTCGCATGTATACCAAAGGAAGTTGTGAAAATTCCTCTAAGCAAGAAATGGAGGAACAATTGGGCAAACTCGTCCAAGATATCCATGATAGCTCTACTATTATGCTCGAGGCTCATGCTAAAGCCTTAGTAAGGTTTCTAAAGAATGCTCACATACCACAAGACACTCATCGCTAATCATTTTGAAGGTTGTATTGCTAGCCCGACGCCAACAATGGTTTAGGTTTCGATGTTGATTTAACTCCTACCGAAGGAAAACAACAAAGCCTTGCATATCTCCATTGAATGCAAGGGCACTACATTGTCTCACATACGTGGATACCGGCCTTCCCAATGTTCTACCAAGAGCGCCTCGACCGACTTAATGTCAAGAAGTGGTCATGAAGCCTAGTGACATAATCAAGAGCTTTTGATGGCTCGAAAAGAACAGTACTAGAGAGCTTAACTCAATTAAAGTCTGTTCCTAGACTTTGACTCTTTTTTTGTCATGGACATTCGCCTGATTATTCTTGCCTACTCGCACGCCTCGACATAGGGCAAAACACCTCTACCCTACATCGGTCAAGTACCCAATTAAGGGAAGATTGTTATAGTATGCGGTGAAGAAGAATATATAGTAAGCATAGTACATTTCAATACATCGAAATGAAGTTGAATTCATCGAAACCCTCACAAGCTAGCAATTCCACGAGTCATGCCTGACTCCCTGTCATTCCTAAAGTTACTAGAGCTCCACCAAATATGGCCTCACCGAAGATGCCAAAGCTGGTTGAAGAAGGAGATCGACTATTTGGGGTCAACTCCCCGATTTTCCATTTAAATCTAACAAGACTGGTGTGGGCTTCACTATCAAAGGCCGTAAGATGATACACCATGAATCAGCCGGAAAACTTCCTTTCCACATCAACAAAAGCGGAGTCCATGCTATAGAAGACGACGATGGCGATTTCGACATCAACAATTTGATCTTCCCAACCTGCACCACGACTCAACAATTGGAAGATTGAAGATGTTATACCAATCTCCTTAGACGAGTAATTTCTTTTCTTTTTATGCTTTGAACAATAAACTTTAAGCCTAGTGCCTCACCACGACTGCTGTGAGGGTTATTATTTATCATTCATATTTTCATTCAACAAATCATTGGACTTTGCATTCAAATATTGTGCTCTTTGTCTTTCTTTTTACTTTATCACCCTTTCAAAAGCTATGTGTTCTTACACACACCCACATAATACATCGTGATATTCACTCCGAATCTCATCGATAACGACTGCTATTGCTAAATATGAATTGATAATCCGATCTACCAAGCCAAGACGAAGGTGAGGAAGATTGTTAAGTTCCTGAGAACTTGCTGTGCTACTTGATAACACGAATTTATATAACATATTTGACTTAATTTTCATAGATAATGTTAGTATTTTTATTTAATTATTCTGCTTTTATTTCAGATTACGCTGGTATTTTTAATGTTTCACGATTTGTATTAGATAAAGATCAATTGAGCAAAGAAATAAAATTGAGGAAAAATCGAATTAAAAAGCCAAAGAAATGAAACAAGGGTAATATAGCAAAAGGATGAGTTAAAGAGAAGAAAATAATTATCCAACAAAGCAAAAAGCCCAAAGAGCCTGTGAGCCCATGAAGTTCAAATTTACAAGGTGTGATTTGACTGTCACGTACCGTGACGATCGCCACGCTACTGTTTGAGAAACTATAGTGTGACGACCGCCACAAATTGTGGACGCATCGTTGTTTGAGAAACTAAGTCCGTCACACAACTGACACGACTATAACGCGCTATATTTCAATTTTCCTCACATCATGGAGACGCCCGCCTCCCACTCAGGGCTCAATTGTTAGAGACCCACGTCTCCTGATCCTCTCATGTAGTGAGACCCACGCCTCACACTTCTTTTTCAACGAGACGTCTCCCATGTATAATCCCATGTTCGCAAATATACACACGACCACCACTTCTCTTTCATTGAAATTGGGGAAGTTACTAATGAGGCTATAAATAAGTTGAAGCTTCAGGCAATGGTCGGCAAAATTTTACCGGAACCAAGTATTACGCTTTTTCTTTCAGATTTTTCTATTTTCTTTTCGCTTTGTATTTCTATTTTATTTTCATTTCATTTTCCTTGTTTAGATTTTATTTTAGTTCTAGTTGTTATAATTTTCTCACGATAATTTCTACACCGAAATTATTGTGTAATTTTTCACCGATCTAACCTTACATTAGATCTAGTGCTTTTATATTCTTGTCGATTTTTTTCTTTTCGATTCAAGACGCTCCGAGCGATCCAAATTACTTGTGGTGGAATGCTCGCTATTTCAAGAACAAGACTTTTCAAGATATTATTTTCGTGTTCTTAATATAATTATTTTATTTTATTTAAAGTATTGTCTATAATTATTAATTTGATTATGGAGATGTTTAAATATATTGAACCTTATTATTTATGCATGTCTAATTAATCAATATGTCCGCTAAACCGCTTAGGTATCGTATGTAATAATTGTAAGAGTAGGAATTAAATTGTTTATAAGCTAAAATATTAATTAACTTAATTTCCGTTATGACTTTTTGTAATTAAAATTAATCTCTTCATTACTAAGTAAGAGTAGAATAGGTTAGGATCGAGACCACGAAAGTGTCGTGTTTTAACCGATAGCTAGTTTAGGCATTCGATTTAAATACAGAGAGCGCTTTTAAAACGAATTAGATTTAATTAAGTTTTCAAAGAGTATTTTCTAAACACTTATGGGCTAGCGAGAGCAGGCATAGGGCTTTAGGAGTATAATCTGAGATAAGACCACAAAAGTGTGAGTTAAGGGTTTTTAAACTGATTATTTCTACAGAACAAGTAAGTCAACCATCTCTATACGCTTTAGGTTCAAATAACTGCTTAGGTTCACTTTATTACGTGTCGATATCCGCTTTATTTATATTTTTCCTTAACCATTACCCAAAAGAATGATTTGCTTGGTCAGATATACCGAACTTAGGATAATAATAGATCGATTTATAGTCTCTCGGGTTCGATATCTTTGAAAACTACGCGATAGATCAGGCACTGCAGCCTCCCGATTCATAGACTATAAAGTCGCGATCACTACTACAACAGAAGAACAAAGTTATATACCATACGAGGAGCCAACCGAGGTTGTGAATCTAGGTACTAACGAAGACATAAAGGAAATCAAGATAGAGCGGATCTTGAGAGCAATGTCAAAGAGAGATTGGTTTGATGATGCAAGACTATATCGAGATTTTGCTTGGTCTTACAAGACATGCCGATATACGCAGATAAAGTGCACATACCTCCAAATCCCATTGAATGTTCCGACCGCCCGTATTTTCGCAATGTGGGGCATTGACATGGTTGGAAAGATCAAACCCACCGCCCAATGGACATCGCTTTCATCCTTGTTGCCATTGATTACTTTACCAAATGGGTAGAAGCATTTCTGCTCTGATCATACTAAGAATGTGGTCTCGATTCATCAAGCATAATCTTATCTGTTTCGGTATGGCGTCCTCGAAAGGATTATCACAATGGTACCAATCTCATAACAAAATGATCACCAAACTCGTGACGCAGCTCAAGATTAACATCACAACTCTTCTCCACCAAAATGAAGGGCAAAGGAAGCCACCAACAACAATCTCAAGATGATCATACAAATGATGACAAGGACCATAAGGATTGGCATGATGTTGCCATTTTCTCCACTTCTATCGCACTACAATGCGAACATCTGCTGGGAAACCCCTTCTTTCTCAGATATGGTATGGAAGCAATTCCACCTATCGAGGTTTAGATACCCTTAATCTTAGTACTTAGAGACTGAAGTTAGACGAAGACGAATGGGTCCAATCGCTTTGACCAGATCAACTTGATCGATGAAAATGGCTCAGTAGCCATCTTCCATGGACAAATATACCAAGTGAATGATCACAACATTCAATAAAAGTCAAGCACCGAGTCTACCAAGTCGGTGATCTAGTAGTCAAGTGCATCATTCTTCCACAAGGTGACCCTGGCAGACTCCCATCTATGAGGGACCATTTGTAGTCAAAACAATATTTTCCTGATGTAGCTATGATACTAAGCACTATGGAGAAGACTTCCACACCATGTGAACGCAGACATAGTAAAAAATACTACGATAAACAAGACCCTTAGGTTTAATGGCCTAGGAAAAGATAAGGGCATCCATGAACCAAAAGATTCAGTGAAAATTTAAGGATATATATATACAAAATGTACACCCAACAAGTCGAAAACCTACAAAGCGGCTTGGGCAAAAAAGGTATCCGTAGACCTGAAAACTCGAAGGACGGTCTAGGAAACATTTAGGATTTAAGCGCATTTACTATGTCTCGTCCGCATCACCAACTTACCGACTACACTACTATCACCAAGATTTGAATGGCGAAATTAGTTCAATCACTTTTTTCCGATAAAGGAGATGGGATAGTTGAAAATATATGAGCAACAGCATAGTTGAAACTCGACAAGATTGTTTCCACATAGCTTTTTACTATTCGACAATTTCTCTTACTAGGATATTTGTCTCTTGTATACAAAGTGCCCTATAGGCCACTTTTCAAATTTAATGCAAATTCTCTTTTCCAATTCCAATTTTATTGTTTTGTTTGCATAAAGTCCAATGATTGCTTTGAATGATTATATGCATCCGATAATAAACATCTATTCACAAACATATGAAAAGCGAATGTAAACAAAGAATTACTACGTGGTCTAGGAATTGAGATGACTACTAAAGTCACCAATACATCCCCACAGCAGTCACTTTCACAAGAAATACCTCCACAAGATCGCTCTATAATCCCCACAGAGCCATCACTCCTCCCTACAGACAAATCTTCCAACTAAGTATTACATTATCATCTCCTCTCAACAAGTGTTCAAACACTTCAACATCATCACGTTAGTCCCTGCAAAGGATCCTATCAACTTCATCACGCTAGTCCCCGAGCAAGGATCCTATCAACTTCATCACGCTAGTCCCCGATAAGTGATCCTATCAACTTCATCACGCTAGTCCCCGAGCAAAGGATCCTATCAACTTCATCACATTAGTCCCGAGTAGATCCTATCACCAAATTTATCACGCCGGCCCCCATCGCCTTCAAGATGGATATGTTTTGAAATACCACAACATCTACATTCCCGATTATTCGATAAATCATAACATTGTCATATCGCATGCATCATAATTTGCATAACTAACCACATCCCCGTTAAGGTTTAATTTCAAGCAGGTAAAGCTATTTTCCAAACGAAAGGTCAAAGATTAATAATTAAATAAGACGGAGAACTATCCGAACGATCATGCAAATTATGTCCATACAACAAATCAAAGATTAATAATCAAACAAGACGGAAACTATCTATGTTCGGACAATATTCATCTCAAAATAGCCAAGACAAAGGTTTATTCGACTCTCTTATTAACAAACGCCCGGATGGCATCATAAGCCCATCTCCGACTACACATCTTCATCTCTTCGATGGCATCTTTAAGCCCATCTCCGATATTTCTCTAATCCAAAAGACGAAACAAGTAGTCTAGTGCACGAATCACTCTCCAACATCAACTTCTCCAAATTGCATCTATAAGCCCATTCCAAGACATCGTCAATCGACGATCCCATTCTATACAACAAATGAGTGCAAATTTTCGTGTGTACTGAAAGTGTTCAATCATCTTCTACCTTTAGGTCACAAAGGCAAGCATATCAATCTAACCTTCCCAGACAAGAAGATTGAACAGGGAAACTTATACCCCAAAATTTCCCTCACACTTATCAAGACAATTAACATCTCCATACTAAGGGTTTCACAAGGGTTGACTAGACAAACCCTCTCATAAGCAATCAATCAAACTAGGTTTTCTCCTTTCAAGTCAAAATGGGTTTCCAATACTAAGTGGTCATCATACCTCATCATATGCTTCAAGGATCACCATGTCAAGTTTCAAGCCTTTCAAGTCAAATTTTCATCCAATTGCTCAGATGATTGAAAATCACTTGTATTGGAGAAAAGTCAATTGTGGTCAATATACACCAAACTTCATAATTTTGGTCAACACCAATATTTTAAAGTAACATTCATCATTTGATCAAGGGTTGACTCAGATTCCTCAAGAAAAGTCAAGATTTGGTCAAAAGTCAAAGTTTCTAAATTAGGGTTTTTAGACAAAAGTAAACAAAACTTTGACCGTGCATAACTTTCACATAATTTATCAAAAATTTTCCATCAAAGCTCATTTTGAAGGTAATTCAATTATCTACAACTTCATTTCTCACAAGCTTTGGCTAAAAATGCTTCATTTGGAAGTTATGAATCGAAACATTACAGGTCCTTTTAAAAGTCAACAAAAAGTCATCTTTTTGCAAAGAAGTGTTCATAAACATGGAAACTTCAATGAAGATGAAACCAAAAGGAGTGTTTAGAGGACATCTTAAT